>VYXB01003956.1:46072-134276 GCA_013397135.1 Pachyramphus minor | reverse complement strand
CAGCCTAATGACCCCTGCCTTTAAATCAATATAACCCAGTGCATGCCAGGTCTGGGGCACCCAAAGAAAAGGAATTGTGTTGATTTTGAATCAGTGTTTCCCTCCATCCCTCCCCGGTGCTTGTTTGTTATGTTTTACTGTTTGTCATGAAATACGGAGAGACTGAAGTATTTGTATATTTTATGTTTTTGGGGCTCGTGCCTGGGGCAGGGTGGGAGGGTCAGGCTGGATGTGGAGGGGCGAGGGAAAAATTGGGGTTGAAATGGATTTTGGAGTTTGCTGGGGAGGAGTGTGGCAGCTGGGATAACTTGGTGGACTTTTTTGCTGGTTTGTTACTGAATTACTTGTGGATTGTTTCTCTACTTATTTACTTCTGCTGCAAAAATCCAAGTGATGCCAAGTGTGGCTGGTTCTGGTCTGGAGGCAGGGGCTGGTACATCCAGGAAGGATGATGCAGCAGTGAGAAGGGTGTCCATCCAGGCACACAGACCTAGGGGGACAATACTGGCTATGGCACCTCATTCAGCAAGGAATAGAGCAGTCATTACAGCAGCCCCAGTAACTGGCTGTTAATGAGCACGGGACAGCCTCAGATGAGACCTGTGCATTGGTCTTTGGTGCTTTTGAGCATCCTTTGGTCTGTGTCTCTCACTGAGGAGGGCTGGGAGTGCAAGTCCAGGGCTGCAAACTGGGTGTGTGGACAAGTGGAGTCTTTCTGCCATTAAAAGGAATTTTGCCTCCTCTGTCATCCTTTGGATCTGGTGGATGTGGCAACAGAAGGGATTCCAGGAGCACATTTTACTCAACACAGCTTGCCTTCAAATCCTGCAGCCCCTGAATGTGACAGCTGCTAAATCACCTGTTATTATGCAGAGAACAAAGCTGTCCTCCACGAACAAAGGAAGGAGAATGGTCTGTAACTGGGGGGAAGGCAGAGCACAGCAGTGGGAAGGAGATGGACTCCCCAGGGGGAAGCCAAGAGCCACCAGCAAACCTGCCAGGACTCCAGGGGTAGAGAAACCTCCTGTCATGGTAAATAAAACTCCAGTTGATGGTTGAAATAATGGCTGGATCCATCCAGCAGTGCTCTAAACAGTGCTTGAGTGTGTGCTGCAGCACCTAAAAACCAAGAAAGAGCCACATCCAGGCTCAGGTGCAGTTTGGGCTGGATATTGCTCGGTTCCTTTGAGAACATCCTATGTGATCATAAGGAAAGAAATGAGCCTTAGAGCTGGATTCCACTTAGAATCATGGACTGTTAAGGGTTGGAATGGATCTTAAAGGTCACCTAGTCTCAACCCCCTTGCCATGGGCAGGGACACCTCCCCCTAGACCAGGTTGCTCAAGGCTTAAGCCACTGTGGCTTTGAACACTCCCAGGGTTTGGCCATCCACAGCCTCTCTGGGCAACCTGTTTCAGTGTCTTCCCACCCTCACAGTAAAACTGGGTTCCCAGCTTTGCTGATCTGCCCTCACACTTCTCAATGCCAGGCTGTCCCTCAGGGCTTTGCTCTCAGCCTTGGCCCTCAGCTCGCGGTGAAATGACGCGATCAAAACCCCGATGCTGATTTCCCCCAACAGTGTCTTTTGTGCTGCCTGAGGTTTCCCCTGCAATCTCAACCAGCAAAGCCAGAGATGCCTCTAAGAGCCTTTTGATGCTGGAAAATTAATCCCTGAGTCCCAGCCTGGGGTAGCTGCTGGACACGAGCACAGAACCGTGCAAACAGCGGGGCAGCTGCTCGAAGCCTGCCTGTGTCACACAGTGGTGGGCCAAGTCTTTCTCTTTTGCTCCCCGACAGCACTATCTAAATAATATAAATAATTAAGGGCTCAAGCTGGGCTGGATATGCTTCCCAGGGGCTGCACTGTGCACTTAAGCAACTGTGCCACCTCTTCTTGATGGCCTTGTCCATCCCTGGCTGCGGTGTGTGGGTCAAGAATGAGCAGCAGTGAAGGCAGCAGGAGCCCTCCTCAATATTTAAAGACTATTGATGGGCAAGTCAGGCTGGGATGGTACAAAAACAAGCTGTCTAGACATAGCAGAAGGCAGAGAATCTGCTTTCTCTTGGTTCATGAAGTCCAGCAGGAGAAAACAAGCTGCTTTATTAATTTTTCCTTTCTTTTTCGATGAAAAAAAATCAGGGGTTTGTTTTTCCGTGTTCTGCAGCCCAGCGGATGATACTGGGGAAGGGCATCATTTTGCAGGAAAAAGTGGCTCTAGATACCTTCAAATCTCCATCTTCACCCACCCCAGCAGCAGTGGGACATCATCTCAATATCTCTAAAGTGAGAGTAGTGCTTCACGTTTTGCTGTTTTGTCAGTAATAATTAACTGAGAAGTAGGAGGAAGACTTGCGAAATAACTCTGGAAACAGAGCTCTTCAAGGAATTAAATGCGATGATGGAAAGAGAGAATCATTAGTCTGGAATTAAAATAAATGGCTCTCTTCCTGTAAATCTACATTTTGGGGGCAAAGGCAGATTGCAATTTCTTCTGTCACTGCTGCAGCAAAAAGTGTTCAAAAATAACGCTCCTTCAATGGCAACACTGTTTGTGATCACTGTAATTTTCATTATATACGTTAGAGAAGAGAGGGGGGAGCAGCTGCTGGAAGGCTGGTCTGAAAGTCACTGCAGAGCATCCTCTGAAGAAAAGGCTTCTTAAAGTTGCTGTAAAACATAAGGATAAAAGAAATTGAGCTCATTTTTCTCCAAGGACCATAACATCCTTTAAGGCTTAATTCTGCTTAATATTTTGTCTGTCCTCTCTGGGCTGCACCGTTACAGTTTAATCCATTGCAGTGCAGATTGGTGAATTTAGAGACATCTTGAGATATGATTCTCTTTTTCTTGCTGGGATTTGTTTTTGGGTTTTTTTGTGGGAGAGCAAGAGGCAGGATTTTAGTGTAAATATTAATTGAGGTGTCCTGCTTGGGTGACTCCTGCCTGCCCCAAGTGGCCCTTGGCTTTGATTACCTGCTCAGTTATCCTGCTTTTTTCATTCCTCACGTCCCCCTGTTCAGATGGTCCTTGTCTCTCTTGTGCTACCAGGGCAGAGAGATGAATACATTTTACATATCTCTCCCTCCTGTCAATATTTGTGTCAGGAAAGCACTTGTGCCATTTCCCAGAGAAGTCACCGTCTCCCTTCACTGACCTTTTATTTCTTCTGTGGATGGAGAGTTTCTTCTCAAACATCCTCTGCAATCTCTGCTTGTTCTCTTATCGCTCTTTATATACTCACTATAATCTCCCCATTTTACATCTCCAAGAGCCTCCCTGCTCTTTAACCCTTGAGGGGCTGCCTGTGGATGGCAGTGGCCCACCCTGTGTCCTTCTGCTGAAAGGCACCATGAACAGCTGAGCATATTAATTTATTTTTAAGCTATTTTACTGCTTAATTGCACTTGTCTTGCAGCAGAATGTGTCCTGCTGAGAGCAGGACACCTGTGCCCTCTTCTCATAACGTTTTCCACTGATGTAGCATCTTGCACTTGCCCATCTCCCAGTCACCTGGACCTGCTGAATGATGTTGCCCTCAGATCCATTCCCAGTTGGGATGATGGAATGAGTGTAGCAGCACAGTGTTGTCTGTGCAGGAGTGGTTTGTACCAACCATCCCCACAGTGCTGCAGACCTGGTGGCACCACTACCCTCAAGGCTGGTGGGACTGCAGAGCTGTGTCCTTAATTTTCAAACCATGACTTTTCTCCTAGCTGTTCCTGTTTTCTTTCTGGGTCTTTCCCCTCAATTATTCCATTTATCCCAGTCCTTCAGTGTCAAGTGTCTTATAAACCCTGAAGAAGGAAGGTATGATGGATTGTACACAATGTTTTTTGGCAGAGAAACGTTTGAGGTCGCCTTTGTTTTTGCTTTTTTTTTCAGGGAGAAGGGGAAATTATTGGCTCTTCATTCAAATTTCAAAGCAATAAGAGTTTGTTGCTCCAGTGGCCATCCACAGTACTCAAGCTCTCCCAGATCTGGGTTGGCCCTTTTTGCCCTCTGCATGCCACACATTCCTCATGTCCAGATGAGCCGGGGTCTGGGAAGTCTCATTAGTTCCCCATGACCCCCCCTTGGCTCTGTGCCACTTTCCCAGTGCTTCTGTCCTTGGAGGAATTCCCCTTTTCTCTCAGATTCCTGCATTCAGCTTTTAGTTTAGGAGAAGATGTCCTGACACAGGGCAGTGGGAATAATTTTGTTGACTTTAACGGAATTTAAGGAGCTGACTGGGAGTTGCTGATGGGAACAAATCACTGGCTTCTCACTCAGCATCCTGATTCAATCCCCCCCCAGTGACCACTGCCTGTGCCACCCCTCTCTCAGAGGGTAATGCCCACTCTGGATTTCTGTGAGTAGCACTTTAGGTTGTTAAGGTGACATGGTGGAGACCAGTGAGCAGATAACCACGGAAGGGAAGGATGATTTGTCCTTGGAAAGCTCCGTGGGCGGTTCGTGAGGAAAGGGGAGATGCATTGACTTGGACAGCTGCTTATAGAAAACAGATGTGCAAGTTAGGAAACACAAGTGATAAATCTGAACCCATATGGCAGCTCTCTCCCAAAGCATTTAGAGTCACAGCAGCCACGGATGGGGCTCAGTTTCTCCTCTGAAAGAGGAATTCGCCATCTCTTGTAAAACATGAGGATGGTTTTGTTTGTATATGTGTGTGTGTCCCAACTTCCACTCCTGGATGGAGCAACCTGCACCCTGTGTGCAGGGTGGAGGAGGAAGAGCAGGGATTTAAATCACTGGGACAGGTTTATGATGTTTCCTTCACAAATGCCAGGACTGAAGGCACCAAAAGTAGTGCAGGACCTGTGCTGCTTTATGTAGCTGCCAGGTACTTTCAGCAGCACCCACAGCTGGGTTGGATTTAAAGTCTGGTTTCCTGCAAAAAAAAAAAAAGGGACTTGCTGTCTCAGGGACCTCCACAGATTTTCTGCCAGGTTGAGGGATTTCTGCTCCATCCCTGCCAAAACAGGCAGGACCCCTTGAGCCTTGGACACCTTGGAGGTACTCGCAGAAGGACTCCTGTTCTGCTGGCTTGGATTTCAGCTCTTTCTCCCTTTCTTCTCCCCTTTCTCAAGCTTATAAAGGAAGGCAATTTCCAAGCTAACTCTGATTCTGTTATTTTCTTCATACCCATCTGAAAACTGCTTTTCAAGCAAGTTGGGGCTTAGTGGGCTGTGTAACCTCCTCTGCATTGGAAATCCTCTTCTGCAGTCCTCCGCCTCCTCTTGTCTTGTGGCATCTTGTCCTTGTCAGCTCTTCTAAAGTCCTTTGTATGGGAATCTACTGGGTTTTATTGGCTATTGTCTTAAGTGCACAGTTTATGAAATGAGAGTCCTTCTCCCCCACAATATCATAAGGAGATTAAAAAGAAAGCCCAGATTTATGGGAAACAGAGAATGAATACATTTAGAACCTGAAGAAAGACAGTAAAAACGTATCATAAGGAGGCATTTTAAACTTTGGATCACACTTTAACCCAATGATTACCATTCAAGAGGGAGTTGATTTGGTTTTTTTCCTGGCATTTGGTTTGTAGAGGTGACTGTGGTGCAGTTTCCATGGTTTTTATCATTACTGTGGTCCTGCTGCTGGTGCCCTGGCCAGCTGACATCCCTGTTACAGCAGGGCTGGGCCCTTGTTTTATTCCCATCTCCTTTTTGATGCATTACTGCACCCTAAATTAATTTCTTACCAATCCCATTTGCAGCCCTGTTGAGTGAATGGGTCTCTGGAGGGGCCTGCATTGTTAACACTGACAAATTTCATGATCTAGCTGTGCACAAACAGACACAGCCAGGGAAAAGAAGTGCTCTTTGCAGCCTGGCTGGAGTCCACGTCCTCTTCCAGTGCTTGCAGAGAGTCATGCTTTGGAAGGAAAACCATGGAGCACTTACTGAGGCCACAGGTAGGAGGAGTGGTGGGGAATGAGGTCCCAGGTGGAGCTCTGACCTGCAGATATTCACAGTTACCCTGAGCCAGCACCACTCTGAGTCAGACCTTGCTTGGGAACACACGTGGGGTCATCCAGGGACTCATTCCAGTCCTGGAGCAGCAGGTCCCTGCAGGACAGTGGGTAACAGTTCGATAGGACAAGGGGGAATGGCTCTAACCTGACAGAGGTTTAGCTTAGATATGAGGAAGAAAGTGTTCCTTGTGAGGGTGGGGAGGCCCTGGCACAGGTTGCCCAGAGAAGCTGTGGCTGCCCCTGGATCCCTGGAAGTGTCCAAGACCAGGTTGGACAGAGCTTGGAGCAACCTGGGCTGGTGGAAGGTGTCCCTGCCCATGGCAGGGGGTGGGACTGGATGATCTTTAAGGTCCCTTCCAACCCAAACCATTCTATAATTCTGTGATATATTTTTATGTGTGTGTACATATATATATATATATTTATGTCTATTGCAAGTCTAATATCCTGCCACTGCTGGCCAGGGTTGCCTTGTCTACTCCTCCTCCTCTCCCATCTCTCTGTGTAAAGCTGCCATCCCACACCTTTTCCCAAGTCATTTGGAGTAAAGCCATCCATTTGTCTTGCCAGTGCCCAGCTCAGGTATGTACTGCCAATACCTTGCACGTGGTCCTGGGATGCTCTGGAAAATCCCACCTCCCAGAGGACCTCCCAGTCCTCTGGGCTGCTCTGGGAACCAGGAGAGAATCACAAATGCGTGGCACTTGTGAATGAAGGTGTATTAAACTCTGAGGTAATGACAGCTCTGCCAAATTACCTGTTAAAGTGATCTCAGTAATTATAACAGGGGAGTCAAGTGAGGATAACGGGCCATCCCCTGGCTTAGGTGGGGCTGCAATTACTGAATGGAAGCCCTTTGGAAACTTGCAGGGCTGAGGACTTGTCTATGGTAGAGTCTGGGTAGGAACTGTTTAATAAATTGGTGAAACCCTGTCAATTAACATACTTTTTAAGACAATTTCGTGCTCACTTCAGCTAGAAGTGGTACCATCCTCAAGAACTGCTTAACCCTGGATTTTTCGGATGCACTTCTGGCGCTGCTGTGTTTTCTCAGGGTCTGAAGTAGGATTTTATAACATAAGGGAAGACTCTTGTGCTTTGAGTTAAACAGGCTTAAGGTTTACTCTGAAGTATCCCAGGAGCCCAGATCATCTGGGAGCTCAGGTTCCCCCGGTGTCTTTGGAAATCCCAGCTGCTGTGCCTCCCGCTGGGTAGGAGTTCAGCTGTTTTGCAGATGGCATTAAATCAAAATTCTTGTGGTCAGTCCTTTCAGGTTTGGGTTGTCGGTGGCACAGGTTCATGTAAGGGCAGGGGTGACTCGAGTCCTCTGCATCCTGCTTGGCAGCACAGCTCCCAGGGCTTCCTTATTGTGAAGGAATTATTGTTCCAGTGGAGGAGAAGGAGAGCTGGGCATGTACAGGGATTGGTGTCAGCTCTCTCCAGCCTTTAGAAGAGCAGTGGCTGGTGGTTGATGTCCTGGATGGTTCCACATAAATCTTGGCCCAGCTTGGAGCTGAGTCCTTGGCTGCAGAGTTTGTTGGGCTCATCCTGGAAGCAATAGCTCCAGTACCCTCTGCCTGCTTTCTTTTAACCTTGTTTTTGCAATGAAAAGGGTAGAAAGCTGTGGAAATGGTGCCTTTGGGGAGCCAGAACTCGCTGTAGTGGTTGGCATTGCCGAGCACTGTTTGTATTGATTGGAGCTGAGGCAATTAAGAGCCTCCCACTGCTTTCACTGGAGGTTTCTCTGCATAAGGAGGCTTGAAGCAGAGGGGAGGGCCATTACAGCACATAAACACGGCGCAGGCTGGGGTCTAGAGGCATCTCACAGCCTTGTTGAAGCCTGAAATATTCTTTATTGACTGACGAGGGGGCCAACACGAAGCACGTGTCTGGGCAATGTGTCTTGTTGGCTTTGCAGAGCGTGGCCAGAGAAGGTGCCTCCCCCTCCTGCCAGGGCTGATGAGGTGTGGAAGCAAGGCTGGATCCCTCCTCACTGGCCTTCATCTCAGGGCTCTTCCTCCAGTGCAAATTTCTCAAAGGTTTCCTCATTCCTGGACTTGTTCTTCTTAAATCCACCAATATCCCTTGAAAGTCCTTTTTTTTTTTTTTTTCAATTGGAAGATTATTTTTGTCTGAAGCTGTGAAAGGATTGTTTGCACAAGACAGGAGTCCCGCTGCATATAAATTGTCCTCATGGAGAATTTCATGGCACTGCTTCCTTTCCTCCATCCCATGCTCTGGGTTAGGTGTTGGTGTTGGCCACGGGCGCCGTCCTTGGCCGCTGGGACTGTTTCATTCCCAGCTAGGAAATAGTTTCCTGTGTTTCCTGGCAAGAGTTCACAAGTGTGAAATGTAAGAATTGGGGATGGGTTGTAGGAAGTTAATTTGATCACTTGGCAAGAGAGTAGGGTGATCCAGTTCTCATGTGTTTCTTTTAATCTGTGTAATTTTGTCTGGAAAGAGGAGAGTGGCAGCGAGGGAACTTGGCTCTCAGTGCATTAACACATCCCTTATTGTCCTGAGATTTAACATCTCTCTTTAAACATGATATTCTTCAGAGGCCCTTAGAGACCCCAAATCCTGTTTAGACAAAGTAAGCCTTGATGAAGCTGCTTGTTTCTGACTCAGTAACGTGGCTGGGAGAGGGATGGTGTGAAAATGCTGGAGAAAAGAGCAAATCGCAACCTCCTCTCACTCCTGCTGCAATATCCCCTTCTCTCCTATGCAGGATTATGTGCTGGAAATTAAGAAATGGTGTTTATTTAGTAGTAATGTGGATAAAAGTCTCTCTGAACACTCCTGTGATGCTGCCAAACTCTTGGAAAGGGCAGCAGGTGTTCCCAGAAATGCTGTGGTGGGTGATGGGCTGCAGCCTTGAGGGCCTGTGGGGGATGTCAGACCCATGAAATCAGTGAGAGCTGGTGGTGATGGGGTGAGAAGAGAAGAACCATAGAACAGTTTGAGTTGGGAGCTGTCAAAGGTCATCTAGTCCAACCTCTAAGTAAGGAAAGGGCTGGAGGAGGGTGTTAATGAGGCAGAAATCATCCCTGTCTTTGGGGGAGGAAGCACAGCCCCAGTTTGTGCTGGGTTGGGAAGGCAGGACGTGGTTGTGCTCTCCTATGGAGAAAGGAAGTTTTGAAATTAACCTGGAATGGTAAAAATGCATCTATTTATTTGCAACAAAGCAAACCCCCCAAACTGGCTCTCATTTTCACATTAAAACCGTGCCTTTGGTCTCGGCTCGAATTCTGCTGGCATGAAAACTCATTTGCTGCTCTAATTGAGAAAAGGTGGAGGAAAACATGTTTTCTTTTGCTTTGCCTTCCTGTGCATTCAACAACTTTGGGTACATACTCTGATTTTTCTGCTGTGGAGTTAGTTTCCTTTTAGAAAGGGATGAAGAGACAGGGGTAAGACCTGGGAGTGCTTAAAACTCATCTCGGGAACAAGGTCAGGCTGGACAGGGCTTGGAGCAGCCTGGTCTAGTGGAAGGTGTCCCTGCCCATAGCAGGGGGTTGGAACTGGATGATCTTTAAGGTCCCTTCCAACCCAAAGTGTGATTCTATGAAACTGAGGGCAGCTCTGTAGTGTATCATGGAGCATGGGAGCATCCAGTTTATCCTCTGAAGGTTTCCCCTTTCTGCTTTGATCTGTGCTACAAGAAACTCTGCCCAAGTCTGTCGTGCTGGAGAGCAGCAACAGAGCAAAAGAAAACAAAATCCACTCAGTGCTGGGTGATCCAAAGGGCTAAAACCAGGGCAGGTCCCTGGGCTGTGCAGAGGGAGCAGGAGGGGATGGGTTTGGTGGTCTCAGTCATGGGCAGCCCAGCCAGGAAATATAAAGTACCAGCATGTTAAGCCTCTTGTTTGCTCTAAGCTGTTTATTTTGCTGCTGAAGGGTTGTATAATCTATTTGTCTGAGTGGAAGCAGCCAGAAATCATCACAGTCTGAAATTCCCTCCTACCTGTGCTAGATAATATATATATATTCATACGTATATAATTTACTAAACAGATATTTACTAAATGCATGTGTATTTACTGATGTGGAGCAGTGGGTGTTTGTCTTTGAGAATGCACTGGGGTGCAAACCCCAGGTCTGAGGCCAGGTCAGCACAAAGCAGGAACACAGAAAGCTCTCTGGAAGGCTGCCTCACATCCATTATGATATCACTAAACACCATAATCCTGTCAGTCTTCCCTTCATAATACAATAATGAGTTATTAAAGCTAAGGAGGGCACTTTGGGGAGGGAGAGTTGGAGGGTTTGGGTCTTTTTTTTTTCCACCCTCTCCTGCCAGGGCTGAGCTGTTTCTCTCAGTTCTTCTCCATTCATAAGATGCTGTGGCAGTCTCAGAAGTGAGCGATTTTAAAGGCTATAAAAATGCCAGTTTCTGAGCATTGTGTGCCTTTTCCAGACAAAATGAGCTGTTGTCCCCTGTTCCCCGAGCTACCAGCTCATTCCACAGCTCCTCTCCAGGAGAATACCCAGGGCATTAGCTAAGCAAGAGCTGTGCACTATCAGGGTTGGAGAGCGCAGCGTGGGCGATGGGAAAGGTGTTCCCATGACCATGTGTGTGCTCTGCACAGTGTTAGCACCCAGCAAAATGATGCTGTTGGAACAGAAATGCTGCAAGCATCTTGTGCCCACCTCCCTGTCTCAGGTCAAGGGCTGTGTGTGTTTCCAGGAAATCCTGGTGAGGAAATCGTGTTGTGCAAAGTGCCAGGACTGCGGAGGGGGAAGGAGCTGGTTCTTGCTTGCTTGGAAAATAAAACAAGAATGAAAAAAAAAAAAAATGCAGAGGAATGTGCCAGCCATTATTTCCAAACTCATTCACTTGGGTTTTGGGAGCACTCAGCAGCTCTGGGCTATATCCAAAGCAAAGGCAGACACTCACATGACCCTTCCATCCCAGAGTGGAGGGAAACCTGGGTGCTTCATCCTTGCAAAATACAGTTTATTTTACCTTCCTTTTCTCTGATCAAAAATAAACACATTACAAAGTCAGCTCTCCTGCTGGTTTTTGCTTTGCTTGGGGTTTCAAAACCCTTTGGGTGGGGATGTGGCTGCATCCCTTGGCCCAGCAGCTGCCCTGTCCAGCCCAAAGCTGCAGCACGAGGCACCACTCTCCAAATAACCATTGTCCAGCAGCACTAGGATGTGTGTTATTAACCATCAGTGGCAACCTGGAAGCTGATAAAGATCTTTATTATTTTACAAGCACTACAATTACTACCTAGAGTTGTTTTCCTATAGCCTAAGTGCCCTGTTTCTCTTTTGGATATACAGGATATACACATTTGTCTTCAGTTCCTTGACTGTCACTGCAGAAACCAGGATTTCTCACAGCACACTGAGTATCAAAGCTTCACCTTTGAGAAGCTGTTTTTCTTCTCCCCCCAACAGTCAGTGCAAAAGTCAAAGAAGGAGTAGAAGATGAGATTTGGCTTCATTTGCTCCAGCACTTGTTAATTAATGTACTGAAGGATCCTTCCACTTCCCTGTGAGGAGAAGGCAGTGCCTTGGCATGTCGTGATGGTTTGGGGCAGAGTTCTGTGAGGGGATATCACAGAAGGAAACTGTACCCAGCACCTTATCAGGAGGGCTGTCAGACATGGGAACACGTGGGAATACCACCTTCCCATGCAATTTGTGTACTCCTTTTGGCAGGAAATTTCTGGTGGAAAGTGATGGACAAAAGACAAAGTCATCAATCCAAGTCTGGCTGTACAGTGACAAGTGGGAGCTGGCAAAAAGCAAGGAGCTGTTCTCCATACTAAAAATAATAATAATAATAAAACCCATGTGAATCTGAATCTGTATTAAAAATAGTAATTTCCAGGTAAATCTGTTCAGATGCATCACTGGAGTAGGAGAGCAGGAGTGTGTGGGTGTAGGAATGGCAGCGCTTGGAGCATGCGGATGGGAACGTGGGAGGGAGAAAGAGAGATAAATCCAGGGCTTTGTCCATGGCAGGACTGTGGAAAGGGCATTCCTGAACATCATTTTTGAAATGTTTGTGCTTTGACCTGCCTCTCCTGATAAGGGGAGTGGAAAAAAAAGGAATTTATCCAGGTGTGCAGCAGCCACCTCACCTGGCAGCACATCTGGGGGCAGAGGTTGGTGCTCAGCATGGAGATCATCTCCCGACCCTCCATGTTGGCCATGAGGTCCCCTTTGTGCTCACATGGGCTCTGCCATCATTCTCCTCCCAAGGCCATCACCTTGCTGGCATTTTTGGGCAGCCACAGAGAAGCTGCCTTGGGCACAGTGGGGCTGGAGGAAAGGTGGGAGAGCTCATACCGAGGCAGTGCTTGAAGGGGTTTGCAGAAGCTGGGGACACAGGGATGAAGATACAACAGGACAGGGCAGCACTTACTCATCATGCCAAGTTTTCCTTCTTTCTTTGTTCTTTGTTGCAATGCATTTATTTTCTGGATTTTACCCCCCATGTCTTCCTTGGGGCACAGCAGGTGATGTGCAAGGGACTCCCTGCTGGGTTTGGCTGATGTAAATCTGGACAGCACAGAGATGTCTCTACCATGGGATGCACCACAACTGCTGCCAAAGCACAGGGAGAGGGTGGAAACCAAAGGCTGGGTGAAAAGCTCTGTGATTTGGAGCAGCTGAACTCTTCCTTCCAGCTTTTCCAGGCTCTGCTTTCCACAGCAGCACGTGCAGATGCAAATCCACTTGCTGGGCATCACTTACAGCGTCCCACCATCAGTGTCTTGCGCAACATCACCAAGTTCCACTGCAGGGAACCATCACTTCAAGTGCCAATTCCAGCTGAACTCTGACACAAATACACCATGGGTGCCTTTTTCTTCTGGATTTCAAAAGCATGGTCCTTGCCATAACTGCTGGCAGTGGAGCAGATCCCTGTTCCTGCGTGGGAACGCGTCTCTATCGGTTTGGTCCTCGTTAAAAGTTTTACGCGCCGCAGTAAAAGTCGATAGTGAGAAAACAGCAGAGCTTTATAACCTGTTAAATCGGGCCTCTGCTTATACACACAGCCACCTTAGGCTGTTGTGGGGGTTCAGAGGGAGACCAAATCAATCCAACATCCCCTGGCCTGCGGCTGCGCGATGGTTGGTGCAGGAGAAGGGGGGGAATTGTTACATTTCAGTGATTCTCACTAAAGAGTTTGGTGGGCGGGTGAGGGATCGATCTCTGGATCATCTGCATTACACACAGCTTGTTTTTTCCCCCCCTCCTTTCCTTCTGTGCAGATAAAAAGCCGAAGAGGTTTTGGTTTGATGGAGCCTACAGTGAAAATCTTTTTAATTAACAGTGAATTAGAACTGGAGACACATTTTATCTGGAACAGCAGACGCCTTTTTTTTTCTGGGCAGCCAGACAGGCTCCTAATTATTATTTGTGAGGGCAGGAAGGTGCAGGGGATTTGTCCCCCACCCTCTCCCTTTCCAGCTCCATTCTCATGCGTTATGGCATTTGCTCAGCTTGTGCTAAAGGGAATTTGTTCCTACTCCTTTTATTTGGATCAAATCTCATTCATTGTCACCTCCAGGTTCACTCATGCCCCCTGTTTTTGAGAAGGGTTTTACTGGGTCTTCACTCCCCAAAAGAGCCCTGAGAGAAGGTTTTAGCCAGGTGGGGGTCAGTCTTTTCTCCCAGGTAACAAAAGATAGGACAAGAGGAAATGGCCTCAAATTGCACCAGGGGAGGTTTAGGTTGAATATTAGGAAAAAGCTGCTTCACTGAAAGGGTTGTTGAGCACCAGAACAGGCTGCCCAGGGCAGTGATGGAGTCCCCATCCCTGGAGGGATTTAAAAGATGAGTAGTTGTGGTGCTTGGGGACGTGGGTTAGTGGTGGCCTTGGCAGTGCTGGGTTAATAGTTGGACCTGATCTTAGAGGGTTTGCCCAACCTAAACGATTCCATTCAATGAGTCTCTCCATCTGGGCTCTCAGGGCAGGATTGGGGTGCACCCTGAGTGCTGCTGCAGGAGGGGCAGTGATGCCATGTGCTGGTGCTGAATGTCCCCACCGTGTCCCCTCCCTGCCATCGATTGGGCTCTGTCATGTCTGGAGGCTTTTGCCACGGTCCTGCTTCATTCTGAGTGCAAAGGAAGGGAGAAAAATCAATTCCCATCAGCTGAACAGTGCCCTTTGATTTATTGCCAGTGGAGGAAGAAATTCTTTATCTCCTTGTCCTGGAAGGGATTGCTTTGGTGTTTGTTATTAGGGAGCAGTGCTGGAGCATCCCCCTTCCTCCAAACCCTGGTATTTCGATAACCTTTACCAGCCTGAGGACATTTGGATCACAGAAATGGTCCCCTTGATGTGCAGTCAAAGGGGGCAGGTGTTAACCTGGTCTGCTGGGGTGGTCAGCAAAGGTCCAGCTCTTCTCTGTGGTTTGTGGTGGCTTTGGCACTGCATTCCCCCAGCAGATGAACTTGCCTGTGTTTCTTAGATTTCAGAATCTATACTTGCGTCTATCTGGGGTTATTTAGCTTGGTACTTCTGTTCTGCAAATCAAAAACAGCATCACTGCACAAGAGCACAGGGGTTGTTTGGTCCTCCTCATCTTCCAACACCCATCTTCTCTCCTGTTGGGGCAAGTTGTTGTGCTGCCACAGAGCAGATGGAGAAAACAGTGTCAAAATCAGCAGATGGAAATGCTCTGATTTACACACTTGAAGGCTCCTCCTATTCCTCATCTTCCAGCTGAGCTCCAGAACAGGAGATGGGCACACCAGAAATCAAACCTCACCACGCTCCTCTTACAGGGAGTGATTTGAATCGTAATGACTGCAGAGTGATGTTTTAATTATCTGTAATTGCTAAAGCAGGTTAGTGGCCAAATGAGCGACTGCAGATGCACAACTGGCCTGATTTGTTGGCAGCAAGTGTTAGCTGATACCCTGACAATGTGATTAGTGCTGATTTTGCACTTCTGCCAAAAAATTATCCCTTCCCTTTTGATGTCTGAGGATGTGTCTGGTCTCAGTCTGAGACTGGCAGAGGTGGTGGGAGATGGGTGGCCACAGCTTGATCTCCTCAGTGGAAACACAAGGCAAAATCTCTGTGTTGAATTTGTCCAGTCAATCCCTTTTCCTGCAGGGTGGCTAATTTGCAAGTGGTTCTGTGAGTGGGTGATCCCAGGACTGTGCAGCAGCAATATGTGTGATTTAGGGAAGATGGAGAAAATTCAGACCATCTCAATCCCACTTACTGTCAAAATCAGCTTGTCTCCCCTTTTAGTTAATCTGATAACATTTATTTGTGCAGCTTCCTAGGACATCAAGGTTTTGCATCATCCACAATCCATCAGTTTAATTCCCTCTTTAAAGCAGTGATCATGAGTCTTATAATGGGGAAAAAAAGCAAGCAAGCCTCATAGGCAGCAGGGAGATTGTTTCCAGCCTCAGGCAATGCAGCTGCAGGCACAAAGTTCTCCTGGAGGGAAGGCACCTGGGGTGGTCATGCCTCACCAACAGTCCTGGATTTTGGGGGCAAATCCCAATGTTTTTGGAGCAGCAGTTTAGTGCAAATGAACTTCAGGGCTTTGTGACTAAAGAGAATTTTGTTACAAGCCAACTGTGGGGTAGTTTTGTGCAGCTGGTGGTGGTGTTGACCCTGGTTGAGCTTGGATGAAGCTCCTGATTTCCAGCACCTGCTTTGGAGACCTTCCCTTGGGTCTTTCCTCTATATTTTTTCCCTATATATGACTGTATGCTGAGTTTGTGTGTAAGTTGTTCATTAACAATTTAACAGGACGAATGGGAACATGGGAAGGGTGGGTTTTGGAACACCTGAGTGGCAGAGGATGCTGCCCAGAGCTGGGGACGGCAGCAGAGCTGGTTGAGGACTCCCTCCCTCCCTGGGAGGAGAAACACTCCATTGTTGATGGCCAGAGGTCAACTCAAGGTGGGTTTGTGGCAAAGTCTTGATGTTTTAAGAGTGGGACATTTGAGATTTTTAATAGAGTTGCCAGTGAAGGTAAATGGGGTGATGACCCCCGAGGGGCCTGACCATCAGTCTGGGTTGTGGGGATGAGGTTTGTGGTGTTGAATAAACCTCAGAGACCTGAGGCTGGTGTTAGTTTGGGCTGGATTCTGGGTTTAGGTTGAAGGTAGCTCAGTTTAAACTATTGTGGTTGATTTAATCCAGATTTCTCTTGTGTGACTTTGTGTGATTTTTGGTCCTAGAGGACTTTACATTGTGGTTTCTGTCGAGTTTCACTGGTGCTTTCGTTCCCTGTGTGTGAAATGTGCCAAATCCTGCTGTGGTAACCATATAGAAAACCCCCAAATAGTAAAATTTAAGGGGGAGTAAAGGCAGGAGAGTCCACTGGACTTGTGCAGAGCCTGGCCAAGGACCAAAATGTATCAAATGTGCTGCAGGGCAAGATTTTTTGTGCAGGACTTTACAATGTAAGGCAATTATAAAGCTAAACATTGTTCTTTAAAAAGATTATAATCCTGCCTCCAGTACAGACCAAGGGCATCCCAGTTGGGCTGCAGCAGTTCTCTGGTGTATTTGGGATCCAACCAGGTCATTAGTGGTGTTGCAGCATTAATTACTCTGAAAGCAAAAGGTTAATTTGAAGTTTTGTGGGTTGCAGAGGGAACCTGGGAGAGCAAAGCCTTTAATTTCCTGCCATTGTGTAGGTGAAACAGAAAAAATGTATTTTTGCAGGTGGAAATGGTTGGATGTGCTTGGTGCAAGGAGATGCAGGGTCTGTGAGCCCTGCTGCTTTCTGGAAGATAAAAGAAAAGCCAAACTCTTTATTACTTGTATTGATTTTCCCAGTGTATCCTGGATTAAAAAAAAAAAAAATAAAGGCAGGAAGGATGGAGACTTGTCAAAATGAATTATTAACAAAGTCATACTTCACACTTCCTTCCAGGGTGAGGAAGCAAAGCATGTCCTTTGCTATGATACAGCCACTTTTTTATCTCTTTTTTGTTGTTCCAAGGAAGCGTTTCCAAGCAGTGGATGTGCAGTTATCACTCTGCAATAACTCGGAGAACATCAGCTTTCTGCCACAGATCTTCTGAGAACAGTCAGAATCAATAGATGGTGTTTGTTTATTTTGATACAGCAAAGCAAAAGGGGGAAGAAACAATCAGGCAGGTGAGGGAGAACAGGAGCTTTGGCAGGTTTTGTTTATACAGAGATGTTGGGCTTGTTTTGGAAAAAATAAAATGAGAGCGCCCATCAGATTGGATTCAGATTTCCAGCACGGATTCCAAACACACTGGATGCTCCTGAGCACAAAGACTGCCTTTCACACACAGCTCAAAGGGAAGATTTGTGCTTTTCTTGCTGACACCCCCTGAGGAATGTCTGAATTATTGCTGTTCCCACCTGCCAGCTCCATTTCAGCATCGAGGTGGGACCTGCAGAGGTGGTGGGCACTGGGGGCCTGGAACCTCAAGGACCTGTGGCTTTGTGGTTCCATCACATCTCTTCAATTTCTGGATGGTCCCATGGCTTGTCCTGGCAGAGCCCCCCACACCAGAACCCCCCTGATGTTGCCCTTGCAGGAGCTCAGTGGTGGTGAGAGCCAACCTGGGGAGGGGGAGGAGGCAGAGACCTCAACACCATCTGGTCATGGTGTAATTAAAGAATAAATCAAGAAATAAAAATATTCCATAAATTCAGCTCTTTAATCTGAATTAATCACCACCCCATGCAGGTTTCTGTGCCAGCTCTAGCTGCTCATCCACTTGTAGCCCAGGTCAATAATTCCTCTCCCAGCAGATAATTCCCAAACCGTCCGTGTCACTGTTGATTTACTGGGGAGGGGAAGGGGGAGAGCTCTGTCCCTCCTGGGTTTCTCCTGTTTGGTGGAGGATGGAGAAGCAAACAGCAGGCACTGCCATCCTCCCCTGGATGTGAATAAAGGTATTGATCAAAATATTACAGCTTGGAGGAGGTGATGGAGAGCTGTGCATCCTCCCCTGAGCACCTGGAGGGGCTGCTGCTGTGCCTGTATGTGGGATAAAAAATGGGAATGTGCATCCCCAGGGTGCTGCATTAATGCTTCATGTCCCTCCTCCACTCACCAGAAGAAGGGGAGAATCTCCCCAAATCCCATACTGTTATTAAACTGGAATTTGCTGCCTGCTCCTAGGTCGTGGCTAAGCTTAAACATCTCATGATGTCTCTTTTGGGAGAGCTGCCCTTCAACAGTTGATTTTATTTATTTTTTTTTTTTAATTCCCATTGCTCCAGCCCCTTGTTTTTAATACTGAATCACTGAGGAGCATTAAGCTGCAGAGCAGAGAAAAGCTCATAGGGTTCATTTTCACCTGGATATAGCAATGTGCAGAAATTATCACCAATTAAAGTGTATTTGACACGATGGAAGCCAAACACGCTCCAGCATGTTCTTCCCCTGGATTATCAGAGAGGTTCCTAGAATTAAATTGCCTTGAGGGTGGGGGAAAGGAGCTGGGAGGGTCTGCACCCCTTGCAGCTGCATCCCCTCTCTTTACAACCTCCAAAAGGGAAAAAATCACCCTGAATTTGGAGTGGTGGTGTGTTTGCCACGGGGGATATGCAGCACTTGGGGACAGCCCTGCGGCACCCACAGCTGGAGCACTGGGCACCTCCAAAAACTGGAGCTGCATCCCTGTGCCCAGGGGGGGCCACCAGCATCTCCCTCGTGGGTTGTCCCTTTGTTTGGAAGGTTTATCCCATGCTGGGACAGGGCTGGGGGCCTGTGTGGAGCAGGAGGAAATGCAGGGGTTTTGCAGAACACCCATTTCAAAGAGACTTTGTAGATAATGATCTCCCCTTCACCCTGATGCTCTCTGAGATAGAGCAAGGGGGGTGGGGGGAAAAAGGGAGAAACCTGTGCTTCCAGATGAGGCAGGGAAGGGATGGAGGTGTCCAGATGAGGGTCCTCTGCCCACATATTGCAAAGCTGGATTGGCTCAATGGTCAGCAGCTTCCCAGCCCTGGGATTAGCACATGTGGCTGGAGGTATTTAATGTCTAATGACACTAATAAACACAGGCTGGGATTTAGGAAGGTAGCAGTGTTCAAAGGGACTCTCAATGGGATTTAGGCACCTAAAGAGCTTAGGTACTTCTGAAAATCCCACTAAGCTCTTAAATAGCTGCTGAAAATACACCCTGAAGTGAGGGATCCCAGCTCTCCAACATCTCCGGGCACATGGCTTGCAGAGGTTGAAATGGGGGAGAGATTCTCCCTGCTCCCCAAATTACCTCCAGGCTACCAGTAAGGAATCAAACTGAGCTGCCTGCCCCATGCCTGCCAGCCTTTTCCAGGATCCCCCCATCCTCAGCTCAGACAGCATCCGGGGAGCGGATGTGTTCCTAATGCTTAATTTAAACTAATGTTTTTTTCCCCTCATACCACCCTTGGCACAGCTTTTTCCATTTATTCTCACTCCCCTACAGCATCTGCCTTTCTTGTGCCTTTTGGCTGAAATGGAGCTGTTGCCAAAAAAAAAAAAAAATAAAAAAAATCCCCAAACAAGAAGGAATTTTTGGGATAAGCTGCAAAATAGGCATTGCCTGAATTCAGGGGGAGTGAGAAGGAGACGAAAGCAGTGCCAGGGATAATTATAATTAGGTTAATGTCTTCAACTGAACTTGGAAGCAAAGTAAAGAGGGGAAAGGTTGAGCTGGAAATGAAAGGTGGGACCGGATGGCTGTGGGAATTGCCAGGGGGATTTGGGAGCTTCCCAGTTGCAGGTCTGTAATTCTGGCTATGGGGCTCCTGGGGAGGGGGAGTCTCCCAAAAAGGCTGTCAGGGAGCTGATGCTGAGAGTTTGTGTCATCCTGGGGGTGCTTTCTCCCTTGCTGGGGCTCCAGGCATTGCTGTTTCCCATAGGAATAGTCCCTGGTGTGGGTTTGGAGGAGTTTGGCGTGGGAGCGTGTGTTGTCCCAGCTGTAGGAGCAGAATACAGGCAGGAAATGGGGAAAAGATTAAATTAAAAATCTAGGAAAAAGAAAAGAGGCCTGTTAAGCATGCTGGGGCTGGATGATGGGACTTTGTGAGCTGTCTGCTCCCCTTTCCCAGGATCTCTTCCCATATGTGTTCAGGGCATCACCTCTGCTGCTCTAGGGATGCGGGACAGGCTCGGCTGGATGCAGGATCTGGGTCAGAGGATAGAGAAAATAACTCAAACAAGCCCTTTCCTCTTTGTTTTTTCATGAGGGAAGTGTGTTTGATATGCAGATCACCAAGGGGAGGGGAAAAAAAATACTTGTGGAACCACAAATGTCTGGTTTGGGCATTTTCAGGGAGTTTTGTTTAAATGATGTCCAGGCAGAGGAACTGGGGCATGAGCAGAAAGCAGCTGGGTTTAAACCCAGGGTTGCTGTGTCCAGGAAGCTGGGCTGAGGTTTAAACCCAGGGTTGCTGTGTCCAGGCTGAGATTGGGCCAGAGCTGTAGGAAGGCAGAAATCAGGGAAGCTCCAGGCTCTGGCAGGGACTGGCATTCCCTGAAGCAGCATCACAAGTGGCAGCTTGAGTTGGGGGCTGCAGGGCTTTTTATCCTTGCCATCCACAATCCAACATGTGCTTTTTAGCCATGCCCTGGTGCAGCTCAATTTCCCCCTTCTTATTCCCACCACCTTTTTTCCCAGGCCCAGGAGAAGGGCTGGGATGTTGTCAGTGCCCCTCCCAGCCACGTGTTGAGCTCTTCAGACCCATTTTGGGGGCGAGATTTGCTCAGGTGGGGTTTATCCAGGTGTCCTTTTGCAGGAACAAGCCTTGTACCTGCAGTGAGACGCTGTGCACGGTCGCTCACAGATTTTATCTGGCGGCGCATAAAATATTCCTTTCCAATGCTCTTGGCAAACAAATGAGCGAGGCAGAAATACAGATTGTGTTTGCTAATGGTAACAGGCTGCCAAAGAATGTATAAACCGCTATTCACTGGGAGGGAAATTCCTCCCTTTCATGTGAGATGTTGGAGCTGCAAAGCCCAGGGTCGCAGCTTTTCTGCTCAAATGCTGCTTCTCGCTCTGGGTTTTGCTGCAGTTCTTTTACTTGGGGGGGAATTAATGCTGCTGTGCTGAGGGGGGGGGTTGAGTCAGCCAAGCCCTGGCTGATGCTGATTCATGGTGAGATCCCCTGGGCTCCAGTGGATCTTTAGGCAGAGGAGATAAATGCCAGGGGTCTGTTGCAGGGGTAGGGATGAGGTCTGTGCTTGCATCCGTAGTGCCCTGGCTGCTCTGGGCAGAGCTGCTGCTTAACTGCATCTCCAGAGGTGATTTTGGAGCTTAATCCAGTTAGATGGAGCATTCCCCAGCTCCCTGTGTCCTCCTGGGGCTTCTCATTTCTGGGATGTTGGATGTCTTGTACTGAGGATGATGAAGCTGCCTGTGCTTGCACAGTCTGAGCTATGGAGGAGCCAAGGGTTGGTTTGGCTCCTTGGAATTTTCTGTGGGAAGGCACAGCTGAGGTAATAGATGTGTTTCTGTGTGCAGTAAGGCACAGTGGTCATTTTGGGGCGAGTGATCCCTGAGTGAAAAGGGGACTGACCAGTTCCTGGGATACATTGCCTGGGGCTGAGCATCCCATTCCCCACATCCACTGGGTACCCATCCATGGATTTCCAGTTGGAAACAGTGCTTGGGTTTGAAGTTACCATTTGTAGCTTTTGGGGGGATAGGTGAGAGGAGAACTGGGGGATGGGGAGATGATGGAGAATATTCACATGTGGAATTATCTCTTGCAAATATTTTTTTGGAGTGTGCTTGTTTCCCCCCATTTTGGGTATCAATTTAAAACATGCTTTTGATTTTGAATTAAACAAATTATAAAGGTATTGATGTATAAAATAGTACATTAGACTGTATTAAATTATCCTTGGGAACCCCTCCAGAGGATGGAGAGGCCTGGGAAGTGCAGGGTCTGTGGTGCATCATGGAATCCACAGGAGTGGGAGTGGGAGTGTGCACGTGAGGGCTGAGGGTAACAACCTGTATCCTGACAGTAAAATCCTACACAGTTGAGCCCAAGGAGCAAGAAATAATTGTTCTGAAGAAGATGAGGGGGTGGAGGAAATCAATTTGCAGCCCTTGGGGGGCTGAGCATCCCCTTTGCCAACCTGGCTCCCTCCCTCAGCCCTCCCTTGCTGGATGTTGCAGAGCATAAAAGGGCTGTAATTATTAAAACAGTGTGTACAGGAGAGTTTAGCCTCTCATTTGGTTTGTCCTAATGACTCTCCAACAACTGCTATGGAAGATAATAGATTTTGTGGCAATTACCTGGCCAGGGAAATGCCATATGTGGATGGTTGGGATTCAGGCTGGGGGCCGGGGTGGTTCTCTGTGTTTTCATTAATGCACGGCTGCTCTGTAAAATATTTTGGCAGTGCTTGCAGAGCTGTCCCTCAGCCCATCTTCCCTTTGTGGGGTTTGATTCCTGCATCACCCCCAATCCTGCTGTGGGTGATCCCTGTGCCCAGGGGAATGCTGCTGGTGCTGAGGGCTCAGACTTTGTGTTACTTCTGTGCCACATTATTGCTTCTTTAGATCAGGCAGTGTTATTGTTCCCAAAAACCCCCTTGGTTATCTAAAAATTAGGCTTTTAATTCACATTTGCAACAGGTTTGAGTTTCCTCTGGGTTTACCTGTACCTTTCCTCAAATACCTGGTGTATTCAGAAGCCTGGTAGTAGGTAAAGGAAACTCAGCATTACATATGGATTTCTGTGTTCCTCCTTCACTGTGTGTTGTACCTTGTGCTGCTGGCACAATCCAAACTCATTATTTTCCCCACATGGCTCTTTTGATCTGTTTTTCCTTCCTTCCTCTGCTGCAAAAGTGGAGCAGAGACCACGAGAAGTGGCTGGAGCAGATGCCATTTGTCTGGTCCTCAGGTCTAGACAATATGGATTAAAATCTTAATGTCTTAAAATAACTTAAAAACCCAGCCCTTAAAATGTGGCTATTCCCCCTAGGATACCCTTTTCCTCCCTGGAACACTTTTGGAGAGAGATTCCTGCATGTAAATCTGCTCATGCTCCTGTTACAGGATGGGCAAGGTTTATAAACCCCTTTGAAGGTATAAATGGGACCTGGTGGTATTGACTGAGCCCAAATAATGAGAGCAAATAATAAAGCAAATAATAATTGCCTGAGCCCAAATAATGAGAGCAGCTAAGGAAGGTGGAAAAGAACCTGGTCCCAAAAAGGTGCAATTCCCAGGGAAAAGGTGGCTTTGGGACAAACCTCATTGTCCTGCAGTCCTTCTTCATCTCTGTTAAAGCTGAGGAGGGCTTTGTGTGGTGCTGGCCCTCACACAACCAGGCTTAGGGAAACAAACAGCTCCAGGGAGCTTTACTGGTGATCCTAAATAAAAGGAGTATAAAAATTAAAAAAAAAAAAAAATAAAATCTTTTCTCAAATCATTTCCTAGCAGTTCCTAACTGAAACAACTGTGATGAGCATCACAGATAACATCCACTCCTGCCCTATTTCTAGCTGCGAAGGCGGAGGAGAGTTTCTTTTGGACATGTTATCCCAGGAGATGCTGCTTGGGATGCTGGAAGACTGAACTCTGTGGATTTCTCCAGAGGGCAGCCAACACTTCCAGCCCTCCTGGGAGTGCAACCTCCCCCCAGGCTCCTTCCAGCCTGTCCAACTCAGTTATTTCCACTAAGGAAGGGAATTTATGACACCTAAACCTTGCTGGTGGGCTGGTGAGATTTATATGGCTTTTCCCCATATAACAAATAGTCACAGGGCACCCAATTTCCAGGTGTCTCCTCCCAAAACTCCCAGTGTGCAGGTCCCTCTGGGCATCTCTTTGCTGTATTTTGGTTTTTCTCTGCAGTGCTTAAAGCTGCCAATGCCTGGAAAAACTGCCTTTACTGAATTCCCCTGGAGCCCTTCTTTTCTTCCCCGGCCGGAGCTGGATCAAATAATATCTTTGCCACGCTTTGGAGATAAGGCAGGAGCTGAGCAAACCTGCCACTATCTCTGCTTTAATTTTTCTTTGCAAATAGTGTCGAGCCAATGCCTCTCCACCCAGATCAGCTCCTCTTATCAGAGGGATAATAACTGGCTCACTAACCAACATAATTCCTCTATAACCCCCAGCAATCTTTCCAGAGGATTTTGCAAGTGGCTGAAGAACAGAGGAAAATCTCTGGCTGTAGCATTAATTGGTATAAAATCAAGGTATTTGACTGTATGCTTAAAAAAATTATTAAAAATACCGTGTGTGTATAAATACAAGTAACTGTATTTCTGCTTGTTTCCTCTTAAATGATCCTTCAGTGGCTCCTACAGACGCAGAGCAAGAAATGGAGGTGCAGAATCATGATCAAGTCTGGGATTTCAGGTGCCCAGAGCTCTCAGGGCAGTGGTGCAGCTCTCTGGTTTTTAGAGGGAAGTATTTTGTGCTCATGGGCCGTGTCTTGCTGCGGATGCTCTGGGAATGTTCTGCATCCGCATCCCCACATCCCTGCTCCCTGCTTCGCTCCAGGACGTGCCGTGCTGCTGCTCTCCAGGCAGACAGATCCATGCCTGGGCAGGTCTGACAGCCCAGGGGATGATTTTGTCTCCAAATCTCTATTTTTTTTAAGTGTTTTTTTGACTTTGAGTGCAGTTTCCTTTCCGCTTGCTGAGCTGCGGCTGTTGAAAGCGAGCGGGCTGGCTGAGTTACTGAAGAGGTTTGGGTTTCCTTCTTGATCCTTCTCCCTTTTTTCCCCATCCAATAAAAGGAAATCAATAGCAGGGAGCAGCCCCAAACCACTGTGTGTTGCACGATCGGATTCTTGTCCCAGGAAGCGACCAGGATTATCGGTTGGCTTTGCACTTTGAATTTTAATAGCATTAACTCCAGCCTAGTCATGTTCTTTTAAAATCCCATTTAAAGTTGCCTTTGTAAGGCAGAAGCAGACACCACTTGGGCTGTGTTTTTTTCTCCTCCCTCGCCTGCAGAAACCACAACCAGAATTAAGAGACAGATTTTGAAGGTTAAAACTTCCCAGATTGTTTCCCTCTCAGTTGTCATTTCGGGACGGTTTTGTTTTCTTTCCGATTGCATCAAATATTTGTACTCCTGTGGGGACTGTGGTGCGAGGGTGAATCTTGCTTAAAAAAATAAAGGGATTTTTTTCCATCATTTTTGTGGCATAGCTGGGGGGGAAATTGGTGAAAGGAGCAGTTTCCAAACGTGGCTGAACTTGGGCCCTCGTTGTGCCTCTCGTGATGCTTCTGAATTATTTGAAGCATCACTGTAACTTTTATATTTAGAAATATTGAGCTGTTGGATGGAGACCCTTTCACCCAGCCTGAATTATAGATACTTTTCCTATTGGTCTTGCAGGCAGCCCTGGGAGAGGGCACTTGGCCACTGTGCTGTCCCAGCACAGAACAGCTGAATTATTAAAAAACCCTCCCTGTTTTACTAAGGAAAAAAATAACTTTGAAGAATTTGAGGTCTTTGAAATCTTTTGGGTGTGCTCAGCAGTGTGTGTTATGGGTGTCTGGGCTGTGAATGACCAGTTATCTCTTTCATTTTCCCAGTTTTAAACCTAATGGAGTCCTTTGGGTGCCCCTTCCCTCACATCCTGGTCCCCCACGCTGGTGCTTGCACCAAATATGAGGAATTGCATTTGCCCAGTGGCTTTTTTTATCTCCTTCAAATCCACCCCCCCCTTGCTTTGGGCATGTTTTTGTTATTATTGGCCTCATTTTTTCAGTACAACAATATTTTTTCCTGGGAAAATAGCTCGGGAGAGGTCCTGGGAGGGCAGTGCAGAAAAGGTGGATGACTTTGGAGCCTTTATGTGAATAAATAGAGGAAACATCATCTTTTTTGTCTTCCTCAAGTACCATGTTGAAAACCCATACTGGAATTATTGCTCTTGATCATATTTAGCTTTGAGTTAATACGATTGCTTCTCGGGTACCTGTCTCCTAGGATCATGTATTCCTTATTTTCATCTTCTGGCTCTGGCTATTTGAAAATCCTGGATTGGGTTATAAAGTAGATGTGGAAGGGATAAGGGTTCCTGTTACTTTCTTTGCTTGCTGAGTCTGTGCAGCACACAGGGGAAAATGCAGGAGTCTTTCCTATACTGGTCACGAAAATTTATTTATAAGCTGAGATTTTTCATGAGTCTGATTTAAAACAATGAAGTTTGGGAGGGGAAGAAAGAAAAGAATAATCCAAATTCAATCATTACTATGAGATTTGTGATGAAGTGATGAAAACTGGCAGCTGCTGTTGCTGCACATCTTGCTCCAATAATCTCTCCTTTCTTTTCCTCTTTATCCCTGTCCCATTTCTCTTCCCTTGTTCACCCCTGGATGATCCCAAGATTATCAGGGATATCACATCAGAGCCAGGATTCCTTCTCATGGCAGTGTCACTGTCCCCTGGTCACCCTCTTGTGCAAGATGGCAGGAACTTTACAGGTTGGCAGAGAAGCTGTGGCTGCCCCTGGATCTCTGGAAGTGTCCAAGGCCAGGCTGGATGGGGCTTGGAGCAACCTGGGCTGGTGGGAGGTGTCCCTGCCCATGCAAGGGAAGGAACAAGTTGAGCTTTAGGGTCTTTGCCACCCAAACCATCCTGGGATTCTGTAATTTTATGGGACATCTCATCACAGCCAGCTGTGTCATGATGTTTAGTGTGGTACTCAAATTTTGGTGGGAAAAAAAAAAGTGGTTTAAAGTGCCCAGTTGTTTGATTTTTGGCCTGCACCTCCTGCAAAGACAAACTTTGCTGTGAAAACTTTTAATGAACACAGATTGGAAGTTCAGTAAGTGGTGCATTCATAAAATATTAATTGCCTTGGTGCATAGTTTTAAAAAACAGGGGGAAAATAAAGTTTTTGAAAGGGGGTTCTGGGTCCCTCAGGGTGAGGGGCAGTGGAGCAGGATGCACTGGGGCTGCTGGAGGAGCCTGATGTGGGCTCAGCCTGTGACTTCAAACACACCAAGACAAGAGTTATCCTTTTAAATCAGCATTAGCCTCCTAAACATCAGCATTGGCAGAGTTTTCCTGCTCTCAGCCCATCACTTGCCATTAAATCTCTGGGCAGGGAGGAAGCTGCTCCTGCTGCCCTGCTCCATGCTGACTCGGGCCTTGCTGCAGTGCAGTTATTTTTATCTATTCTATATTGTTCTCCATGGAATTATTCTGCCCCCAGCCTGTAGATAAGGGCTGTTACTAAATGAATTTGAGTTTTACCTTGAAGGTTAAACTGCTGCCTTGCAAGTTGGCAAGGAAGGTGGGGAGATGCTGACAAAAAAACCCTGTAAGCTGCAGCCCTGGCCTGACAATTTTATTGAGCATTACTTGAAAAAGGCAAGTATTGCACTGAAATCCAGTCTTCAGCCTCTGAATTGGTGGCTCTTCCTGATTAAGATGCTACCTGTGTGCCAGCTCTCAGGTGGGATCTCACAGCACTGGAGGAGGCTGAAAATTTCCCCAAAAATTCCTTGGGGGCACCCCTGGAAATTTTCCCGTAAGACGCAGGTCTGAGCTGTGGGATGGGGCATTTCTGGGTGCTCCTCAAAACCAAAGTGGCAGCTTCAGGATGTTATTTTAGCCAATAGCACCCAGTTCTTGGTGGCACCATCATGGTGGTGCTGGTCCTGTGGACTGGATTAAGCCCAGCCCTGGTGCTGGCATGTTCTGAGCTGTGAAATAAATAAGTAATGGCAGCAATATGGACAAGGATTAGGGTGGAAAAATCAGTAGGAAGACCCACAGAAAATGGCAGAAATGTCGACTGCTCTGCCCAGAGGTTGATTTTTTGGTTGGGGATCAACCCAGCAGTATATTTAGCCCTGGCTTAGCTGACAAGGAGCGGGTTGGTGATTGGAATGCTACCATGGGATACGTCCAGTGGGTAAGATTAGGACTCACATCCCTGGAGGCTTCCCCTCAAGTCCTGGAGTCATTTCTCTGTTATTATTTATAACTCAGCTCCAAGGGGTTGGTCACTTAAGTGAACCCAGCAGGATGATGCAGCTCCCAGTGTCCATGGGAGCCTTCCTGGCTCCATCACACCGGGGGGATCCAGGGATGCAGGAATCCAGCTGTGGCCCAGCATCCCTCCCCAACGTGGAGCAATGGTTTATCTGCAGGCCCCTCTGGTTACCAACCACATCTGCTGCAAGTTTTTAGAAGCTGTTAGCATGAACCATTAACTCTTCCTTTTAATTATTCAGGTTGCCTCTTTTATATTTCTTTTTTAAGTGGAGCTAATAGGCTTTGCAGAGGAGGCTTCCAACCACAGCGGTTCCTCCCCGGAGGAGCCCTGTTTGTGCATCGCCAGCTAATCTCTTTTCTTCATTATCCCTTATCTTCCTCCAGCTGATTAATTGCTTTCAATTGATTTATAAATATTCTGTTGATACTTGCAGTGGACGGGAGGGGAACGGGATATGTCCGGGCTCACGGGGTCATTGATCCCTGCAGCTCCCCCAGGCTTTCCTAACCTGCCTTGCAAATCCCAGCCATCCCAGCCAGGCTTTATTCCCACTTTTTTTTGCCCCTTGCAATTCCTGCAAGCAACCAAAAGTTGTGCTGTAGCATCATTTCCAGTCTGTGCACGTGAGAAAGTCTCTTGCCCGGTGAGCGGCAGGTTTTGGGTGTAAAGAAATGGGGTTTGGGTAAGTTTTGGTCGTGTTGATGAACGTGGCAGGTTGTGCAGGTATCATAAAAAGCTGTTTTCTATACTGAATTCCCTAATATACATATATATATATATATGTGGATGGAGTGGTTAATGAAAAGAGATCATTAAAATTGCTTATTTGAAACTTTCTGGAAGCTAAAGGGCAGCTGCTAAAAAATTAATTTTAAAAAAGGCAACAGCATCTGGTTATAAAGATAGTGGCCAGACTCAGAGTAGAGCTGGCCACCTCCAGCCCCATCCGAATCACACGTGGCACTGAGGGTGAAAAGCCATTTTTAGAAATGGCAGCACATTTATATGTGGGGATAAATCATTAACTTTTCCAGGCAGGCTCCCGATTTTCCCTGTTATTTCTCTGCCAGTGCCCCCATGGTCCCTGCTGGGGTGGGCTGAGCTGGGTGGCCCTGGGGACACAGTGGCCCTTGGTGGCCTTGCAGTGACGTTCCTGGGCGTGCTGTGGGTGAGATAAGGCTTCAACAAGAAAATGTTTCCCAAAGTTTGAGCGTGTTGCTGCCTGATTTATTATTATTTTCCTTTATAATTATTATTGTTATTATTCTTCTCCTCTCTCCCCATGAAGTGGCTGGTGGCGCAGGCACAACCTCAATGTATAGCAACTTAATTACAGGTTGCTAATGAGCTATTGCAGAGCGAGCAGCTCCTTTAGCAGCCCTGCCTGATGCTTTATCGGGTATTTGCAGGAGTCGTGTAATTTTTTGTCATCATATATGGTAATATATTCACTGCAGCATGACATGAGGTTCAATGAATAATGTAAAACCCAGAATAACGCTGAATCCATATGAGATGTGCTTTTCCCCCCCAGCGTTGGTTTAAAAAAGGAAAATATTGATTCTGGTGGGGTTCAGCGGTTCAGAGCTCTCGGAGAACTCACGTTTTGCTGATCAGTGCCCACCCTGTCCCCTCCAGGGCCACAAATGTCCTGCTGGCAGTGCCATCCCTCACCTGGTTAGTGCTGACAAAGCTGGGAAGGGTGGGAAAGGGTCAGTGGCATTTGCCACTGGATCCAGATGTGACGGTAGCACAGCAAGTTCTGTTGGGGTTCAGGTATCAGGTGGAGCAACCCTCTCCATAATACATCATTTCCCTGCCCCCAGTTACTGTCTTTGGATGCTAATTAGGATGGATAGCTTTTATTTGTTTTCCTTTTTAACCAAATTCCCTCTATTCTGATCCGTATCATTTATATTTGTGGGCCATTATCTCAGTCTCATTACAGCCTTTTAGCATTTGAATGAAGATATTGTACAGAACCCAGAAGTTAGGCATAAAATGTCTGTGATGATAACTATAATTGTCATGATAAAATTAAAAACACAATAGAAATAACTGTGATGAGCTCAGGAAGTTTTACCAAGTGAGATTGGAACCAGCATGATGATGTTTGCCCCTTTTTTTTGACTCTTTACGTAGTAAACAGCTTTTGCAGTGCTATTTTGAAGAAGGGGAAAGTTACTGGGTATGGCCTGGGTAGGGACATAATAAAAAAATTTGGATTTTTCTCTCTGTTGAGGTTTTAATTAATCACTACAAAAACTCCGGGCAGTGCACGTGCGATTTTCAGGAGCTTAAAATACTCCGGCAGCGCTGGAGGAGGAGGAGGTGCTAAATGGTGCCAAGTTCCTGAATGAAAATTACTCTCACCGCCTCTGGTTCTGGAGCCAGATCGATGTTAATTAATCCTTGCCTCACACGTTACGTTCTCCAACCTCACCACTGTCGGATTTTAACTCGGCAAAAGCAGATGGAGGTTCCCGAAGCGCCTCCGAAATTCCCAGCCGAGCGCTCTCCTCGGTGACAATGCCAATTTGTCATGAGTGAAATGTTTGATAAAAATCTGTCAGTTTTTGAGAGGAGTTTTCCTTGAGAGGAAAACCAGGGGGAAAAAAAGAAATCAGCTCTGTTTCGAAACATCTCCTCGCTCCGTTATCTCTATTTTGCGAGAGACGGGGACGGAAGAGGGGGTTTCCATGGGTGTGGGGGAGAGGTGTTAGTAAGCTTTCCTGGAATTAGGTGGCATTTTGCTACAGACCTCGTATGAGGTCTCCAGATCTTCACATTTCTGGTGGGTTTTATGTTGTCCAGGTTCAGATGTGGCTCTGCAAGGACCAGCTCCAATCCAAAGGTGCACGGATGCATCACTGACCTTCTGCAGAGATTCTTTTGGCAGGGCTGAGGTTATTCAGCAGTCGCTGCAGGTGTTGGTGCCTCCAGGGCAGTGATGTACAGCTCATCCATATGCTCAAGCTGCATTTAATCAGCCACCAACTACTATTATGTGTTGCAGGGAGAACGGTTCCCGTTGGAGTCGCCGTGCCAAAGTGATTTTTCGTAGCATCACAGAATCATTCAGGTTGGAAAAGCCCTCTGAGCTCATCGAGTCCAACCATTCCCCCAGCCCTGCCAAGGCCACCACTAAACCATGTCCCCAAGTGTCACATCTACAGGTCTGCTAAATCCCTCCAGGGATAGTGATTCCACCACTGCCCTGGGCAGCCTGTGCCAGGGCTTGACAGCTTTTTGACCCCAGCTTGACTCTCTGTTACCAGTCTCTGGTGGGCCCAGCCCTTGAGGGAGATGGTTGGGATTCTCAGCCTGTTCTTGAGGGAGTTGGGATGTTTTTTGGCCATGACTGCCTGTAGCTGACTTGCTTCAGAGCCATAACCCTGGTGGGACTTCCAGGCCTGGGAAGCTGGAGGTGGGACATGTGATACAGGTTTGGCCTCCAATGGAGACTGAACAATTTGACTCAGCCTGAAGAGATCTTCTGATCCAGGCCTGGGTGGGAAGGGTCCCTCCTGCCCCTGCAGAAGGATCTTGGCTAGGGAAGGTTGAAGGAGGTTGACCACTTTGGAATAAAGGGCCGGATCACCTGCACTGACACAGGCACCTGTCCCTTTCCCAGTGCTGGAGGCAGCCAGGATCCATGGGAAGTGACTCCAGAAATACCTCCCCGGCCATGGCTTCCTCCTGGATAAGGGCTGGGGACCACCACCAGATACAGAATTATGGCTTAATGCAGAGCAAGGAGAGGAGACCCAGACCCCAGCCCCAATTTAACACACAGAGACATGCTCAATGCCTGGAGCCCCGTGGCACCGCACAAACCTGGCTGAGGCTATACCCATCCTTTACTTAACCAGCACCATTTTTCCGTGTGCCTTCCAAAGGGATTGTTAATCACATAGGAAGGGGCAGGGAGATCCCTGCGGGTGGCATTGGTGGGTCAAAGAGCAGCAGTGCTGCACTGACGGGTGCTGTGGGTGTGGATAACGCTGCTGGGCCACCATTAGTCAGCAGAAGTCAGGACTAGAGCCCAGCCCGGCATTCCCACTCACTCACCGGGCTCCTTTGCCAGGGAGGAGGCTCCGAGGAGCTACTCCTGGGGAACTTGTGCAATACCCGTGACGTGGAGAACCTCCTCCCTCTGCCTTGGTTCTGGGCACTGCGACTCAGCACCTTCCCGTGCCGGGGCAGGTCACACCAGGGTACGGGGGTACTTTGCACTGGGATTACGTACAGAGCAGGATCAAACCCGCGGGTGCTCCCGAAGCCGGCGGTGATTCCTTGCTCCCGGGGGGTGGCTCCGGCCGTGGCAGCATTCCCGCTGCATCCTGAGCTGAGTCAGCAATGGGCTCGCTCCGACTTGATCCCCGGGGAGGGGAGTTGTGCAAACAGGGAGCGATGGGAGGTGACGCAGAGCTTTCCTGGGGTTCCAGGAGCCGAGGTAGGTGATGGCAGGGCCGGGGGCAATGGGGGCATCACACAGCTGGCAGTGGTGCTGCTGGCAGTGCCGTGCCCTGCCCAGGGCTGCATGGCACTGCCAGCCTGTTGCAATGAGAACCAGGGCTTGTTGCACAACAAAACCAACTCCCTTCCCCTTCCAAAGCAGCAGGATAGGGAGGGGGCAATGCCCGGCAGCACAGCGTGAGGCCCAGAGGGTCACAGCGTGGGTGATGACCTGGTTTATTGACCTGGTGGCTGGGGCTGCATCCCTTCCTAGCTGAGGCAGCTCACTCCTCCCGTGGCTGTAGTGTCACCCACTTCCCAAAATTGTCAAAGCCCGTGGACATGGGGTGTGCCTCAGTTTCCCCATGCCTGAGATGATGCTGCTGCAGGGCGGGGGAGCTGTGTTCAGGGTGGCTGGCAGAGGCTTTGCATGCCATGAGCTGTTGTAAAATGGAATATTGCTGATTTTTTTGTCTTGGATTGTGTTTTCTGGTCTTTGTGCAAGTGTTACCCTCCTGGGCAGAGTGAGAGGTGTGTGCCAGCAGCATGCTGGGCCTGCCTCTAAAGCATCCCTGGGCCACTGGCTGTCTGGGCAGTGTTCATCTAGAGAGAATAACAGCAAAGAGACAGGCACAAATTCATAAACCCAAAGTGCTTCTGCCCAGTTCTTATATCTTCGGTGTGAATAACTTTAAAAAAAGTGGGCCTGATATGGAGAGCTTGGAAACAGGCATCCCAGGCAGCAGGGTGGAGGCAGTAACTGGTAACAGTGCAGCATGGACTGCAGAGAACAAAAATATTTATATTAGGAAAAATTTCTTCACCGAAAGAGTGGTTAAGCATCAGAAGAGTCTCTCCAGGGAAGCAGTGGAGTCACCATCCCTCGGAGTGTTCAAAAAGTGAGGGGACGTGGCACTTCAGGGTATGGTTTAGTTGCCATGGTGGGATTTGGCTGAAGGTTGGACTTGATCTTGGAAGTCTTTTCCAACCTTAATGATCCTCTGAAAACTCCACAGGAGTCTGCTGGGTTTCACAGAGTTTGTTTGTTGTGGTGTATTTTTATTATAAAAAGCAGGTGGTCACTGCTTTCTCGACGGGATTTTTCCGTGTCCCCCATCCCACCTGGATAAAATAACATTAATATCAACCGCATTCTGAGCAAGAGCATTGCCTGTATCTGCCTTGCAAGGACTGGCCCCGGGGAGTGTTCCCCCCCTCTCCTGCCTCAGTTCCCCCTCCCTGTGCTGCCGGCTCTGGCCGAGTATCGCGACCAGCCGCGGTCGCGATGGGGACGCTCCGCTCGGTGGGTGGCAGCGGCGGGAGCGATGGATGATGATTCCAGCCGGGAATCATTTCCGCCGCCGGCCGGCCGCGGGTTCCTGCGCAGCGCCGGGGCTCCCGGAGAGCCCCCTCGGCTGCTGCTGCTGCTTCTGCTGCTGCTGCGGGGCCCCGTCCCGCACACCTTGGGGCCGTGCGGGGGCAAAGCCACTCCTCCGTGCCGTGACATCAAGCCCCGGCGAAGAGCGACCGGCGAAGGGTCAAATTCCCGGCGCAGGTAGCGCTCGGCTTCACTTCCGCGCCGTGTCGTGTCGTGCCGGGCAGGACCCACCCCACGCGGGGAACCCCCCGCCCGCGGGGACCCCCGAGCCCGGGGACCCCCGCCATGAAGTCGGAGCAGGAGGAGAACAAGCCCGGGAGCTGCCGCTGCGAGCAGGGCTCCGCTCCGCGCCCGGCCCATTGTCCCCGCGGGCGGCGAGGGGCGGCCGGCGACGATGCTCAGGGCAGGGTGCTGTGCCCCTGCTTAGCCCACGCAGGTAACGGGGTCCCCCCCCCCGGCGGGGTCCCCCGGGGTGGGGGAGGACACAGCCCGGCGTGCACGGCTCCCCCTCGCTCGCTTTGTGCTCGGAGCTCGCTTCCTCCTGGGAGAAACAAAACAACGCCTGGGAGCTGCCCGGGGCCGCGGGGAGGTGGAGGGGGGTGGCCGCGCTGTCCCCACGCCCCGTGGCGAGCGAGGGGCAGGGGCGAGGGGCTTGGTGCCCCCGTGGCCATAGAGAGGGTCGGGGCGGGCGGGTCCCGGTGCCCCGTTGTCCATTTTGTGTCGCGGAGAAGTTGGAGCGAGCCGGGAGCTGGCAGAGGGCTCCCGGCTGCTGTGGGGGCTGCTGCGGGGGTCTTAGCCCACCAGCCGGTGGTTTTATATGGTGTGTGCTGCTGGAAGCCTTTCACAACCCCCAGCCTGGCCCCGACCCCCTGTGCCCGCCAAATCCTGCTGCCCCCCACCTCCTGCCGGCACAGGGGTTTCTATCGGGTTTTATTACATCCCACCAACATGTGGCAAGGGCAGACAGAGAGAGCAGGAGTCTGTGAGGTGGAAATAATCATCATATTTGGAGATGGGGAGTGCCAGGAAACCGGGGGTAACTTGGCAAGCAGGTGGTCTCTGCATGTCCTGCCCCACTGGTGTGAGCACCAGTTGATGGTGCATGGTTGGGACTGTCACCTGGGGTCCTGTCCCGGAGCTGTGACCATGTGGCCAAGGCCAAGCTGGTGTCTAATAGGAAGTGGTGTTTGCAAGGATTTGCTCTCACTGAGTGGAAGCTTTAACCTAAAATTGTTCAGGAGTGTCTGTGTGTGTGTCGAGGTGTGACAGCTTGCTCGCTTGCAGCAACGCAGCAGCAGCAGGGGGTAGTATTACAAGCTTCTTTAAAAGTAAAAGATAGATCTGTGGAGCCAAAATCCACGCTTTTAGCCCAGGAAGCTCTGCTGAGCACCTTGGTACCCATCCAGAAGGGAGCACTGGTGGCCAATAGTTCCTCTGAAGTCATAGGGCACCTCAGTGCTGCAGGAGATGTTATAGGGGATGTGCTGGGGATGCACAACAGCATAATTGTGCTGAAGTGGTGATGGACACATTTTAGGCCCTTGTGCTTATTCCCTTCTCTTCTTAACCTTTTTTTTGGGGGGGATTGGGTGCCTACTGTAATTCCTGACCACCCAGGGGAGAAGGAGGCATTGCCTTACGTGGATCAGTCCCATCAGTCATTCCAACCCCTTCCAAATCTGCTGCAAGCAGGCAGCAATGAAATTAATGTAATTTAAACGTTTCCCAGACTAATTGATGAAAACTACCATTCCCGCCGAAATAATTGGCTGTTAATTATATTTCAGTTGATAGCATTAAACTTCCATGACACTGCTGGATTCTGCATCCTTTATGCTTCAACCACTGATTGGTGTTAACAGACAACGCAAATCAGGTTTTTTGGAGTTTTTTTAATTGTGCTGAACACCTCCAGACGGCATTTGGGGCTGAAGTTTTCACTCCTGCTCCTACAAATGCCATCTTGGCCTCCTCTGGGCAGCAGATCCACTCTCTGTGCAGCAGCAAAGCTTTTTACTGGCCTTGGAACAGGCATCACTTTAAAGACATCCATTTAAAAGCATTTTTTTTCCCTGTGTAACTCAGCTGACACGATTGCTGTCCACAGAGGGGATGTATTAAAGATGGATGCAGTACAAACGACAAGACTCGTGTTGGTGAATTACTGTCTCAGGTGAAAGCTGTATTTTGTGCCGCTTTCGTGAGTTTGCCAGTGAGATGGTTTTTGCTTTGCTGGGCACGAGTCAAGGGAGTGATTTTATCCAGGATGTCAGCAGGATAAATATACATCTACGTAGACCACTGTCCTGGGACAGGAAACAGAAGGGTCATAAAGAACATTATTAGAAGAAAATAAGGATTCGAGACCGAGAGATGAGTTGAGTTTGTATTTTAAAGAGTATCTCTGTTAAGTAGCTCCCCAGCCTGGGACCCCCTCTTGCAAAAGTGCAGAAAGCTGGAGAGGAACTTCTGACAAGGGCATGGAGTGACAGGACACGGGGCTTCACACTGAGAGAGGGAAGGGTTAGATGAGATATTAGGAAGAAATAGTTCACTGTGAGGGTGGTGAGGCCCTGGCACAGGTTGCCCAGAGAAGCTGTGGCTGCCCCATCCCTGGAAGTGTCCAAGGCCAGGTTGGATGGGGCTTGGAGCAACCTGGTCTACTGGAAAGTGTCCCTGCCCATGGCAGGGGGTGGAACTGGATGGTCCCTTCCAATCCAAACAAATCTGGGATTCTATGACATTGGTAGCAGCCCTGAGAGAGAGTTAGAAAGAGGAACTTTCCTTTCAAACTTTGGCTGCATGGATTGTACTTTCCAATTTTATATACATATAAAGATACATATATATATATATTTTCAAAACTGATTTGGCTTTGCCATATATATAATAATATAGATAGATAGCAAATATAACTATATATTGCAAAGCATAATCCATTTTTGTACAGATATTTATATCTCATATTTGTAAAAAGTAAGAATCTTGGATATGTGGCTGATCCCAGGTTCAATAATTCAGGTGCTCCATAGATTTTGGCTTGCAGCTGGTGGCATGGGGAGTGTGGTGCCTCATGCTCCTCTGCAGATTGCATCTCCAGCTTCCAATAGATCTTGGATTTTAGTCCTTCAGCAGTTTCTACTGGGATTGGGAGCTGAGCACTAAGTTGGGGATGAAATTCCCTTGTTGCCTGCTTTGGAGGATGGATGCTTTGGGGTTTCTTCACTATTTTCTAACTAGGACCAGAGGGGAATGGTGCAGTTTTGGGGGACTGCACTGTATAGTGTGTTATAGTAAGGAGTTTTGGGGCCCAAGGACCCCTCTGGGATTCTCTGCTGCAGAATTCCCCCCTGGACTGCCTGTTCTTGGTCTTGTTTCCACTCTCCCTTCCCCAGAGCAGTCCCTGCCATGTGGGGATTTTCTTGGTTCCCACCAAAAGGCTGCAATTTCCAGGAACCCATTGGGATCGGTGCAAGCTGCCCTGCCCCATCCTCCTCTGCCAGTTAATTTTTTCTTGGGAATACCCCTCTGTGTCTGCTGGGCAAAGTGACATGTAAGGAAAGGTGGAAATGAGTTACCAGTGGGGGAAAAAATGAGCAAATTGTTGCAGCCAGGGGTGTTTTTGGGGACTTTCTGTGGCTGAGCAAGGCACAGGGTGGGTTTTACACAGTAAATATTCCACCATCACATCCTTCACATCCTCTCTGGGTTCCCAGAGGCTGGAGGGGATATTTCTGCCATCCCTGGGGAAGATCCTGTTGGCCCTGGTGGCCTCTTGTCCTTGCTTTTTTGCACGGATTTCAAGACAGCACTTCGGGCTGCACCAAACCCCCCGGCCCGGGGCTCGACTGTTCCTCGTTAGTGACTTTATTGCTGAATAATTTACAGAATGGGGCCTTGCCAGTTTTCATTCGGGAAGCATTTCAAGTATGTGAACCAGATTTTATGCCTTCCTGGTGCAGCTGCCGGGGAGGAGCCGCCTCTCCCTGTCCTGCTGCCGGCGTCACCTCCCGGCCCCGCTCCGCCAGCGGTGCCGGAAAGGAAGCGGGCAGCACACGTGTGGAGGGACCTGAGCAAAAATAAGGGGAAAAAAACCCAATATTCCATGCCCAGTTGGTGTTTGTCAGGCTGGCTGCTACACAGGGACACTGGGGAGAGGACCCAGTTGTGGTCGCTTGGTGGCGGGGGTTGGTTTTAATTTTGATTTGATTTTTCTGGTAACTCGGGACTGTGTGTTGAGGTGGGTGTTTTCTTCTCCTCGTGTCCGTGGGCAGGATGCAAACCTGAGAGGATGTGGATGTCCCATCCCTGGAAATGTTCAAGGCCAGATTGGACGGAGCAAACTGGTCTAGTGGAAGGTGTCCCTGCCCATGGCAGGATTGGACATACTTGTCTTTAAAGTCCCTTCCAAACCAAACCATTCCATGATTCTGTGAAATCACTAAGCTACTTCGAGATGAGTAAGGGCTTTTCTCTCTGCCTGTTTTTAAAGGGGAAAGAAAGTAAACCAAACCCAGCTGGAGTGAGCAGTCACTGGGTGTAAAGCTGCAAAATTCGGGGTTCAGGTCTGCAGGTGGAAGTATCATCTTCCCTTCTCCTGCCTCACAGTGGGTCTGTTGGATTTTGTGCCTTGAGCATGTGGGTGGCTGGAGGCAGAGCTGAGGTGTGTGGGACTTGCTGGAGCTCGGGAGGCTCTGTTGTATCCCAGCCATGTGAGCACCCTGTCAGTGAGTGGTTTGTATGGGAAAGTACTTCTTTGTTCATTATCCTTATATTAACATTTATTTTTAATTTTTTAACGCAAAAGCAGCCCCCAGTGGAGACTTCCCCCTCCGCCTTCCCGTGTCATCCCTCACCCTGCTTCTCTGTTCCCAGAATAAGGCAGGGTTTGGGCTTTGTGCAGAGCAGTTTTGCCAGCGGGGAGGTGTCGCCCCAGCAGCGTTTCCCTGGGGTTGGAGTTTCCAGCGGGGGCGCGGGGCTGTGCCGGGAGCCGTCACTCACTTCCTCGCATTGTGTCTCCTCTTCCTCCAGCGCTGCTGCGGGAGGAGGTGGCCCAGCTGCAGGAGGAGGTCCACCTGCTCCGGCAAATGAAGGAAATGCTGACCAAGGACCTGGAGGAGACGCACGGCAGCAAGTCCCCGGAGGTGCTCTCGGCCACCGAGCTGAAGGTGCAGCTGGCACAGAAGGAGCAGGAGCTGGCACGTGCCAAGGAGGCTCTGCAGGGTAAGGCTGCTCTTCCTTCTTCCCCTGCACCTCTCCCCAGCGCCCTAAACCTTCAAGGAGTTGATTAATGAGGGATGGGAAAGCTGTGCTTTTCATTCGGGCTCGCCATGTGCACGTTATGGGGGGTTTGGTCTCCCTGGGACCCCCTGATCTCCTGCCCCTGCGAGAGGTGCTGTAGGGCCAAGAGGGGCTGGGGTGCAGTGATGGGCTGGGAAATGGGTTTTAGGGACTGTTTGCAGCACTGCAAAGGAATTCCTCCACAGCTGTAGAGCAGAGCCAAGGCAGCAGCTGAAATGCAGCTGGAGGTGGGGGTGGGTTGGATTGGAGCCCCTCAGACTTGTTAGGACGGAAGCAGCGAGTTTCCTGGTGACTGGAATTTTCCTTATCCCTCTTGGAGTTACCTCCAGGTGATGTGCAGGGTCTCCTCCTTCCTCCATGCCTGGTTTTGGGTGTTTTTGTGGCCATCAGGGCCACACTCTCCCTCCCTCACCATCACAGCAAGCCCCGGGACTGGGCTGTGCAGAGCAAAACGCAACATTGCAGCTTTTCCACCCCAAAAACGAGCTGACAATAAATCCGTGCAGGATGGTTTGTTAGATGGAGCCAGGGGATGATCCTGAGCAGGGAAAGCTCTCACACGTCAAACCCTGGCAGCGCCACGGCTCTAAATATCATCTCAAATCCCCAACATACTGAGTATAACTTGCACTTGTCAGCTCATGTTTGCGGATTATGAGGAGAAGCTGTCAGAAGTTTTCAGGCTCAGAGGTTGAGCAGCACGTGGGGAGCTCAGGGGGCCACCACATCTCCCCCTGTCCGGGATGCCAAGATGCTGAGAGAGGCAGGGAATTGGGCTGAGTCAGTGTTTGGGGAAGGGAGTTCAGAGAATTTTCTGTGATCGCTGTCTGATTTACAAAAGCATCCCCGTATATCAGTAGCAGCCAAAATACCTTCAAAATCCTGCCTCCCCCGATGCCACCGGTGCAGCCTCAGGCAGCAGGAAATGCTCGGGGTTTATAGAACTGTAATTGGAGGAGAAAAGCCTTAATTAGGGAGTATTTGCTCTGTGTGTGTGGAAGGGGAACGGCTGATTAATGCAAAATGCAGAAAAGCAGAACTATTGTAATACATGTGCAAAAAGAAATAAGAGCAAGAAGTCGTCTAACAAGCCGTGGTGAGGTCATACAAGCTTCTGTGGAGGAGCAAAAGTTAATTTGGCTTGAAAATCATGATTATTTAAATAATTATTTAAATATTTAAATAATATAATGTCGGGGGTTTTTATTGGGCTTTTATTTGCCACTGTTGGAGCCCTTGGGGTTGGTTTTCCAGGACTTCTCTGCGGTCGTACCGGCTACAGAGAGGGAATGTCAGTTGGTGCTTGGAAAGGCACATTACATGAAGCCTTTTTCAATCAATGCTTCTTCCCTCCTCTGCAATATTGGGAAGCTTTTGAGTCATTTGGAAAATCTGGCTGGGCTGGATCTGTGCTGGAGGCGCTGGGCAGCAGAGCAGCCTTGGCACAGGGAGTGAGACGGATAAAGTGAAAACGGGATCAGCAGCTGGAGGGGAAAAAAAGTCCTTTTTCCTTTCCATGAAAAATTGTCTGTAGAGAAACGCAGCCAAAAGGGGAGGAAAACCAGCGCCTGGTGACTGGTTCTGCCAGGAGAAATGCATCTGCTGGTGGACACTCTGGGGAAGTGGTGGCTCTCTGTTAAGGAACTGTGGGATAAGGCAGAGCCAGGAGCACAGGGAAACTTGGCTGTGCTGTCCTGTAGTTCAGGGATCTGTGACAGTCGTGTTCTGCAGGCAGAAAGCACCTCCCAAGAGCAGCTTCCTCCACACAGCCTGCATCCCTGCCTCCCTGCATCCCTGCATCCCTGCATCCCTGCCTCCCTGCCTCCCTGCCTCCCTGCATCCCTGCACAGCCCCGTGCCCGGCAGCATCGGCCACACCATCCCTGTGCCTGCAGCCTCCCGCCATCCACGTTGGGTCCTGTGGAATGTCATTAGCAGATAAATTATATGGAAAGCTGTCAGCATTGCTGGCTCAGAGCCTGGAAGTGCAGTGCAGCTGGTTCAGATGGATCTTGGCTCTCCAGGCCGTGCTGCAGAGGGAAGCTGAGAGGGTTTGCCAGTGGGGTTTGCTTTTGGGGGCTGCAGCACTTTTAAAGAGCCTTTATTTTGCATGGCCTCAGACGGTTTGGTTTGTGATGATCTGGATGGAGGGTCCCCTGTTGGAGGTGCATTCCCAGCCCTTTCCAGCAGGATTTGGCACAGGGATAGGACTGATCAGCCCGTGCAGCATCTTCCCTGTGCTGTGCTAACAAGCCCTTGCTGCGGAGGGAGGGACCAGGGATCTGGCCCAGCACAGGATGCTCTGTAGGATTAACTTGACCAATTTTTTATCCCTGGCAGCATGTGCTTTATCCATCATTATTCCACTTTTTCCTGGGCTAATTCCAGCCCTTGCACTTTTTTTTAAATCCAGTTAAAATTCCATAGTGCCACATCCTATCTCCCTCCCCGTCTTTGCCGGGACCGGGATTCTGGATCATGCTTCCAGCATCAATTCAAGTTACTATTATTTCCCCAGCTCTGGCTGGAAAGGTATGGATGTGGCCTGGATTTCTGATGTGGGAATCCCCAAAGGGAGAAGCTGCAGACAGCTTTATTGCTGCTGGTCCTGCTGTGAGCAGGGACAGTGCCCGAGCGCCTGGGGGGCTCGAGGAGCCACTTGGCCGGGTGACATCCCTGAGCATGTGGGCTAATGGCAGAAACCCCATTCCTAGGAAGGTTTATCCCATATGCTGGAACTCGCCTGCGGGATTATCATGTGGAGAGCAAACCTGGTTTCTGTTTCCTTTTTGAATGCCAAGGTGGAAACCTCGGGCTGCTTTTCCCTGCTGCGTGAGAAGGTGTGAACTGACTTTGTGTCTGCTCCACAAATGAGTTGTAGCCTGGTCTCCTCCCGCCCCAACCCGCAGCTTGGAGCTGTGACCTTCCCAGGGGTGGTGTTTGGGCTGAGCAGAACCTCCTGGAGAAACTCACAGCAGCCTCAGATTGTTGCAGTGATGGGGTGGGTAGCAGAAAAATGGGTGGATGGGTGTCCCAGAAGATAAGTGTCCTGGTGGATGGATATCCCAGAAGAGGGATGTCCTGGAAGACAGATATCCCAGTGAATGGATGTTCTAACAGATGGATGTTCCAGCCATGGACCCAAACAGGGAAGCCCTTTCCATCATAAGGACAGGGAGCTCTGTACAGAAAACCTGTTGTTCACCTTTGAGGACCCACCTTCAATTTTCAGAAGTCATTGATCACCTTGTTGGCCCTTGGGGTCAGGTTTGGAAAGCCCTTGGCCTCCTAGCAGGGTGTAATGCCTCTCCTGACTTTTTCCCTGAAATTTGACTTTGGGCTCCAATTTCCTGCCTGCTCCATGCCTCTGCACCCCCAGCAGTGAGTGCTGGCCCTGCCTGACACCACATAACACTGACATCTTCAACGTCAAGATCTTCCTGATGTGATGGCTGCGCCGATTTAATTACAAAGCAAAGAACAGCTCTGAGGTCCCTGCACAGGGCTGACCGATTTTATGGGTTAGTCATGGTGACAATATTGAATTTTATGGTTGGGAGAGAGAAACAGGAGAAATTAAGTAACTATTAGTGGGACAAGGTGGGTTTACACGTTCCTGTTGCGTGGGGCATTGCTGAGGTTTGAGTGGTGCTCCCCAAGGATGCCCTTCCCTGTGTTAGAAAATTCAGTAAGTGATAAAGGAAGCTCTGACTCTGTTCCTGACGTGAAAATTCATGTTGTATGGGGCGAGAGAAGGGCTTGGAAGTGAGTGGAAGTCATGGGAAGCTGCTCTTTGGAATGTCAGAGGTGGGCTGCATCTGCTGCCAGTGCCCTGATGTGTGTTCGGGCTCTGCTGCCTCATTCTGGGAATGTGAAGCTGAGCAGAGATGATATTTCTATGTTTTTCATCTAATATCATGTTATCAAGGTAATAAAACTAATTATTATGTCCTCCAAAAGCTCATCTTATGGTGTGGTCACCACCAGCTGACAGGGCCAGGAGTTGGATTTCAGTGATCCATGTGGGTCCCTTCCCACTCAGGATATTCTGTAATTTATATTCCTGTAATTTAACACTATTAATTTCAAAGGGGAGGGGTGGTATTTATAGCAGCCCCCATCCTGAGGAGAGGTGCCTGATTTTAGGATGCAGGAGCTGATTCCCAGCTGGAAGTTGTTAGATGGTGAGGCCAGGCTGGGGCCATGTAGTGGTAGCAAACACCTGTGGTGGCATCACTGGGTGGTTCCATCCGTGCTGCTGCCCCAGGCAAGGCTGTACCTTTACTATATTCCTGCTGGATTTTGGCTTGTTACACAGAGCTGGAAATAAAAGGCACTGAGGGGGTGGATTTTTAGTTGTTTTGGCAGCAGGAAGAGCCCAGCGCAGAGCTGGTCCCGTTACGTCCCTGTGTCCATCATCCTCCTCCCAAAGGACCAGTGCTCAGGGGATGGATCATGTGGCAGGAGGTGGAAGCTCAAATAACACAGGGGGACTTGTGCAGGTGGGGATGGGGCTGGCAGTGAGAGCTGGGGGGCTTCACCCTGCTGCTGCCAACCCATCTCCCCCATCCCTTGCTGCCGAGGCTGGTGCTGAGCTGCCGAGTCCAGGGGGGCTGGTGGGTTCCCCCCTCTCCTTCTGCCACATGTTCTGGGTGGGAGGGGAAAATAAATAATGCAAATAAGAGAATTACTTTCCACTCACGCTGTGGGTTTAGGATTTCTTGCTTCTTGGCTTATGAACAGGTCAGAGGTTCGGCCAGAGCCCCCCGCGCCGATGAGCTGGGCAAGAATTTATCTGGATACTCATGGTCGGGGGGGGTTGGGATATAGAAATCTCACCCTGGATCATCAGATTAAAGGAAAAAGCCATTTCACCTCCTTGGATGGCCCAGATAGCCAGTGAAAATCTGCTTTATTCCTCCTTGGCTGGCCCTGCCGTCGCGCCGTGGATTGCAAAGGCTCGTTTTCCCCGACCGAGTAATTAGCTGGGCTTGTTTGCTAAGGAGGAATTAAGCTGCTGCAGCAAGTGGGGTTTGGTCCAGGAGCTCCTGGCAGCCCTCGTGGCTCACTTCTGCCTCACTTTTTATTTTTCTCCTGCCTTTTTCAATTAATTTCCCATTAATTTGGTTTGGAATGAAGTTCTCAAATGACTGATAAATCTTCTTTAAGCTTAGGAGCTAATCGGTTTTGGAGGAGGGAGAATAATAGAGGGGAGGTAAAAAAAAAGTGTGTTAATTTTAGCAAATCTCTCAAATATGAACTGAAACAAATGGTAAATTGTCCTGTTGGGTTAACAGAAAAAAAATCTGCTCTTGCAATATTGAGACTTCTTGCAGTACTGATGCATTGGCATAAATATTGATAAATATCAGTAAATTGATACATATTCAACCTTGGGAGAGAGTTACCCTTCTCCTAATAGTACTTATGAGCATCTTTATTTGTTTTATAGGTGAGTGATGAAGTGTTTTCTGTAAATCTTTAAAGGCCCTGAATGCTGCCACTAATTAAAGGAGTTTGTATGCTGTGGGGGACTCACTATTTAATTAAATTCATTAGGAGTCTTTTGTCACCTCCAGCATTAAAGAGTGGCAAATGTGACTTAAACTTTTATAAGAGCCTCTCATTATCCTTGAGGAAATTAAATATATGTGTATGTGTGTCTGGGGGTCTGGATCTCACCCTGGTATGGCTCAGTCAACTTATCATTAATTTTTCTACTTCAGCAAGTTTTCAGTTCCAGTGAAAGAACTGGGCAGAGGAAGGTTGTGGTTAAATACACACAAGCAGCAGGAAAGGGCTTTTTCAAAGACTTAGATGTGGCTGTGATTGTTTTTAGAGGGTTTCTGTAGTGATTTCTTAAGCTGGGAAAAAAAGTAAGGGAAGTCCTGGTGTCAGAAGGGGCTGAGTTGTCCCAGGAGGGATTGTGTTCATTGAAGTGAGTGAAGAAGACTCCCAAGAGCTCCCTGTTATGGGACAGTAAGACCTTTTTTGGCATTTTTCTACCTGGTTTTCTGTTTTTCTGTGTTTTGTTTTGCCTCTGATGCTTAATGGCAGAGTAGTTTGTCTAAAGAGTTTCATCGCTTGGTTTTTAACAGATAAAAATCTCTGTTGTCCCAGACATCTCCCTCTTCTTCCACTGTTTAGTGTGATTTATTTTTTTCCCACCTTTTTATCCTCTGACCTGCAAGCCCTCTCCCTTCCTCATGGTTCCATCCTGAGCACTTTCTTTATCCTCAGCACACACTTACAGTAAAAACCAGTAAAAAAGTCGAATAAAACCAGTGTACAGAAATAAGTCCCTCCCCAAGTAAAGCTCTTTGAGATGGTGATTGTGACAAGCTGGGGTGGGATGCAGGAGGTGCACAGAGCTGTGAGGGTGTTGGGGGGTGCTGCTCTTATTTTGGGGGCTATTCCAGCACTTTCAGGGCTGGGTGGTGACTGTTATCAGGTTATTCTGCCTGAGGGTGCCTGGGGGCTGCAGGGCACGTGTGGTAATGATGCTCTCCCTGCTTGCACACGGCTGGAAATGACTTATTGAGGCTCCCCAGAACATCCCTGTGCTGGGGGACAAGGCAGAGGCACCAAACCAAGGGTGCCAAAGGTGCCTGAGGCAAATTAATCCCTTTGAAGCATGACACGATCACAGTTTCCTTGTATTTTGTGTATATTGTGTTTATCCCACACCAGGGGAGGACGTTGTGGTGTAGTTTAAGCCCCCAGTGAAGTGACTCATCGCAGGGTGTAGAAAACACAGCGTGGGCTGAAACACCCACCATGGATTTCTGTAATCTAATGGGAGAAGATGGGATGTGTGCATGGAGATGGTGGCTGCATCATCTCCTAGTGGTTTTTGTAGTACAGGCAGCTCCTGGAGCTTTGGGGCTGTTTTTTCTGGTGAGTTCAAGGGAGTTTGGGATTTTTTTTTTAATATTGAAGGACAACTTGCAAGACTCAGCTGATCACAGTGAGTGCAGGGAGTGTTGGAGGGGCAGAGCGTGTTTCATACCATCCTGCTCCCCTGGGAACAGCACTTCCTCGGGGTAGAAAAGCATGAATGTATAATAAAAAGCAATATTTGTATTCTGATTCATAAACTGGGTATTATTTTGGTGGGGTGGGGTGTATCTAGAGCAAGGAGCTACAGGGCATTTCTGCAGTGCTGCCAAGGACCAAGTTCAAGGTTGGGTAAAGCATTAATGTACAGAAATGACTGAAACTCCCTGTCCTACCTCAGATTTCTGTAATTCTCCCTGGATTACCAGCCTTCCACCACTGTCCCGGTGCTGGTGGTCAGCGAGCATCACTTGCTGGTGACTGGGAGAGGGAAAACAGGAAGGTTGAGGGTTTTGAAACACCCCATTGCATCCTGTGGTGCTCCTGCTCTAGCCCCTCATCCCAACACAGCATCATTGATCTGGAAGGGGATGCCTGGGGAGCCGTGCCCTGGGCTCGTGGGAGCGCTGCCGGAATCCGCCCCACTGCTAAAAATAAACGGGCTGTGGTTTATTTATCCTGGAAAGGGAGCAGCAGGTTTTCCTGTGTCGAGCCCTCAGGCTGAGGCAGCAGTTCTGCTCCGGAATCTCCTTTTCCAGGGGGCTGTGAGCTGCCCCTTGGAAGGTGGGCGACGATGAGGAGCTGTGGTGATGATGATACCATGAGCGTTTTGGGGCTGCAGCGGTTGGGGTGATGAGACTTTTGGTGCTTTTTTCCCTTAAAAAATAAAAGGTGTGGAAGCAAGGGGCTGCCGTGCCCTCCGTGCTCGATCCATCCTGTCTCCCACAGCCATGAAAGCCGACCGCAAGCGCTTGAAGGGGGAGAAGACAGACCTGGTGAGCCAGATGCAGCAGCTGTACGCCACGCTGGAGAGCCGGGAGGAGCAGCTCCGGGACTTCATCCGGAACTACGAGCAGCACAGGAAAGTGAGTGTGGCAGCCACAGCACCATGGTCTCGTGGCACAGCGGGCTGGCAGCGGGTTGACTGTGAAACCTGGTTTGTAATCAGGCAAAAACCCTCTAAAATCCCAGCTGGGCCCTTGCTGGGGTTGGGGTGGACCACACGAGGTTAAGCCTGAGATTAGCTCAGTTAGTTAGAGCACAGTGCTAATAACACCAAGGTTGTGGGTTGATCCAAATGTGAGCTGAAGAGTTTGACTCAATGATCCTTGTGAGTCCCTTCAAACTTGGAATATTCTGTGATTGTGTGAAATACTAGAGGGAATCAAGCCAGACATGTGAAATCCCATGTAACTTCGACAAAGTGAGCATTGCTTTTGGGGGACCGACTGCATCCTGGAGCTCCCCAAAAAGGGAAGCCATCCCTGCCAGCACGGGGCTCTTGTGACCCCAAAGGCACCACTCGTGGTTGGGTGGTCCCTTAGAGGGTCATTGCAGAGAGGTTTGTGGCAGCACATGGATTTTCCCTTCCTGATGGCCACCCTGTGTCCTGGCAGGAGAGTGAGGACGCAGTGAAGGCCCTGGCCAAGGAAAAGGATCTCCTGGAGCGGGAGAAGTGGGAGCTGCGGCGACAAGCCAAGGAGGCGACGGACCACGCCAGTGCCCTGCGCTCCCAGCTCGACCTGAAAGACAACCGCATGAAGGAGCTGGAGGCTGAGCTGGCCATGGTGAGCTGGGGGACTGATCCAAACCTGAGGGGTTGCTGCAGTGGCTCCATTATTGCGATACTGGGGGGAATTCCATCGCTAGGCCTCACCTGGAGTCCCTCACCTGGAGTCCTGTGTGCATCTTTGAGCACCACAGTATAGAAAAGACACCACTAGATAGTGTCTGAGGGAGAGCTGTGAGGATGGGGAAGGGTTTGGAGGGGAAGCCTTATGAGGAACAGCTGAGGGCAGTTGGTTTGTTCAGCCTGGAGAGGGGGAGACTGAGGGGAGATGTCATTGTCATCTTCAGTCTCTTGAGGGGCAGTGCAGGTGAAGGTGCTGATCTTTTCACTCTGGTGACCAGTGACAGGACTGGAAACAGCTGGAGTTGAGCTGGGGGATGTTTAGGTTGGATATCAGGAAAAGGTTTTTCACCCAGAGGGTGGCTGAGCACTGGAACAGGCTCCTCAGGGCAGTGGCCACAGCACCAGGACTGTCTGAGTTCAATTGTCTGGACAATGCTGTCAGGCACATATTGGGATTGTTGGAGTGTCCTGCACAGGGACAGGAGTTGGACTCAATGATCCTGATGGATCCCTTTCCAATTCAGCATATTCTATGGTTCTGTGATCCTTGGCACAGGTTGCAGCACAGTTTGGGTATTTACTTACCCAGGGGTGGGTGGGCTCAGCACAGTGTGTTGCTGCTTGTTGTGCTGCTCCAGAAGATGTTCATATGGTTTCCCTGCTCCATCCCCATCACCGTGGTGTCCTCCCCCAGGCCAAGCAATCCCTGGCCACGCTGACCAAGGACGTCCCCAAGCGCCATTCCTTGGCCATGCCGGGCGAGACGGTGCTGAACGGGAACCAGGAGTGGGTGATGCAGGCTGACCTCCCTCTGACCGCCGCCATCCGGCAGAGCCAGCAGACCCTCTACCACTCACACCCCCAGCACTCAGCGGACCGGCAAGGTGGGCACCCCCTGGCTCAGGGCACGGGCAAGTCCTCATTGCCAAACGGGGAAAAATTGGGTAAACCCTCCCTAAATAGTTTTTCAGAAGTCAAGTAGAGGCTCTGCCGGGTTTGCTGGCGTGATTTTAACTCCCCGTGTCCCTCCCCTGCCTTGCAGCGGTCAGAGTGAGTCCCTGCCATTCCCGGCAGCCGTCCATCATCTCCGACGCCTCCGCGGCCGAGGGCGACCGGTCGTCCACGCCAAGTGACATCAACTCCCCCCGGCATCGAACACACTCGCTCTGCAACGTAAGGCACTGTGTGGTGGGGAGTTTGCTGCCCCAGGAACGGGCTCTGAGGGTTCTGTGGGTCCTCCACTCCCCAAAACAACGTTGGGTTTGGGGTGTGGGGTAACCTGGAGCTTTGCTGACCGGGAAAGATGCTCTCCTGGGGTTTTATCCAAGCCCTGTCGTGGTTCAGCTGCCCAAACAAGCTGCTTTTTGCGGTGGAGGTGGGAGGTCTCGGGCTGTGTTGGGGCTGATCCAATGGATCCATCTCTTTTTGCCACAGGGGGACAGTCCTGGACCGGTACAGAAGAACTTGCACAACCCCATCGTACAGGTAGGGCACAAATCCTGTCAAATCCTGCTCGTGAGAACCCCTCCTGTGCTAGAAAATACTTTGAGGGGGCTCGGAGGCATTAATTTGGGATCTTTAGAAAAATTAAGTCATCTGAAATTGTGAGTCTTTGATGTCTCAGATTCCTGTAATTTGCCCCAAAATCCATGTAATGCCTTAGGCATTTGCTGTGCTCAGGGCCCTTTGGGGTCTTGATTTTTGTAAGGCACAGGCAAAGCAGGGTTGTTCTTCTGGTTTTGACCCCAAACCATTGGGATATTTTTTCAACCTGTGGACAGACCCTTGTTCTGACCTATTCCTGGAGCCAAAATCCTGAACCAGTCGCCTCAAGCCAAAATCCCAGAAAGGAAGGGGGTCGTGGGAGGGGACATGTTCCAATTTTGCTGCAAATTCCACCACACAAATTTCAGGAATATTACTTTATTTCGGTCCAGCACCTTAACGTTGCTCTGGACCTGGATGCAAATATTTTTTTGGGATCTGGACACTAATACTTTTCGGGACCTGGACTCAAATCCTATTTGGAGCTGGGGCCATGTGGTCCATCATCCCCAGCGTCAGTGGGTGGGGAGGGGCAAAGGAAGAGCTGGATACCCCAACGCATGTCCTCTCCTCCCACAGTCTCTAGAGGACCTGGAAGACCAAAAACGGAAAAAGAAGAAAGAGAAGATGGGCTTTGGCTCCATCTCCAGGGTGTTTGCCCGGGGGAAGCAGCGCAAGTCGCTCGACCCGGGGCTCTTCGACGGGACGGCCCCCGACTACTACATCGAGGAGGACGCGGACTGGTGACCCCCCCGTGCTGGGCGGGTGCCACTGTACATATCCCCCACCTGTGGACGTGTTACCTGTTGTCTTGGGAGCGATGCAGCTGTGTCGTAACTTCAGTTTCCCCCCTTTTTTTTTTTCTCCGTGTTTTTTCTTTTTTCCCCCCCCCCCCATCCCGGCAACTCCTTTTGTTGTCGCTTCAGTTTGTCAGTTTTGGGGGCGTTTTTTTGTTCTTTGGATTTGTTGTTTTGGGGTTTTGTTTTCTTTTTTTTTTTCTGTTCTTTTCTCTTCTTCTTTTGACAAAACTTGAAACTTGAAGGACTGCTGTGTCTCTGTAAATACCAGAAATATTGTGCACTTTGTGCTTGTGACGTCTCTTGTCCGAAACCCGCTGTTTTCCGGAGCCCAGCCCACGGGATGTCCTCGCTTGGGGACAAAGGACCTGCCCAGCTGAGGGACCTTAGAGGGAAAACACACGAAAACAACAACAACAACAAATCTCCTTTGCTGTGATGTCTTCCTGGCCGAGCACCCGGGCTGGTTGTAACGCCTGCCGGTCTGGAAATAAGTGTTTTAACGTTCCTTTTTAGTTGTTTTAATTTATTTGCACAAACCCAGAGGAGCTATTCTAACTAAATTATTGCAGAAGTTTTGGGATTTTTATATTTTTCCACGTCGGTTGGGATGGGGCGGGAGGAGGAAGGGGGTGTTTGTACTGTATTGTCCTGGGAAGCTGCTGTTGAGGGGANATTGTCCGGGGAGGCTGCTGTGGGGGGGGGGGAGGGGGGGAACGGGGGGGTGTTGGAGCCGTGGACCCCCCACCCCGGGCTCCCTCGGCTGCCCCAGGAGCACTTAACGCCTTGGAAAACGCAAACCTAAATATGTGCCGGGAAATCAGACGGGGGTAGGAGGGGGGAAGCTGGTGGGAGCTTTGCCCGCTGCTTTTCCCTGCTTTTGGGGGGCTCACCCTTTGCTTCAAGTGAAATTTAGGGGGATCTGGCATGAGCTGGGAGCAGGGGAAAGGTGATATCCCCAAGATATCCCGTATCCCAAGTCATTTCCCAGACAGGGCCGGGCACCCCGCTCCCGTTTGGGGTGTTACCGCTGCCATGGGGGGTGGGGGGATGGGGAAATCGGTACGAATTCCTGCCAGGGAGGTTTTTCTGGCTCTAGGGTGATTTTGAAGCACAAGTGGAGCTTGTGCTTCCAAAAAATCCCTTGAAAATTCCCACCAAACCACCCCCCAACCCGGCGCGGCGGCCGCTTCCCCTCTCCACTAACACGCGCCGCGCTCTGCTTATGCCAAGATAAGTACCTTATGCTTTAATGCTTATGATATAATTTTAAGCTCTTAAAAAGAAAAAAAATGTATTAAGATTTATTTAATGAACTATAATAGTGTATTATTTTTCTTAATTCCGATACACGCGCCCTGGCTGAGATAAAAAAAGGGTGTTTTGTCTTAAATCACCGACGCCCTCGCGCCGTGTGTTCCTCCTGCTCATGGGATGATGCAGAGAGGCCATGGAGGGGGTGTCAGAGGGACCAGCCCCCCCAGGCTCTCCTGGGGTGGCAGGGCAGGCTTTGCCCCGTGGCATCTTCTCTCTGCAGAGAAGCATTTTTATACATTTTGTTGTTTTGGGGTTTTGTTTTGTTTTGTTGGTTTTTCTTTTTTTTTTTTTGTTGTTCTCCTTGCATTTTTATAATTTAAACCCTAAACCACCAGAAGGGATGAGCAATCTCCTTGTTACCGAGTAGTTTCCTTTGCATTTCAGCTTTTTTGTAAATTAGGAAATAATTCTAAAAATTACTAAGAGGATGATTTATTTAAAAGAGAACTTCGCTAAATAGCATATGAATTATGGGTAACATTAGATTTAACTTTTCCCCCCGTGAGCGGGGGAGAATCCTTGAAGGCATGGATGCAAATATAAAATTATAAAAGATCTAAATAAAGCTTATTTTAAAGTACAGATGAACTCCACGTGGTTTAATTGCTTGGCAGATGGAGAACTTGGGCTGGTGTTGGCATTGGGGGGTAGGACACCCTGACTGCCACGTGAATTTGGGGGGCTCCAGAGTGGTGGGGGAATGTAGGAGAAGCTGGACCAGCTGCTGGGCAGGTGCTTGCACCTGGATGCAGTGATCCTGGCAGGAGGCTGGGATAGTCTGCATCCCTGTAAAAGGGGGATTTCAAGGGTTTGAACACCCAGATGTCCCCCTCATATACAGAAGGACAAAGAAAAGCTGAAGGGATAGAGAAATAAGAAAATGTTGTGCTCTAATGTTTATTAATGGATAAATTATTGATATTAATTTACAGATTGATGAATCATTATATAACTATATAGTTATAATAACAATAAATATTATTATTATTGCTATCATTATTTGAATTACATTGGTCATTTTAGGGCTGTGCCAGCATTGCAGAGGGGTCTGACACCATTTTGGGGTCAATTGCTGTGTTTGCTGGAGCAAAGACAACTTGCAATGATTTTCTCTTTCTTTGAGCCCATAATGAGGGCACAGATGAAGAGATGCACCTTTTCTTCTTTTTTTCCAACAGAAACAGCCTTCTGGGTTTGGGAGAAGCTGCAGAGCAGGTAAGAGCCACCAGAGTCTGAAATGGAGAGAGTTGGAGCAAAGAAAGATTGGAAAAACTCAGGAGAAGCCAGCTGGCTCTCCAGCAGCTGGAATCCAGCATTAATGGGAATTAAATGTGGCATTAAAGGGTAACTGCTGAGCACGGCAGACATGAGCTGGGCATAGACAGGGGTGTGATTTGCTGCATTTGGAGCAATTCCCTGCAAATATTTGGTGTTTCCCTTCATGTATGGGATGGGGTGTGGGTGCTCATCCATCCCATCCGTGATTTTAAAAGCTCTGCCCTTTGGGAACCAGGAATGTGGCAGAGCTGTGGGTGTCACACGAGTCCTGGTAAGGCTTCTGCTGTTCACCAGTTTTGTCCCAGTGCTGTGGGGACCATGCTGGACCCTGGGGAGAGGGCATGGATGTCACCTCCTGCTCCAGAGCTGTGGCAAGCTAAGGGACCTCATTCCCTGTATCTGGGAGTGATGTCCTGGGCTGAGGGAGGTCTCCTTGGTGTCTTTGTCCCTCCCAACCTGCATTTCCCTGACAGTGGAGGTTGGAGGAGCCTGTCCCTCCTACATGGTTGCTTCATCCCCCTCACATCAGCTTCGTCCCTGCTGCATCCCTCACATCAGCCTCATCCCTGCTGCATCCCCGCTGTGCTGGATGCTGCGCTGCTGCCACCGTGTGAGCAGTCCCCGAGTTTCTACGCCCCGTATGTGTGTATTTTAGGTGTGACTCGCCGCGCGGGTGCACTTTGCCCCGAGCAGCACGTTGTTGTGTGGGCGCTCACAAAGCGCCTTTTCCCCGTGAGGACTTTAGACCGAGAAAGGCAAATATCCCAGGGCCGTGTCAGGGCACGGGGTGCTGTGTTGGTGGGATGGGGGGTACCCTGCAGAGGGGGCACCCTGGCACTCCAGCACCCCTTTGCTGGTGTGTAAACCAGCCGTGACACCATCTCTGGTGATGTTACAACCTGAGCAGTGTTTACCTGCCGTGCCACAGCCGTGCACTGGTACAGAACATGTGGGTCAGGAGAGGGGTTGAGAGGTCACAGCAGGTGAACAGGGGTGAGTCTGGGAGGTTTCCTGCCTTGGCACTGACTCATCCCGTGGCTTTAGCAGGTGATCTCACCTCCCTGGGCTGGATTTTTGGTGATAAAGAGCTAAACTGGTGTACACCAGATAGCTGGATAAATCATCAGGAGGTTGGTGGGGTTTAAGATGGGGTCAGTCTCAGAGTGTGGGTGATGGGCATGAAGGGCCACCACTGAGGCTGCTGATTTATTGCTTGGGGTTGCTGAAGTTTGGGAATGTGCCTGTCATTAATTCACCCATTTTCAGTGTTTTCCCTGAAGGTGTCTTCTACTTGTGCTGATTCTTGTGTGTGAAGCCAATGCTGGAAGTGCCTTTGAGTCCTCGCCTGCGCAGCCCAGGGGATGCCTGAGAGCATCCCTTGGTGCAGTTATCCTTTGGGATATCCTGCTTAGCCATTGTCCCTGCAGCCATCTGCTCATCAGCCCCTGTCCTCAGCTTCCCAGTGCCCTGACCTGACACTGCCACGAGCACCTGCAGCAGCACAGACCAAGTGGCTCTGCTCCGTCCAGCTGGGACACCAGAGCTATGATCAGGCCCTGTATCCAGGTAGGAAGGTTTCCTTGGAGTTTTATCATCACTGGTGAGTGATTTCCCAGCATTTCCCCATTCTTGGGCCCAAGCCCTCACTCACCATCTGCTCCCAATTCTGAAAAGCTACATTAAATATCTGCTCAGCTTTTTTTTAATACCCACCTGCACAACACCACCGGGGCTCTTCTCTCCCATCCCTGTTATCCTCAAACCCTGGATCTCCTATTCCTGAGCCCCTGACCAAGGCAGAGTTTCCCCGACAGGACGCAGCAGCCCCTCGGGTCGGCTGCAGGAGGAAGCAGCAGGTTCCTGATTATTCTCACTGTTAAACGCAGCAGCTTTATTTACGCTGTTCTCCAGGTTGCAGACGTGCGTGTGCTTGAAATGCAGACGGTGACCTGGCACGGTGGTTGAACTGGTTGTGCTGGAACCTCCGTCCTCTGCGCCACGTCCCGGGAGCTGCCGGGGACGGCGGCTCCGCTCCTCGCCGGGAGGTGCCGGCAGGTCGCACCCTCCCTCCGGCAGCCTGCGGAAATGCCTCCCGAGTGGCTGGTTTTCCTTCTTTTTCCCACTTGCACGGCAGGTTCCCAGCCTGCAGCCCCGGCAGGGACTCTCTAAATTGGGGTGTAGAAGCTGAGGCATGAGGAGGAGAGATACCAGTAAAGACCAGTGTGTGGGCTGGGCTGGGAACTGGGATCTGAGGGAGCCCATCATGGAGCAGGCTGGGATGGACTCTTATCCTGGGGGCAAAGTTGGGGCTTTGCCATCTTCCATTATATATAACATTATATTTGTATATATATATTGTATTTCTGGTGCTAATTAGCTGCTAAGTCTCTCTCTAATCATAGAATCCCAGAATGGTTTCGGTTGGAAGGGACCTTAGATCTTATCCAGTTCCACCCCCTGCCATGGGCAGGGACACCTTCTACCAGCCCAGGTTGCTCCCAGTGTCCAACCTGGCCTTGGACACTTCAGGGAAGGGGCAGCCACAGCTTCTCTGGGCAGCCTGTGCCAGGGCCTCACCACCCTCTTCCTATTCCTTTCTATCTAATCTAGATCTAAATACATATTCTAATCCTAATCTAGATACATATCCTTTCTCATCACCCTCTTCCAATTTCTCCCTATCTAATCTAGATCTAACCCTTGTCCTATCACTCCATGGCCTTGTAATATAATAATATCATATAATATACACGTGCAGTGTGATGGCTCTGCTGACCTGAGTCCCAGGGATGGCTTTTCCCTCTTCCAGGACAAGCCATCCAGCTGCAGGTATCCAGGAGCAACGTGTCACCCAGAGCAGTGCTTTTGGCTCACTGTTGGAAAGGTTTGGAGGAATCCTGGGATATGGCTGGGCTTTCAGTGGTGCCTTTAAAATGCATGCTGAGCACTTTTGAGCAGGAAAAAGCAGGGAAAACTGCCAGTGAGCAATTTCTGCCTCCAAGGCAGGGTAATGTGAGCCCCTGGCACCTCTGCACGTACCAGGGCATCAGATGCCCTTCTGAAAGGCCCTTTTGTTACCTGCTGGTGCGTCCAGTGGGGCTTCAGTTCCCCCCTTGGCATTCCTGTGCTCTGTATCCTGCATATCTGGCTGGATAAACACCCTGGAGAGGTCCCAGCCTGCCCTGGGCAGGGAGTGTTTGCACGGGGAGGCGTTGAGCTGCCATAGATAAATCCCCACACTGGGGTGGCTGCTGGAGCTGGAAAGGCAAGTGAGACCAAGAGATGGATGTGAATGTGTTATCCCACAGAGGAATGTGCAGAAGGGAAAGGCAGGTGCCTTAGCAGCTATCCAAGGAAGCCCCTCCCGCCTTGATCCTGCTCCACTGCCACTGAAAAGCCCATTTCTGGCCAAAATTCAGCTTTGTGGAGTGGGAACCTGAGGAGCCAAGTTATGAATGTCCCCTCTGTGCTCACAGTCTCCAGGGCCTCTCTGCAGGGGGGTGACCTGGCTCGGAGCTCTCCCTGCGCTGCATTGGGGGCAGTCAGTGTGTGAAGTCCGTGTTCCCCCTGCTTTCTTATAGAGAAAATAATTCCCTGTTTTGTCTCCTGACTGACAGAGGGAGGATGAGTCTGTGTTTGACACAGGAAGGTGGGGCAGGAGAGGAGGAAATTTGCCTGAAGTGAGGTGAATTTGCCTGAGCTGGTGGCCAAGCCGGAAAACGCAAAACAATCCGTACGAGGAAAGAAAAATAAATATGCAGTTATGCTTAATAATGATTTCTTTTTATAGAACAACTCTCGGAATTGCTCTTTGATTAGAGGAGGAAGGTATCGCTGCCGTGCGCCGGGGCAGGTGAGTCACCGGAAAATACCATCGGCTTCACACGGGATGGTGCTGGGAGAGAGGGATGCAGGGAAGCAGGGGGGGCCTTTCCCAAGAATCCTGAACACCCGTGGCCCCGAGGCAGGGCTGTGGTGCGCTGAGTCACGCCAGGAGATGTGACAAGTTTCGTTGGGTTCATGATGGCTTTTGCCTTTGCAAGGACTTGCAGGGCTTAAGGGGCAGGAAAAACTGCAGTGGCTGGTCCAGCTGCGTAGTGATGTGGCTTCTTCACTTGGATAGGGGAAAAACCCACCCTGAGTGTCATCTCTGACAGAATTTGAGTCCTTGGTGGTGTTTATTATTGTGGCTGGGTGTGAGAAGGGCCTGGAAAAATGCATCCCAGTTGTTGTTGGGATGGCATTCAGGGAGAGGTGACACGACATGGCACTGGTTCCAATGGGTTTTTCCAAAGCTCAGGTCTGGTCCCTGCAGTTCAGTCTGGAAACCATGGGATTGTCTGGCTATGAGGACAAGGCACATTGCCAGTAGCCATGGTGAGGGCCATTCCATGCCTGGAATGGCTCTTCCTGGCAAGCAGGTGGTTAACTGGGAATGTTTACAGAGGGCAGCAGACTGATAAAAAGCACTTTCCAGGCTCCCTGGGAGCACAAGCCCGGCTTCCTGAGGATGTCAGCTTTGCCTTGGTGAATGGGGTAATGAGCCTGAGCCGTTGGGTTCCTCAAAATGAGACTTCTGCAAACAGAGTTTGGAACTGGTAAAGGAAAAGCTCCACACAAGCTGTTTTCATAATGCACATGCCTCACAAGCTGGGTTTTAAACTACAGATTAAAAAACAAAACTTCAGTTAGATGTTGGGAAGAAATCGTTCCCTGTGAGGGTGGGGAGGCCCTGGCACAGGTTGCCCAGAGAAGCTGTGGCTGCCCCATCCCTGGAAGTGTCCAAGGCCAGGTTGGACAGGGCTTGGAGCAACCTGGGCTAGTGGAAGGTGTCCCTGCCCATGGCAGGGGTGTGAAACTGGATGGTCTTTAAGATCCCTTCCCACCCAAACCATTCTGGGGTTCTATTAAACTAGAGATGGGGGCTGCGATGTTTCAAGCAGGGGCTGCCCAGTGCTCGGGGACCCGCACCCGGTTTTGGGGTGGTCTCCTCGCTGGTGCCCCCTGTGCCCTCCCGCTTTCCCGGAACAGATCCCGGGGCCGGTCCCGGGAAGCGCCGCCCCGGGAGGGCCGGGCCGGGGAGGGCGGAGCGGCCCCGCACGGACCCTCCGCAGCCGCCGCCGCCGGGGAGGTACGTGGGGCTGGGGGGAGCCGGGAACAGACGGGACCCCCTGGGCCCGGCAGGGACGAGACCGCCGGGCTGGGACCCGCGGGAGCGCTGGGAACCGGGAATGGGGCGGGCTGGGCTCGGTCCCAACGGGGACGGGGAGAGGGACTGGGAGGGCGTCGGAGCGGCGGGTTGGGCTGGGATAAGCTCCAGAGTGCGGGGAACGACGGCAAAGCGGGGGAAACACCGCACAAGGCAGGAGCAAACACCCCCCGAAGCGGGGGGAATCACCCCTGGAACGGGGGCTGGGCGCTGGAGGGTGGGAGCGCCGGGGTTTGGGGAGCAGCGGTGCCCTGGGGTCCCCCCTTGGTGACACGTGGGCTTGGGGCACCTTCCTCGGCCCTTGTGAGCATCGGGGTGCTGACAGTGGGGGGAGAGTGGCTGCCGGTTTTGGGGGGGATCAGCTGGCACTTTAGGGAAGGATCAGCAGCAGGGAGGGTGCCAGGTGACCCCCCACCCGGCAGCCGGGTCCCACGGGTGGCAGCCCAGCAGGAGTGTCACGGATCACGAACCCACGGCTCGGGTACGTCCGTCCGTCCCCGGGAAGGTGCGGGGACCGTGTGCGAGCCAGGAAAGCAAACAAAGCCAAGGAGAAGGAGACCTGCGCAGGGCAGGTCGGGGCTGGGCGCTGCTCAGTGGGGGCTCAGCTCTTGCTGTGATGGCATTCCTGCTGAAGAAAGAGTGGGCTGGAGCTTTGAGGGGTTCAGCAGACCCACAGGTGTCTCCCAAGTGGTTGTGTGCTGATGCTGGTGGTTGATTTTTGGAGGTGACGGGGTGGGGACGAGTGTCGCTGTGTAGCTGGGTTTGTTGGGAAGTGCAGATGTGTGAGCAGAAACCAGCAGTTCCAGGAGTGTGTCCCCTGGGAGACAAGCTGCCCTCACCTCTGCGTGGTGGATGAAGCCTGAGAGAGGTGAAGCTGCACCAAGAGGTGTGGAGCAGACCTTGGCCACTGCCTGATGGGATGTGGGCACAGCACATCCCTCTACAGCATATCCAAGCATCCCAACGCCGTCCACAGCCCTGGGTACCTCGGCATGACAGCCAGAAAGGGAAACTTCCCAGGTGTCAGTGAGGAACATGTGGGTGTGGGGCTGGTGAACCCAGCCCTGGACTGAGGTGACTCGGAAGTATGTGAGATGCCTTTGTGTAATTACACGGGTGGGAAAACCCTTAGGGAGGCAAGTGCCTGGGGAAGGAGGAATGTTTGGCCACCGGTGCCCTGAAGAAAGCTGAGTGTTGGGGTTCGGCGCCGTGGCGGTGCCATGAGGAGATGCCAGGGGGCCAGGGCTGGGCAGGGCTGTCTGCCCTCACTCCAGCAGGAGCCTGGGAGGAGGGATCCCTCTGGCAACCCCGGTGTGTGTGTGTGTCTCCCAGTGCTGCTCCAGACTTTTCTTGTCGAGGCTCCGCGGAAGCAACTGAATATCCTCGTATGAGCAGTGCAGGTGGCATGTAGTGACATAATTCCCAGGAAACCTCCATCCCTATCAAAATACCTGTGCCCACGTTGCGGAACACTCCTGCTTTGTGCCTGCTGCTCTGTGTCACTTGGCTGCCCAGCCAGCTCCGTGTGCCCTGGCATCACCCCTCGCTGCCTTCCTGCCTGGTGGGCTCCTTAACCATCCACAATAGGTTTTCTTGGTGGGTCACACTTGTTGGAGAACCTTTTGGAAAAGCAAGGGGAGATAAGGCTCCAGGGGCTGCTGTGGTGTCACAGGAGCTGCTTAGAGCACTCCAGGAGGGCTGTGAAGAAGCAGGAGTGCCGGGTTTGGCTTCAGAGGACATCAAAAGGGCAGATGGATAATGTCTGAGCACTGGAAGGCTCTGGAGGAGAGTGTGTTATCTGGGTATTATCTGGACACAGGGAGAGGTCCCAGAACAAAAACTGTGGAGGAGTGGCTTTATCTCAGAGGAAACAGCAGATCAGGAGAATTTTAAAAAGAAATAAATCCAAGCTCAGAGGTGCACAGTGGCACCCAAAGGAAACCGAGAAGGACTCAAAGCGCTGGGATTTTCCCAGGCAGGAGTGCTTTGCCAGGGAATTCAGCTCCCCGCAGAGAGATGAGCACCTCAAACCCCCATCCCTGGTTTAGCAGAGCTGGGCCTGGAAGCAGTAGGCTGGCACTAGCTCACAGTGTGAGCCTGGCTCAGGAAAAGCCACGGGACACTGTTCACACAGTGGCTGGGACGCAGTGAGGGCTCGCTGACCTGCTGTGAGCTGGTGCCAGCACAGCCTCGGTGCCCACAGCAGCATTGTCCCCAGGAATAAATGGCAACGTCCTGAAACACAAACGTAAAAGGACTCTCTGTCCCTGTCCATTACTGCTTTCCAGCAGGCGCCGCTCGGATGGATATAATGGAATTACGGGGAGAAAAGAGTCTGGGAGGCAGTTTCTTATATCTCAGTGGCAAAGGTCAAGGTAATGGCTGCTGCAGAGTCATGGTTACAGCTCAGGAGTGTGGATACTGTGGCTTGAGTGATCCCTGCCGCTTCAGAAACCCTTGGTAATTCCCAGAATTCCGAGGGATGCAGCACAGGGAGATGCACATGGCTTGGGAATGGTGGTGTGGAAATGGGGTGTTTTGTGAGCCCTGTCACTGCTGTCTGTCACTGTGGCTGTGGAGGCCTCTGCCAGCAGGGTGGATTGCAGCATCCTGAGCTCGGGAATGGGCTTTCCCATGACGCCCTTGTTTTGCAGGAAGTGGCAGAGTCAGGGCCCCCCCTGCTCCCTCTGGAGAGGGAGAGGGGGGAGAGCCTTGGGGCAGGGTTTGAGGGAAGCACCGCTGCTCTCCCAGCGCTGACTGCGAGGTGCAGCCGAGGAGGGGGTGTTAAAATGAAATGTAAGGGAAAAAGAGGGTTAAATAGCCCTTAAATGTCTGTAGGGAATGTCGGGAGTGATGGATGTAGATGTGTTCTTTTGTGCTCTAGGCAGGAAGTATAAGCAAAATGTGGAAAAGCCCTCATGGTCTGCACGGGGCTGCCCTTTCGGGTTTCTGTTCCCTGGTGGGATACCCTAAAATGGGCTGGGATTTGTCCAAAAGGTCAGAAATAGGTTAAATCAGCAGTGATGCTGCTTTTCCAGGCTCTGCTGGATTTCTCTGGGTATTCCCCACATTCCCTGGGCTGCATCTGGCCAGAAACATCCCTGTTCCTGGGGCAGGTGTAACAGGGGCAGCAAGAAGGGACAAAAAGAAAAGAGAAACCGTGGCAGGGGGTTGGAACAAGATGCTCTTCAAGGTTCCTGTCAACCATTCTGGGATCCTGTGAAAATATCATCCATGTCCTGGGTGTCACTTTTCCAACTCCACATGGAGTTTTGTGCTCCTGGTGGGTTGGGCTCTTGTGTAATGAGGGCCACTCTAGGAACGAGCTCCTGAGGATGTCTCAGGGTCAGCAATTAGCAGGGAAGGGGGTTAATGAGCAGGTTGTCTGGGTGGAAGCATGAGGAAGAAGGTAGAGCCTTGTAATCTAACAGAGAGGGAGACTGGGATCCTTGGATAGTTGGAGAATGGGTTTATTTAAAAAAAAAAAATTCCACACAATTAGTTTTGTTTTTTATGAGCAATGCCAGGGTTGCACCCTGGTTTTGGGAGGCAGCTCTGAGGGGATGTGTTGCTCCATGGAGGTGGGTTGGGAGCCGTGCACTGTGCTCCAGTGACTCCTCAGGAGCGAGGAAGCCCTGGAGCTCATCCCGTGTCTGGTCACTGTGTTGGGGTTTGACCTGTTCCCCGAACTGCAGACTCATCTCTCGTGATCCCGTGACAAAGGTGTTGCTGCTGGAGCATGAGTGGGAAGGTGATGTCATGGGAGGGGAAAAATCCAAAGGTTGTGGAGGGCAGAGGAGCGTGGGTGCTGCTGTGGGCAGCGGAGGGTATCGGGCTTCCTCGTCAGTCACCAGTGGGGCTGGCATTTCTCTGGGAGCACCGGGATATGGGGCAGGATCTGGGGCTGACCCCACTGGGAAGGTCTGTCTCCCATGGAAGGGAAGGTGCTCCCTGCTGCTGCTCCACCTGGGTGCCTGTGCCAAAGCCTTCCGGGCACATCCAGGCGTGGTGGCGTGCAGTGCTGAGAACAGGCTTATCCCGAGCCCTCCCATGCACAATTAACACTTGGAAATGTCCCAAGAGAAGTCCTGGAGCGTCCCTGGGCTCTGGCAGCCTGAAGGATTTGGGGAGAGGTGTGGGAAGGAGCTCCTGGAGGAGCTGTGGATGCCCCTCTGGCTTTGAAGCTGCACCAGTGGAGTTTAATGATTTGGAGATCCTGGGGTAAATCATTGCCAGGGCAGGGCACAGGAGTGGGGGGGACGGGCTGGAGGGAGTCTGGATGGAGAGAGGATCTCATGCTGTGGGCAGAGGGAAGGGGGAGGGGGCTGGAGGGGACTGGAGTGCTCAGACACCTCTTGCTGACCTGATGGGAACAAACTCCAGTTGGATAGAACAAGGGGTGATGTTTTAAAGTAAACCAGGGATGATTTAGGTTGGATATTAGGAAAACATTCCTGCCTGTGAGGGTGGGGAGGCCCTGGCACAGGTTGCCCAGAGAAGCTGTGGCTGCCCCATCCCTGGAAGTGTCCAAAACCAGACTGGACAGGACTTGGAGCAGCCTGGGCTAGTGGAAGGTGTCCCTGCCCATGGCAGGGGGTGGAACTAGTTGAGCTTTAAGCTCCTTCCCACCCAAACCATCCTGTGACGGAGGGAGGAGCATCCATACAGCTCTGGGGATGCTGGACCCGAGACAGAGTGGCTCCCTTCTCCAGCTGTGATGTCAGGGCACCAGGATAGCTGTTGGATCAGAGATGGGAGCAGCTCTGGAAAGCCAGGAGAGCAGCTAATTCAATGGAGATACAGACTGGAATAGCGAGTCTCCTGTTTTAATCTGATTGCTGGGCTGCTGGGTAGCACTGGGAGGGATCTGTGGAAAACTTCCAGGCGCAGAGGTGACGTAGGAGCTGAAATCCTGCCACTTCCAGGACTGAGGTGCCTGAGGGAAGCTGCAGACATTGTGAACAGGCACAGAGGTTTAGACACCCTGGGTAAATGTGAGCAGCCCTGTGTGTGTTCTCTGCCCACCATGGGTGCAGCACAATTTTCTTGCCCCAGGGCCATCACAGCAGTTCTCAAGTGAGCTCCTGGCTGGCTGATGTGTTTGTGATGAGGATGGGAGCTCGTTTGGATCAACAGGTAAGGAAAAAAACCCACAGGGCACAAGTGGAGAATGAAACCTTTGTGTGGGAGGGCAGAGGCCAGTGCTGGGACCACCAGTCACAGTGCTTGGGTGAGAGGAGGCTCTTGGAATGCTGGTGAGGACATTTCAGCTGCAGAGTCTTCCACATCTTCAGCAGCTGTTCTCTAGGGTGGAATTAAAGCTGGGATCAGGGGATGCCCTCCCTGAGGAGCACAAAGGGCAGCAGCCTGGTGCTGGGGCTGGGCACAGTGCTGAGCTGTGCCATGGGGAACAACAGGCTTGCCCCATCCTGCCTCCCAGCAACTCCCTTTGGGCAGAGCTCAGCAGCTCTGTGTGTGTCCCATAACCCCAGACAAACCACAGGAGCCAAGACTCTGCCCTGCCTGGACCCACACAGGTCCAGGGATGTGTCCAAAGGGGCTGGGACACCCCTCAGGGAGTATCCCCAGCCATGCTGGGCACCAGCAGTGAGCAGGGAAGTTTCTCTGCAGATTCCTCCTCTCCGGGTTTGCGTGTGTGTCTTTTCCTGCTGGAGCCGGTCTGTTTTCTGGGAGTGCTGCTCCATTCTGGCCCTTGACCCTGCAAACCGGGCGTGCACTCAAGCTAAACAAGCAAACATGCAGCTTGTGAGCCGGAGGGTTGAGCTGGAGGGTGTGTGGGTGATACAGCACCTACAGCAGCACAGCCCAGGGTGACCTCGAGCCCAAACCAGTGTCCAGAAGCTGGGGAGGGAAGGAGGGATCCCTGGCGTGCTCTTGGCACATCCATAAAGCTGCGAGGCTTCATGGGGATGTTCTGCTGGGAGGATCCAGGTTGTCACCCGTGGGTCGCAGCACCCGAGGTCAGGGAGGTGAGCGGGCAGGAGATGTGGCTCCGTGAGTTTATTTTTGGAAAGTGAGCACATCTGGTCCTGGCAACTCAGGAAACATCCAGTGGAGGCACCAGAGGGGGAGTTCCCACCTGTGGCTGGCTGGTCAGGAATGCCAGTGCTCAGACATCCTCATGGGATGTGGCCAGGGCACTCACCACCCGTCTGTGTGGTGCTGCAGGGAGGGTGGGCACTGGCCTGAAGTGAGCTGGGGGTCCTACAAGGGTTCACCATCCCGGCAGATGTTGCTGGCAGCAGCAGGGGGAAGCCACAGGGTCGGGTTGGCTGGGAGAGAGGCAGTTTTGGTTTCTGTTCTCCAGGCAGGAAGGCATTGCAGGGCAGGCAGCCAGCGCCGTGAGCAGCCCTGCTCCGTCCCAGATATGGGGAAAGGGAGAAGCTGTTCAGCTAGAGATGTGTTTCTGAGCATTTCCAGGTTGGTTTGCACTGACAGTGGCTGTTGAAGCTGATTTGGGTGGCCTTTTTATGGTGCTGTGAACACATTGGTTATCACACTCCTAAAGACAGGCAATCTGAGCCCTTAGCAAACATCAGTAATTTGATTGTTTCCAAAGGTCGGTGATTATTACAGCTGAGAAAGTAGCAAAGGGTGGGGATGGGAATGGCCAGCAAGGGTCCAGCCGACTGGTTATATCCCAACTTGCTCTCCACAGGCACAGCAGCATCAGATTCCCAGTGTTACATGGACTAACCGTCACTTTCCTTCTCTTCCCAGAGCTCACATCCTGCCCGGGGAGGGCATGTTAACAGGGCTGCAGCCCCCCTGCCCCGGGCCATGCTGTGAGGAGGGGCCATCCAGCAGCAGGAATGATGGCCCAGTCCCGGGCCAATGGCTCCCACTATGCCCTGACAGCCATTGGGCTGGGAATGCTGGTCCTTGGCATCATCATGGCTGTCTGGAACCTCGTCCCGGGCTTCGGCCCCGCCGAGAAACCCTCCACCCACGCCGGGAACAGCAGCAAACCCGACCGTGGCTCTGGGGGCATCTTGAAGAGCAAGACCTTCTCGGTGGCCTACGTGTTGGTGGGAGCAGGGCTGCTGCTGCTCCTGCTCTCCATCTGCCTCAACATCCGGGACAGGAAGAGGCAGAGCGAGGACATCGCCGTCGCCCACGTGCAGCGCCAGGTGTCTGTGGAGCCCTCGCAGCAGGAGGACAGGTGAGGTGTTCTGGGGAGAAAGGGAGTGGGTGGAGGGATGACACCAAGGGCTGCTGTAGCTCTGTGAGGGGTGGATCAAGGAGAGGAAGGCTGGTGGCAGCGTGTGCTGAAATAAGCAAGCACGTGTCGTGGTTTGGGGTTCTGATGTGTCCTGGAGATGGGAAAGGAATGACTCCAGCTGTATCTGTGGAGCTGTGTAGGTGGAAGGGAACCTTGGGGTCTAGACAGACCTGTGGCCAAGCCACTCTGGCTGAGATGTGGCACTCCTGGCTGGGTTGGCACATGGGGGGGTGGGTAATAGGTAACACAGAGCTGCTCTCTGCCACACACCGGGAGAGGAGCCAGAGGTGCAGCAGAGGTGCTGTCACACTGGGTGCAGCTGATGTGCCCAGCAGCCTTGGAAGCTGTCCATGGAGTTTAGACCTGGTGAAAGTCTGCAGGGCTCTGCTGTTTGCTCAGGGATCTGCATGGAGCAGAGCAAAGGCTGCTGCTGCAGCAGGCACAGGCTGGACAAACACTGGTGCAGTTCTGTGTGCAGAGGGAGGCAGGGACAACGTGGGATACAAGGGGGCAGGAGATGGCAGGAGATGGCTCTGCTGGCTGTTGTCAGGGTCTGCAGATCCACCCAGAAAACCAATTTTCCCTATCGGATTGAAAATAATGCCAAAGAAATGGCAAATATTGATGTGTAGGTACCTGTGCATAGACAGTGACAGAGTGCAGGTTTGAATCTCTTTGCAGAATCTCTTTACCTCAAGGTACCCAACCCAAAAGACATCAGACCAACAAAAGAAGATAGGTGATGTCCCTTTCAAATGTATTTTGACTGTTTTTTGAGAGAGGAAGAGAGGAATTGATGTTCTTTTGAGGGAAGAATTCACTGCTGGGCAATAGAAAAAGGGTTTTTTGGGCAGGGAAAGTGATGATCAAAGATGGACATATGTCATAAGGAAATAAAATGTGTCTGGACATAGGTGGGGTCATGATTTGTTCTGCCAAGCAAAAAGGGGCTGGTATATAATGCAGAAGGGCAAATAATTAATTAAGGCTTTGAGGGTGGAGTGGTTTTATTCTTTCCTCTCCATCCCTTACCCACAGCAAAGCTGAAATGATGTTGTACCCACAACCTTAACTCTTTCCCCTCTAGCCAAGAAGAGGATGAAGACGTGTCTTCCCAGTACTACGTCCCCAGCTACGAGGAGGTGATGAACACGGGCTACTCGGAGCCCAGAGACTCGGACAGGAGCAACAGGCTGAGCGTCTCCCTGCCCTCCTACGAGTCACTGACGGGGCTGGATGAGAGCAGCCAGGCTGCAGGAGCTGCAGGCACGGAGCCAGGCACAGAGAGACAGCCCAGCCGGCACAGCTCCCGCCTCAGCAAGCGCCTGAAGCCGCTGAGGGTCCGGAGGATCAAGTCGGAGAAGCTGCACCTGAAGGACATCAGGTTAAACCTGGACCAGGGGAACAGCACTGTCCCTATCACGATAGAGCCACTCACCCCTCCTCCCAAGTATGAGGAGATCCAGGAGAAAGCACCAGTGAGCCAGCAAATGCCTTAACAGTAAAATAAAAAGAGGGATCTGTGATGCTGCTGGGTTGAGGGCTTTTATAAACCCACCAGGCCAAGAGGGGCTTGGTCTGTGGGTGCAGAAGCAGCCAGGACTCTGTGGAAGCTGCCATGTGGAGGACATGAGGGTGTGCTAGCACTGCAGCACGAGGATGGGACACTTTTTCCCTGGGACTGGGTTTTACAAAAGACTGTGGGGAAAGAAGCCTGAATGCCACAGGTTCTGCTGCTCTGAAGTAAATGAAGGCTGGAGGTACCTAAAGTGTCACTTATGGTGTTTGGTGTAAGACCACCCTCTCACCTCCTGTGCCTCTCACCTCCAGCAAGACTTTTCCAAGCCACCAAACCGATATTGAAGAAGGATTTTTCCAAGTGGAAAAGCGAAATGTTCCTTTTTTGGGGGGTCTGTTTTCTTTCTGAAGAAGGGAAAGCGCGTTGCCAGAGCAGCACCACGGCTTTTCCCCCCATCCCAGCTGGGTTGGGCTGGTGGCCCAGGGCCAGCCCTGACTCCTGCCAAGGTCTCTGCTGGCTGGTGGGAAGCAGCTGAAAGGGGCCCTGTGCTCCCCTGGGATAGGATGGATTTCCTGCCTCAGTTGCTTTCCCTGGTGTGTTTTGTGCTCCGTTCGAGGCGAGTGGGTAACTCAGGGGGGTGGGAGCTGCACCAGTGCCAGGGGTGCAGGGTGAAACCACTGCTGAGCATCCTGTGTGGGCAGACCTGGGCTGAATAAATGTTTTGTATGTTGTGTTTGTGTGTGTGTGTGTGCACTCACGGGTGGTTGGTCCTTCCCAAGGTTTACAATCCGTCGGCTGTTGTAAGGGAGATGCTCCGTGGGCAGCCCAGCTCCACGCTGCCAGCAAAGCCATTGGCCACAGAGTCATCAGTACATCCATCCAGGCTCCCTTGGGTGGTCTGAGAGGGATGTGGAGGTGGCTTTGCTGGTGTGATGCTGATATTGGTGTAATCCTAGAACAACAGAACCATTTAGGCTGGAAAAGATCTCCCAAGATCATCAAGTCCAACCATTAACCCAGCACTGCCAAGTCCACCACTAAACCATGTCCATGTTAGGGACTGGTCAGCTGAGGTTGACTTGATGCTATGGTTGATATGAGAGGAGTCCAAGTGACCAAAATGAAGGCAAAGATACACTGGTCCAGACCCATCCAACAGATTTCCCTTGTTAATGATTATTTCCTATTGCATCTCTTAGTTTCTGTTGTTGCATCACAGGAGTTTCACTTTGCTGTGCCCCAAGGCATCTTCTCAGATGGGCAAAACAACCTCATTAATTAAGGGCCTCTCTTACTGAAGAGAAGGAAACAAAGCAGAATATACCCCAGACTGAGGGATGTGGGGTGGGGTGTCCTGTGTGGGTCTTGTTGAGGGGGTGTAAAGGTGGTGCAGCTTCTTGGAGGTTGTGTCCCAGGTATGTGTGCCCCTGAGAGCCCACTGGGAATGAAGTCCTCTCTCCCTGATGAAGAAATACAGCCCTAACAGTTATCCTAGGAAATCTGGGTGAATAAAGTGAAGTTTCTTGTCTGAGCAGTTGGAAGGTGAAATTTTATTGAGCTTCTTTGCCAGAAAATCCCATCTGATGAAATAGACTGGCAAAAACATCATCTTTCCCAATGTCCCATGTAGGAAAAGAGCTGAAATACTTCCATGAAGTGCAGTGACCGCAGTGACATGAGCTGTGACTCATGCACTAGTTATGCCAAAAATGCCCAAATGGCTTATGAGCATCTCTGGCTACTTTCCTGCTTGTTCTTTGATGGTATCTGGGAAGCAGAGGGAGATGTGGGATGCTGAGAAGTGCAGGAGCCATGACCATCATTGTCCTAGGATGGCTTATCCCTGTGGCACTGTAAGGGAATGGTTATTCCTGAAGGAATCGTGAGGCTGATGGAGAAGAAGGTAGAGAGAGCACAACTGTCTCTTCCACGCACATCCAACAGCAGATTCATCTCACCCCAACCTCAGGCTGGTTGTCCAAGGTGGACCACACTAGTAGGTGAGGTACCAGGATGTTTTCCACACTGCATGTGTGTCTCAGCATCTCCAGGAGGTAACTCACATTCCAGGACAACTCAGAGAGTTCAGCCTGGAGAAGGGAAGGCTCCAGGGAGACCTCAGAGCACCCTGAAGTACCTAAGGGGGCTCCAAGAGAGCTGGAGAGGGAATTTGGACAAGGGTCTGGAGTGACAGGAGAAAAGTGAATGGCTTCAAACTGACAGAGGTTTGCAGAGAAGCTCTTCTTTGCAAAATCTTCTGCTTCTGCCTCAAAACTAATGAGATGATTAATTAATTAAAAAAAAATTAATGCGATAAAATCTTGCAGGACTGGAGAGGCCAAACTGGGGAGGGGTGTTAGAGGCAAAGGTGGGTTTTTTTCCCTTTTTCTGCTGAAAGAGGGTTCCTGACAGCCTGAGACCAAGGAATATCGATGGAGAAGCGCTGATGGGTGGCAGCGTCCCCATTACCTGGCAGCAACATTCATCCACTTGCCTGTGGTTGCAAAACCTGTTTGTGTGCGTGTGTGTGTGATATTAAATAAAAAAAATAAGTCAAATGGGGACTCAAAGGTTCTTTGGCAGCCCTGGCAGGTGGCAGTGAGGTTTGGGATACACATTCCCACGCATGTCACCAGCTGGCACCGCGCCGGCGCGGAGCTCTGTTGTGCTGCCAGGCCAGTTGCTTGGATAAAGGAGAAGGAGGAAAAAAACCTAAACAAAACAAAGAGGAAAAACTCACCCAGACAGGCAGCAGCGTGGCCAAGGTTTCCAAGGCTACTGCCAGGCTGCAGCAGCACTGCTGGCTGGGACAGAGCCGCCTTTGGGGTCATTTTGTACAGTTTTTAGCGTGTGAGTTGTTGGGGCCGCTCGTGGCTCAGGTTGTGTGTTGGGTGGGGGGTTGCTGAGTGAGGAGTTGGGTTTTTTGGGGGGGAAGCCTTGCAGGTTTGGGGGCTGGGCAATGCGAGCCTTTCTAAAGAGCTCAGAGGGGTGTTTCCAGCTGAAACCCCACACCACGACCATCGGGAGCCACAGAGGGGCCGACATCGTCCTGCAGGTAGGGGAGGGGCAGCTGATCATCCTAAAACAGAGGGTGGTTTGGATGCAGGGAGGAGGATGTGCTGGAGCCCTCCGTGCAAAGGGTGGTGGGATTTATGACCAGAAAAGGGGCTTGGCAAAGCAGAGACAAACCTGGAGCCAGCGTTCCCTGCCTGCCCATTGCCCGCTCCCAGTCCGCAGGTGTAGCAGATCGTCACGCAGCCCTGGAATTCTCTGCCTCAGACAACAGCTTCATCCTTCACGACTTCAACTCCCCCCAGGGCACCTTTGTCAACAGCTGCCAGGTCCAGAATGCGGCCGTGGGGGTGAGGCCGGGGGACATCCTGCGCTTTGGCACCGCGGGAGCCGCCTTCGAGCTGGTGCTGGATGGGGCTGCCCGGGTGAGGCTGGGTGGGGATGCCCTGGGAAGGGTATCTGAGGAAGGATGGGGTGTTGATCCCAGGGAAAGGTGCCCAGGGAAGGGCATGTGGGGTTTTACTGCCCAAGGAAAGGCGCCCAGGGAAGGGTGGATGGGGATGTCCAGGGGAAGTTGCCAAGGAAGGGTGGGTGGGTGCTGCTGCCCAGGGAAGGCTCCGGGAGCAGGAAGAGGCTCCCAGGTCTGGGCAGTCCTGAGGACAGGCGAGGGGGGGAAATGAAAAGCTGGAGCTCCCTCTGCTGAAGAAACTCTGGCGGTTCGGTAGGGAAATGGAAAATCACGGGACAACCGTGCATGAGGGAAGGTAGATCTGGAAAATGTGCTTTTCCTCTATTTGCATTTTATGTTTCCTCCCAAGCCACTTCCTAAGAGGGAAGTTGGGTTTTACATCAAACCTAGAGCAGCTGATAAGTTTCAGTATCATTTTTATTATTGAAGAATCCAAGATGCTGGTGAGGTACAGCCAGACTCTGCTGGAGCAGTGAGCAGCTGAACTCCCAAAGGCAGGATGCACACAGAGAAGCAGGTTTGCACAGCAATGCAGAGGATGCCCGTGGGGTGCCTTTTCCTTATGCCAGGCTCTCTGATCCTCCTTTGGAGGAGCAGCTTTGAAACCTGACCCTGCTGACTGCAGGGAAGGAACCACCTCGGAGCTGCACACTGTGAGGTGTCTAACAGGGGGAGGGATCACTCCTCTGGAGTCTTAGAGGAACATGTTGTACAGAGGAGCAGCACCCAGCTGGGAATCACATCCTGCCGTGCCTCGAAGCACAGGACAAGTGCCCAGACAGGGACAGTGGAAGGCTGTGGTGGAATCCCACTGTGAGCAAGAGCCATGGGTAGCAGCATGAGCAAAAGCAACAGGGCTTGGACATGCTCCAGGAGAAGGGAAGGTGCTGGAGTGTCAGGGAGCGTTCACAGGGGGTTTGGGCTCTGTTAACAGCCAGATGTTGGAGGGTCCACATCCAGGCCAGGTCCAACACCACATTGGCAGATGTTTAGTGCAGCCCCTGTAATTGAGACCTTGACAGTGGCTTGTCCTCATCGTACTGGAAAGCTCAGGAGAAGAGCAGTGTCCTAAATCCGGGTCTGACATGCCCAGCAGAAGTTCTGATAAATGTGAGGGGAAGGCAGGAGCACAACGAGAGGCTTTGGTTCACTTGGGGTGAATGGGAGAAACAATGGGGTAGGACCACATGTGAGCCAGGAGAGTTGTGAAAGGAGCACCTCTGGATCGTGCAAATGATGTGCAGAATTGGGGCAGTCAGATGGAGAGGGAAAAGCTCAAAAAGCATCAAACCCCAATGATTTCCTTCAACTTCAGCAAAGAGCCTGAATGCCCTGATTAAAATCCGATCCTTGGGCAATGGAAAGCAGAAAGGACTGAAACTGTGCTCACACTGAGATCTGTGCCTGGGTTTTGTATGGCATGGGGCACATAAATCCAGGGCTAAAATCCTTGCTGGTAACATGGTCTTTTCCCATTGTAGATGTCCTGTCCCCCCTTGAAACGTCGCACAGGGTGGACGGGGCAGCTCCAGGTGGTTGCAGAGTCCAAGCCCTCAGCTCCTGTGTCTCCTCCCCGACTGCCCTCGCTGCAGTGGCAGCATCCTCCTGGCTCTGCAGGCACTGGGGCTCCTGGAATCCCTGGCCACCAGCCCCATCCACCACTGCCAAGGAGACCCCTGAGTGCCTGGAGCGTGACCAGCACTGCCCCTCTGGACACCTTCAACAGGACCTCTGCAGTGAGGCCAGGTAACCCATGATCCCACACCCACACATTTGTATCCTGGTGTCCTCACAGAGCAACTTGGCGCTGAGTGGAGATGGTTGGAGTGGAGAATTGATGAGTGTTGAGCAACCAGCTGTGAGTCCATGTCCAGCAGAGCTAATCAGAAACCGTGTGTGGTCCTGGGTGGCATTTGGGTCAGGGAAGAAATGAGCTGTGACACCCCAAAGGGAATGCTGTTGCCCTTGCAGAGGGAAGTTTCCTCTTCCTTTTTCCTGGTATGTGACCCAGAACAGCGATGACTGATTTTATCTGCACTGATGACTCATGTACCTATTCCTGACTCCTGTTTGAAGTGGTGTTTTTTCCTCCTTTGAAGTGGTTGCCTCAAGTGCAGGAACTTTAAAGCATATCCACAGCTGATATGCCTCTGGAAATAAAGTATGTGATAGCAGCAAGGCAGAGGTGAGGGTTTGGGGGAATAGAATAGCTGGAGAACATGACTTTTGCCGTTAATGTTGCAGCCTGATGCAAGATGCTGTGGTTTTCCTGTGTGGGATTGGGTTTTTTGAAGTCAGAAGCAACAAGAAGTCAATAGTAGGGTGCTAAAGTGCAGAGCAGGAGGAGCACTGTGCAGTCGCAGCAGTGGCTGAACTGGAAACTACAGTGAGGGCAAAGAGAGGGACACACATGCCCCAGGTTGGCACATGCCCCTCTGATTTTTGGGGAACAGAACCAAAAGGATCCTCATGACAAAAATGCACAGCTTTCTGTGGGACTGGGCAGTGCTGGAAAAGCAGAGGAGCCTTTCTCTGCTGTGTTTCTGCTGCTCTGAGGCTTTTCTGGCTCCCAGAGGTGAATTATTCCTCTCTGTTGTGCAGACTGTTTGTGCTGTGTCATTTTAGTGCCAAATAGGTGGTTTCCCTGGAGGCTGTGAATTGAGCTCATGCCCTGAACAGTGGCCACTGCCTTGGAGTTGTTTTGGGACAAAGGATGCTGAAGGGAAAGTTTCTGCTGCCTGTAACCACCTCATGCTGATATTTACTGCTGTTGTTTTTGCTTTCTTCCAGTCTCAACCAGCCTCTCAGGTGATTGTGCAAGCAGTGTGGGGGGAGCCCCTTCCCTGGGGACTCACAACACGGATCTCCTCCAGCAGGAGAAGGTGATGCTGGGGAGGGAGTGAGGAATGCCATCCCTGTCCTGGGCCTTGGCAGAGCAGGAGAACCCTGCCAAATGGCTCTGTGTGCCACTGGGAGTCCCAAGTGTGTGGGGACTGCCTCCCAAGGGGTCTGCTCCGGAGGATGGGGGCATTGGGTGGCTGGAGGATGTGGGAAGCTGAGGAGAGCAGGTCCCACACTGTGGCCATGAGCTGGTGCCCCTGGGCAGGAGTAGCTGCAGACTGGCCAATGGCACCTGCAATCTGCCCTCAGGGTGAGAAGCTGCTGCAGTTGGAGAAGGAAATGGGTCACCTCTCTGGTTTGGAAACAGAGTCCAAGCACAAAGACGTGGTGATAAGAGATCTGCAGGAGGAGGTCGCGGCCATGGCAAAGAAACTGGCCCAGGCGGCGGCGAGGAACGAGGTTGAACTGACTCAGAAGCTGCTGGCCTTCAACCAGGAACTGGGAGCCAAAACAGAGGAGATCAAAGCCCTGAGGAAACAGGTACCGGATGCTTCCATAGGCACCAAGCAGGGAAAACACCTCCCTGATACAAGTTTGTAAAGTAACAAAGGTGGGGGGGGAAGCAGGTCCCATGTTTGAAACCAAGGAAAATGAGGGAGGTGGCCATTTTCCTTCCTTCCTTCCTTTCTCTTTTCATTTCTTCCTTTTCCCCTTCCTTCCTCCTCCATGCCTCTGGCATTAGGATATCATCAAGAACAGCCAAAGCACACTTAAGGTGATGCTATTTGAAGCAATGACTGTCAAAGATGCTGAAGAGCAATCCCATCAAACCGGGACCTGGATGTGCCAGATTTCCCTCTCTGAAGGGGCTGTGGCAGAGTCAGTGAGTGACTGGGTGAGGAACACAGTGAATCTGTGTTTTGCAGATCGATGAGCTGCAGAAAGGCTCGAGCCAGGTTTTCGGCCATTCCCTCTATGAAAGAGACCTGGAGATCGGGAGGCTCCGGAGAGAAAGCGAGAAGTTGAGGAGGGACCAGGCTTTGACTGCAGGTATCAGGGCATGAAGCAGCTTAGAACTGGCTCTGGATAAAAGCAAGCATTGGCCAGGCTGTCCAGGCAACAACTGATTTGTAATGGCTTGTAGAAATCATAGAATCCTGGAATGGTTTGGCTGGGAAGGGACCTTAAAGAACATCTTGTTAGAACCCCCTGCCATAGAGAGGGACACCTTCCACTAGTCCAGGTTGCTCCAAGCCCCGTCCAACCTGGCCTTGGACACTTCCAAGGAATGGGGCAGCCACAGCTTCTCTGGGCAACCTGTGCCAGGGCCTCCCCACCCTCCCAGGGAAGAATTCCTCCCCAGTATTTCATCTAAATGTTGCACTTGTGTAACCTCTCACCAGAGTTGTTTTTTCCCAGGCCTGGTGAGCAGCCTGCAAAGGGAGGTCCTGCAAAAGGAGCAGAAAATCCAGCAACTCCAGCAAGAGATTGAAAAACTGAAGAAGGAAAATCGGGAGAAGAACAACCAGCTGGCAGTTGTTTCTGCCAAGGTTGGCAGGACTAACGAAGGCCTCAGTAATTTATGGTCTCACAGAGGGGTTAAGGTGGGAAAGCACGTGGAGAAGAGTTATGCTTCTCCCTGGTGAGGATTGTAGCAGCTGTATGTGGGTGGTTGTTTGCTGGGGGGTCCCAAGGTGAGTCCTGGCTGCACACAAACAGGAGTCACACAGCTGTACCTCTGGGATGTGGTGCTGATGGTCCCATGGTGATACAAGAGTGATGCCCACAGATCAGGGTCCCCTTCCCCAGCTGGATCTCCCTCCTCACTCAGCATCACGTGTGCCCTGGATTCCTGTGAGCACAGGAGCTGTGTGTACACACAAAGCTCTCATGCCAAGATCCCCCCTGAGGAGCCATGGAAACCCCATCACAGGGGCTGGATTGTCCCTTAAAGAAAGTGGCTTGTGCAGCAGGTTGTCCCTCTGTATGTGCAGCTCCTCCTCAGCTGGCAGAGCTGCAGCAGCAGTGTGATAAGGGGCAGAGGCTGCACAGGCTCTGTGGGGTTGCCAGGGATTGCCTGGGAATCACAGGATCACTAAGCTTGGAAATGACCTCTAAAATCACTGCCCTGGGCAGCCTGTGCCAGTGTCCCATTCACAGCAGAAGTGACGGTATCACTGCCCTGATGGATATTTTCCTTGGTTGCCATTCCTTCTAGTGCTCAAGAATTAAAGAGGAAACGAAGCGTGAGCTTGGAGAGCAAGAAATAATCAGCTGTCGAAATGTGAGTTGAAAGTTTTCTGGGGTGATGGAGCACAGGGCTAAGCAGTGGCTGCAGGAATTCATCAGCCAGGGAATAATTAGCTGGGCATTGTGAGGAAGTTGTTTGGAATTCAGCTCCTGCACTGGAAGGCACATAATGGGACTAACCACCTGGGGAAGTGTAAACTCTGTTGGATTTGTAATGCTGTGTTACAATGCAGGAGGGATGTGACCAGAAATCAGGCTGGAATTCTGCTGGTAAGAGATATAACCACAGTCAATACAGGTCAGAAGGGAATTCCAGGGTAAGCAAAGTGGGTTAGATGGGGAAAACATCTTGCTTATGGGTGGCAGTTTTCCAGAGAGGCAATGCCCACTCCCTCTGGTGAGACCCCTGCCCTCCCTGGGCTCTTGCAGCGCATTGGGGAGCTGGAACGGGACCTGGAGGGGCTGCAGATGGAAATCCAAAAGCATTGTGCCAAGCAGGAGGGCATCCAAAAGCAACTGGCTGAGAAAGCCAAGGTAAGTGGCCCACTGAGGGGGACACACAGAGGGCAGGTGTGCCCTGGTGAGCCCATGGCAGGTCTCTCAGCCGCCTGACAGGGGTGAAAGGTGGGTGGGATGAGGACCAGCAAGGCCCAGGACAGCAGGCTCCTGGGTCAGGAGTGCAGGCAGGGCGTCCTGTACAGGCAGGAGGTCCAAATGTCCTGAGCTCTGCCATGGACACTGAGAGAGGAAGAAATAATTCAGACAGCAGAGTGCCCTGTGTGGGTGTTGGGTGAGCCAACACTCACAATGTCCCAGGGACCAGACCCAGGCAAAAAGTGCCATGAAAGGTCTGATGCTGCAATCCCACCCCTGCGACAGGATTGCTGCCTGTGTCCCGGTATTCCAAACTCCCTTTGGAGTGGTCCGATGGGACTAGTGGGTAGCTGGGGTCGAAGTGCCCATGGCACAGTTTTCAGATGTCACCCTGAGGTGCCAACACTCTGGTGGTTGCAGGTGGAGGAGGAGCTGAAGGCAGCCTGTGCCCAGCAGGCCGGGCAGCTGCGGGAGACGGGGCGCAGGGAGCGGCTGCTGCGAGCGGAGCTGCGGAGGGCAGGGGAGCAGGTAGGGATTGGCAGGGATGGGAACATCACCCCTGGGGCCACGGCAAGCACGGGGATGGGGCTTCCCACGGGGAAGGATGTGGTGCAGAAACAAAAACGCAGAGTCCTGAGCACCAAACCCTGGCAGGCGACTTGTTGTGGGGTGAAGTATAAAAGGCTCATCCACAGGATTTGTGTGGGCAGTGTAGACGATGGAGCAGTTTAACAGGATACAGAAAAGGATTCTATAATCTTAGTTATGCTGTCTGGGACCCACACAAACCCTCCTCTGTGCCTGGGTAATGCTGCTCTGGCAGGGACAGCCCTTTGCAGAGCAACATCCTGCTAGATATCGATGATCAATCATCAGCAGAGATGATCAGTTATCCTCCACGATCGATGATGTTTGTTTTCCTGCGTCAATCCTTGCTGCAGCTGGAGTCCTTCAAGACCCAAGTGATGCAAGTCTGTTCTCCATCAGCAGCAGGCAGCACAGGGAAATCCATAACAGAGCAGCAGGTGAGTTGGATACCAGCTCATGGTGCTTCCTACGCCCGGTGCAGCTCAAGGCAGATGCTGTGGAACAGCCACGGTGCCTGCTCTGTGCTCAGTAGGGCTGGTGGCATCCAAACTTCTGCAGATGAGCAGCTGTGCTGTGGCTGTCCCAGGCTGATGGCACTGCTCCATGGTGTGAAGGAGACACAGTCCTTTTTGTGTCCCAAAGCTTGGATGGAGTCAGTGGGCTGCAGCAGGAACAAGCCCAGGGGCCTCATGTGGCTGCCAGTTTGTAGCAAGTCTTGATTGTTTCTCGCTGAGACCATCCATGGTCCATCAGCTGGAAAAGGGTATGAATATAGTGCCTTATCCTTGTCTTCACCTTTGCCAGGTCATAGAGAAGGTCAGGCAGATCTGCAAAGAGAACCAGGAGAGTCATGAGAGGGAGAAGTGTCTGCAGGAGGAGTTAAACTCCAGGCTCACGAAGGAGAAGGAGGTGTCTGCAAACATTGAGGTGCTCAAGAAATCCCTGTGGGAACTCCAGGTCAGTCCTTTAAATACTGAGGACCAAGTGGCAGCTGGGAGATGGTGACAGGGTGTTTTGTTGGCCTGAGGAGTCCTGAAGAAAAGGGTCATCCCAAAGCGTTCATGTGGCTGTTCCCAGCAGTCTGTCACAGAATCCTAGAATGGTTTGGCCTGGAAGGGACCTTAAAGCTCATTTCATTGCACCCCCTGCCATGGGTGGGGACACCTTTCACTAGACCAGGTTGCTCCAAGCCCTGTCCAACCTGGCCTGAGATGTTGTGTCATTTGCCAAGTTCCTGGAAGCCACTGTCTGTGGAGACTGGCTTGTTCCCCACCAGTTCCATTTTTTTCCAGGCTTGCCTGAGGAGCTCCTGCAGCAGCACCAGCCTGCGAGGGGAGCTGGAGCAACTGGAGGTGGTGTCCCTGGATCCTTCCATCTCAGCCATCAGGACAGCAGTGGTGGACGTGGCACGTGTCCCCCTGTCCTGGCAGGAGGACATGGAGCAGCTCCTGGCCAGTGCGGGGATGGACCTGTGCACCTCTGGCCAAGGTCTGTGTCCTGCTGGGCATCCCTGGGAACACCTGCACCAGGTGGGTTGTCCTAGCTAGCCAGATGTAGAGGACAAAATCCAGCAGGAGCCACTCCTTGTTGAGAAAAATCAGAGAATCACAGAATTTTTAAGGCTGGAAAATAACTCCAAGGTCATTAAGTCCAACTGCTAACCCAGCACTGCCAAGGCCACCACATGTTCCATGCCACATCCATGCACCTTTTGAACACTTACAGGGATGGTGACTCCATCACTGCCTTGGGCAGCCTGTCCCAATGCCTGACCATCCTTTCCATGAAGAAATTTTCCCTAATATCCCTAATATGGTGTGTGAGCACCCCACACAGTGAGGTTGTGTTGACTTCTGCAGGGCTGTTGGCTGCTTTCAGGAGCTTGTTGGAAAAGACTCAGGAAGTGGCACAGAGGAATCAGCTGTTGCAGGTACAGAAATATTTATGTACATGAACCATGTAGATTTGGAATCTTTCTGTGGTTAAACATGGCAGTAACCCCAAGTGTGCCAGTGTGGGACCTGGATTGGGGATGTACAGTAGCCAGGGTTCCTGGGTGTGCAGGAAATGCAGGGGAAAGGAGACTCTTTTGGGAATTGTTTGTGAGTGAGTGTTCACAGGAGGTTTATTTCTTCCCCTGCTGCTGACACACTTCCTTTAATACCTTGGTGTCTCCCTGTAGGAGCAATTAGAGAGGCTCCAGTCGCAGGCAGAGAAGCTGCAGGAGCACACAAAGGAGCTGGAAGCAAAACATGAGCAAGACTTGGAGATAAAAATCCAGCAAATTATCCTGGAAAAGGACAAGGAGAACAAAGAGGTACAGTGGCATGGCTGGTGGTTTGGAAAGGGAATGTTATATGAGGGGAAAATGGGTGTCTGTAAGAGTGTTAAGGAGAAATCTCTAGCTTTGAACTGTCTGGGTGCAGTCCTAAGAGCCCAATGGGATCCCAAGAGGATATCTAACATCCTCCTGTATGAATGCAGCTCATGTAAACTCCCCCAAAGTATCCATGGTGGTACTGGGAAGCACCTGTGGGTGCAGGATGCACGGGTGCCAGTCAATCCCTGGGAGAAAGGGGAAAGCAAGGAGCATGATCCTGATGTGTGAACTTAGGGAAACACTGCATTGCTTCCTCTCAAACCCTCTGCTCCCTCCCTCCCCGTGCTGAGCTCCTGTTGGGTCTGTTTTAGCTGGAAGAGGATATCCCCTGGGAAGCAGGGACCAGCAGTCCCCCTCCATCCCAGGAAAGCCCAGGCCACAGTGCCAGTGGCTCTGGTGTGGGATGCAGTGTCAGTGAGGGTGCAAGTTGGCCACATCTGTGTTGTGGTGGGGACAGCAGGTCGTGGTGGACTTGTAGCACAGTTTCCAGTGTGTTTCTGTCTCTGGTGCCTCAGGAATGGTGGTTTCCTGGTGTTGATTTTTCTAAGGACTCAGACAAGGAGCAGCCAAGCAGCTCCTCCCTGGTCTCTTGGCTGTACCTTTCCCAGGTGCTCCCATCCACTCCCTCACTGAGTCACTTTGGATCCTGCCAAGCTTTTCTCCCATCACCTGCCCCTGCTCTGGAGCAGTGACTTCCCCTGCTGCTTTTCTCCTTGGAGCTGAGGTCTTTTTTTCCAAAGTCATGATTTTTTCTGCGCTGAAGCTGTGGTCTATCAATTCCCAGGTTCTGGAAAGCACTCTCGCCGAGGAGAAGGACAAGTGTAAGAAATGTGTGGAGGAAGAGCAGAAGAAGATCCAAGAGCTGGAAAGCCACCTGAGAAGCATGGCTGAGGTGAGCATGGGAAGTGTAGCACAACAGCTCATCCTTGCAGTGAAGAAATGGGAATGTGTGCTGTAATGTGGTGCTCCAGGGGCCCAAACCAGTGGGCAGAGGATTTTTCCCCCCCAAATCACAGAGATGCATCTCTGCAGAGAGAAAGGTGGATTCCTGGATAGCTTAATTACTGCTAATTTCATCCTGTAGGCAACAGCGAGGAAGGCAGAGGAGCAGGAGGTGATAAAGGGCAAACTGAAAGAAGCTTTGCACGAGCTGGAGGAAACCACTGCCCGAGAGGTACTTGCACCAACCCGTGTGTGCAGGTGGAGGGTGCAGAGTTGGTGAAGAAGGGTTCCCCCATCCCTGAAATCCTTCCCTCCATCCTTCAAACAGTTAGCCAGGAGAGATGATGCTGCTGGTGATCCCAAAGGACACCACCAGTGCCTCCAGCCAATCCTCCACACCTTGTTTCCCAGCTGTTGCTACAGCAGCAGGTGCTCGTGCAGGATGAGCAGCTCAGGGCTCTCCAGGAGGACAAGGAGTTACACAGGCAGAAACTGCAGGAAGAAATAGCAGGATACAGGGAGCAAAGCAAGCAGCATTCCCTGACCATCGTGGCTTTAGAGGACAGGCTGCTGGAGGCCACGCAGCAGCAGAAGATGCTGGAGGAGGAAAAGGCAGCACTTGTGGAAAAAATGGAAGGTAGGTAAGGGTTGTATGGGATGCACCTGTACCAGGAACCTGCTGGGTTAACGTGGAATGTTTGTGGAGACAGAGTAGTGAATCTGCTGCTAGGGAAAGCGTTGGGTAGGATGTTGGATGGAGCTTTGCCCACGTGCAGGACAAGGTCCATGAGTCCCTGCAGAAGCCATTTCATTGTTTGGTGGCTTTGGAGAGCGTTGGCAAAAAGGGCTTTGCCACTGGAGAAGGGCTCTTTACCCCCTAAAACAACAAGACTGGAGCACTTTGGGCTGCACCTGGGCAGAAGAGATCCCAAGCCAGACAGGATGTTGGGAACTGTCCAAGCGCTGTTGGAAGTGGGCTCTATGAGACATGGATTTCCCAAGGACATGGTCCTCAGTCCTTGAGGAAAGGATCTGTGTTGCAGAAGCAGCAGAACAGGTGTGCAAGTGTTAGAAAGAAATAATGGGCCTTTTTTCTTGTGTTCTGTAGGAATTCAGCACGGTGCCCACAAGGCAGCATCGGGAGCTTGGCTGGAGGCTTCTCCTGCCATGGAGTCACACACCTGTCTGAGGTGAGCAAATCTCACTGGTGGTGGCCAGAGAGGCTTGGGGAAGAGCAGGGAAGAGCCTAAAGAAGTCCGAGGAGACTCAGGATCTTTTTAGTCTGGGGTGGGACTCTTGAGTCTCTTTGCTAGGCAGAGGTTCCTAAGGGCATGGAGCATCCAAGTGCTGCTGAACAGCACGTGAGGATGTGCCATCCCATCCAGATGGCTCCAGGTAAGAGCGAGGAGATGGCCAGACCCACTCCACAGGGTGACCCCAGGGGAGCAAAAGGCAGCTAAAACAAGAATGTGTGAGTGTTCATCAGAAGATGCAGTGCAGGGATGTGTGTGTGTGTGCTCTGTGAAATGAGGCCTCCCATGAGAGCTGTGAGATTTGCACTGATCTTTCCCAGGAACCTGCAGGAGGAGCTGGCAGTGGCACAGAGGGTGCTCCTGGAAAAGGAGGCCTTCATTGGCAGGCTCACCAGGGAGCTGTTGGAAAGCAGGGCCAGGATGTCGGACATGAGAGGTGGGTGATGTGCACTGTGTGGCTGTCATTGTCCCAGCCCTCCTCCAAGCAGTGACAAGGGGTGGTGCCAGTGCAGTGGGCACACACAGGACTTGGGAAGCTGATGTCACCACCCCCTGGCAATGCTGTTGTCCTGCTGGGAGCAAAGCAGGCAGTCTGTTCCCTTTGGGAAGGTGAATTTCTCCCCATCCTTGGCTAAGCAACAGCAGTGATGGTGAGCAAGGCAAGTAAGCAAAGGAAGATCAGGTGGACAAAACTGAGACCATCTTCCTCAAAATCACACTGGTGAGTGACACTGGAAGTGTCCCAAGTGTCCCAGTGGACTGGGAGAGCCTCACCTGGCTTTCCTCCATGAGCATGGCTGTGAACATGGGGACAGAGCCCACGAGGAGCGTGCAGAGGATGCAAGTCCGAAAATCCTGGCAACCTGTTTGTCTCCAGTCTGAAGGAAAATTGCCTTAACAAGGAATTGCCCTGGGATTTAGTAAACCAGGACGTCCTATTGGCATGGCCCAGGGTCTGAGGGCAGCTGTGAAGTGCAGGGCTCTGTGGGGATGAACTCTGTTATTGCTGCCAGCTTCCCTGAGGGTGGACTGGAAAAAGGGGATATATCCATGAATGCAGATCCCCCAGGACTGGGTGATGAGTCAGTCAGCATCCCACGAGGCTGTTCTGCACTTAGGGGAGCTGAGTGAGGAGCAGAAGGTGGAGCTGGAGAAGAACCAGAGATGCCTGAAACACCGGGAGCAGGAAGTGAACCAGCTCAGGGAGAAGCTATCCCAGATGTGCAACCTCGTGGAGGAGAAGGATCAGTCCCTGAAAGCAGCAGCTGAAGAGTTAAGGTACACACTGACATGACCCAAAGTTCCACCAATGCCACTCTGTGGGTCCCCAGCAGCTGGTGGTGTCCAGGGTTCTCCCCAGAACAAAAGGCACATGTGAGAGCATCAGGATGGAGCTCAGCTCTATGGCACCAATATCCACTGCCATGGGAACAGAAGTGGGGGTTTAGTGGAGCTCCTGCCAGCAGATGTGTAACCAAGTCACTTGTAACTAAGCGAGTGTTCCCACCCACACCACGATAGTCATCAGTGGGTGCCCAGGGTGCTGCTCTCCACAAGCTGTTCAGGTCACATGGAACGTGTGACAGAACATGCTCTTGGCATGTTCCACCCCTCATGGGGTCCCACAGTGTCTTGTGTCTCGGCACAGGCGAGCCCAAGCCCGTTGCCATGTGCTGAGGGACGCTTCCCAACAAACAGTGGAAAAGCTGGAGGATGTTCCCAGGACACCAGTGCAGGCAGGTGAAGCCTCCCAGAGGGTAAGTCCCCACGGAGGGCACCGAGGTGTGGGTTTGCCAAGAGCACTGATGGCATCGACTCTGTTTCTGAGCACTGCAGTGAGACCTGGTGACTTCCTCTGCTCCACACTGGCAGGAGGGTGGGAGCACCACATTCCCAGAGCCGAGAGCTGCCTGTGCCGCCTGAGATCCGGGGTTCTCGTGCTGCAGCCCCAGCGCTGCTGCTGCTGCTTAATGAGCTGATGTTTGCACAGCACTTTGGAACAGCAAAGTGTTGTGTGTGCTAATGGCTGTGCTAATTGGCAATTAGAGGCGATGGCAACATGCGAGCATTCCCTCCTTTTCCCAACTTGTGGAGCCCTGGATGCTGTGCAGGTGATGCAGACCCAGTTCTGGGGTGGCACATGCAGGAGTAAGGGTAGCTCGTTGCACAGGACGGGAAGAAACGCTCCTGTTTGGCTCCCTGTGCCAAACTCCTATTCGATTTCCCCGTGGCTGGAAAAGGGAAGAGCTCGCAGGTGGCGGCAGCAGCAGATGGAGGGAGTGTAGGAACTGTACATTCTGTGCAGAACGGTGGCAGCAGCAGCGGGGCCGGTTTGGCTGCGCGGGGGCCGCGGGTGACTCAGAGCCAGCTGACGAGAGAGGGCGGCGAGTATCGCCCGTCCTGCTCCACAAACCGAGCTGGGGAGGGAGGGGAAGGGCCGAGGGCTGGACGTGCTGTTGGGCAGAGATGTGGTGTGACAGCGGCTGGACCCAGAGCTGGGGGTCTGCAGCCAGCGTTAGTTGTGCACAAGGCAGGAGGATGGGCCAGCCCCAGCACTGATTTTTGGATGTTTGTCATAGTGCAGGGATCCGGACTGGGCTGAGAGAGGGCAGTGCACGTGTCTGTGTGCACAGGTGTCACTTGATAGAAAATGATGCCCACGATTGTGTAGGAACACAGTCATTAAAGTGTACTGGTGTTTGTGTGTAGATGGTGAAGTGCTCTGTGGTAGCGCAAAGGGCAAGAGAAAAACGCCAACATGGCTGTTCAGAGACTTGCACTATCCCTCTCCTGGCTCTCTGGGACATTTGCAGGGCCCATGTCCTCACTGTGGCACAGTGGAGCAGCAAAGGGGTCTCTGACGAGTCTCTTATACCCCTCCAAATCCATGGAGATACTCCCTAGGCTTTGCTCTTGGCACGTGCCAAGTGACCAGTGTCTGTCAGCGATGCTGCGTTTAAACCAGGTTTAAGCTGAGCTTGTTCTGAGCCAGCTGCAGGCTGGGTGAGAAGAAGCTGGGCTGCTTCTTTCAGGTGCCACCGTTGGACTTGGCTGACCTCGGTGCAAAATGCCGAGGCCTCAGGCACGAGGAAACGATCCAGCGCCAAAAGGAGGGTTTGGCTGAGCTCCGGGAGAGAGTAAAGATGCTGGAGAAGAGACAGAGCTCAGGTGAACAGGGCTTTCCTAGAAGCATGGAACAGTTAGAATCATGGAATGGTTTGGGTGGGAAGGGACCTTAAAGCTCACCTCTTTCCACCCCCCTTCCATGGGCAGGGACACCTTCCACCAGCCCAGGTTGCTCCAAGCCCTGTCCAACCTGGCCTTGGACACTTCCAGGGATGGGGCAGCCACAGCTTCTCTGTGCCAAGGCCTCACCACCCTCCCAGGGAAGCTGGGAAAAGCTGGCCAGCCTCAAAGTGGCTGAGGTGTGAAACCATGGCATGTTGCACCACAGTTTGGTGGCTGTTTGCCTCCAGGTGCTGTGAGGAAGGGTTTGGAGCCACTGGTGAAAGACTTACCAGAGGAGATAGTCCAGCACACAGGGCTTGAGATGGAGCCTGCACCCATGTCAGGAACAAAACTGAAGGCTGGCAAGGTAAGGAGGCAGTTTGGGGGCTGTGGTTGCTGTGGCTTAGTTGGAAAAGTATTCCCTGGAATAGAGAGAATGAGGCTTTCAGAGGTGCTAAGTAAGTCTTTCCCTGTTTGTGCAGGCTCCTGGCCGTGTTCCTAAGGGGGGCTCCCTCAGGATCACCAGTAGAACAGCGAGCTTGGAGATGGCTGAGGTGACAGACCTGGGTGAGAAGATGGTAGGTCAGGGATGGATGTGGTAAATCGTGTGTGGAGCACATGTATGTGCCCAGTGGGTGTAGAGTTTAGAAGGTTTGTGAACACATTTCAGAGGTGGGTGACTGGCAGGGCTGTGCAGGACCCCTGGGGCTGAACTGCTCTGTGGTCCAGTGGAAGACTTGGCATGGGGGTTGGATGGACCTTTAAAGGTCCCTTAGAATATTCTATGATTTTGTGGTCCAGGGCACATTGAGTGTCTACCAGGACATCTCAGGACCCCAGAATGTGCCATGGCACATCATTCTCCCCTGTCCACTGAAGGCCTTTGGGGTGTTCCCCCAGGCATTCAGGGCTGATCTGCAAGGAGAGGCAGGGTTGGAGAGGACACACGATGTGAGAGAGGCTGGGGCACTACAGAGGGGGCTGTCAGAGGAGGGGTCTGTGAGTAGTGCAGCTGGTGGGGTCTCTTCCCTCCAAAACAGGCAGGAAAACATCCAGCAGGGAAAGTGGTCACGTTGGAAAAGAAAAAAATCCAGTCCCAATAAGCTGTGCCTCTGGGAATGGAACACAAACTCACTTTCCTTGGGACACTGTCATCTCCTCAGGAGAGCAGACGGAAAGCAGATGGCTGAGCAGCGTGATGGAATGCAGCAATCCTGGTAAATAATGCATTCCCTTTTCTCCCCTCAGTACCTTGATGTGATCGGTGCTCTGGGAAGCCTGATGGAGATGAAGGAGCTGTCAGGAATGCAGCCTCTGCAGCACCTTCCTCAGGAGGAGAGGGAAGAAGTGGGACTGCAGAGACGGAGGGCCCTGGAGCTGCTGTACAAAAAGATCAGGAACCTCCAGCATCGCCTGGAAAGGAAAGAAGAAATGCTAAAGGATTATGAGGGAAGCATGGAGCAGCTAAGGTGTGGAAAAGCAAGGTCACGGTTCCCAGAACCTGGTCCTGGGATGCCAAGGGATGTGGCACCTTGCCAGGTCCTGTGTCTGCCTGGGACCAGTCACAGCATGGCCATGGTATAAAAGTGAAGTGTTAGGAGAAATGGGGAAAGGTTCTCCCAGTTTTCTGCACTGGTACCTTGTGTGGCCTGATGTGGTTGAGCAGTGTTAGAGCTGGGGAAGTTCCCTTGGCAGACTCCCTTGTCTGGGGTGGCTGGAGCCTGGGGCAGCAGCAGCAGCAGCTGGGGAGGAGGGACAGTGTCAGCAGAACGAGGGCAGGTGTGGAAGGGGTTGAGGGTGCTGATGCAGGTTACACACCAACAGAATCCCTCCTCCTGGTTTGCACAGGCAGAGCCAAGCATCCCTGCGAAGGTGCCAGGAGGAGATGTCCAACCTGGAAGATGAAGCCCAGAGGGAGGCAGAAGAGAACTCTCTGCTGCGAGAGGCTCTGGAGAGGACACAGCTCCAGCTGGAGCAGGAGAAGAGGCTGCGGCGAGCGGCCAAGCGGCACAAGGTGAGCGGGGCAGGAGCAGGTGACACCCAACTCCTGCACTTTGTGCAACAGGCTGTTGGAAGCACAGGTGGAATGGTTGGTCAGACCACCCCAAGAGGCTGGAGGTCCCAGGGTCGAGCTGCTCAGCATCGTGGCAGCGTCACACTGCCAAAATTGGAGGTGGTGCAGGCACCTGTAGCGATGGGTTTGGGCCATGTCCTGGGGTGGGGGAGAGGAGCAGGTCACATGGGACCTGTCAGCACCTCTCACAGGTGAATGCTGTGTTTCTGTTATGCAGCCTGGAGCCACGAAGGAGGCTCAGGCAAGCCAGGAACCAAAGAGCACACAGCAGATGCTGTCAAGAAAGGAAGCTCACAGGAGAGGCACCACAGGGACGTTCAGCAGGTGATGGTCTGTGGTAGGAACGAGTCATTGGTGTAAAGTCTGTGATGGTGGAGCTGGCTTGAGATCTGGGTGCGCTTTGAGTAGCTCCTGTGGGTATCCTGTAGCTCCTTGGGCACACTGGTGTGACAATATGGTGTGTAGGACCTAATTTGCCAGCAGTCCGTGTCCCACACAGCATGGTGGGATTTATGGCAATGGAAGAGGTGGTGAGGATACAACCCAACCTATACATGTGTGTGTATATTTGTGTGTGTAAATACAGCCATGACATGTGAACTCAATTGTGTGGGGTCTGTCCTTTCTTTGGCTGAAGTGGCCTCGAGCACACACAGCTTGAAATATCCCTGGCAACTCCTGTATCCCCTGGTCCCTGTGGTGCCTTGGGGGAACCGGATCATAAGGCGTGATGTAGTATGGAATTCCGGAATTCCTGGAACACCCCAGGGACACTGGAGCTGCTGCATGGGAAGGGGGAAGAAAAGAACCCATGTCAGCCACACTGGTGCAGCAGCAGCATGAGGACAAGCTGGGGAGATGAGAGCAACATGCCTGTGGGTTGGGATGGGGGGATGGCACAGGGTCCCTCCCCACCCGCTGTTGCCATCGTCTGCTCCTCTTGCCATCAACAAGGGTGAGAGCAGACCCTGGTTTCTGGGGCACAGCAGTGTTTTGGGGTCTCCCTGCAGGGAACAGGCAGCTCCAGTGCATGTCATGCCTTCAGCCACTCGGCCTCAGCACCGCTCGGAGCGCTCCGTGCGCCGAGTCCTCTGCATCCCTTCAGCCGAGGATAATTTGGATGTGAGCAAAGGCCTTCCGGGGGTTTTTTGGTCTTTATTTTTTAATAGGATAAAAAGGTCTGGAGGCAGCAGCATGGAGGGCTGCAGCAGGCTGATGCAGGGCTGTGGGCGTGCGCAGCACCCAGGGGTGCACAGCGGCTGATCTCTAATGGAAGTGGTGGTGCCGTGGGGCTCAGGCCATCGATGTGGCCTGATTTCCCCCCTCCCTATGCTGGGAGAAGCTGGATGCTTCCCTGTCTGCATGCCTGGGCTTTTTTTGGGGTGAGGCATGACCTTAATTGACTGATGGAGGTTAAAGATGCTGCTGTGAGCATCCTCCGGGGGTGTCGGGCCACTCCATGTCTGTGTGTCCTCCCCATCCCACACTTTGGCAAACCCTGGATGAAGCTGGTAGGAGCACAGGTGCTGTGCATGCACCGGGGGCTACAAAGCCCTTTCCCCTCCTTGGAGCCTATGGAATCATGGAATTATGAGATGGTTTGGGTTGGAAGATACTCTAAAGCTGGCCCTGGGTGAATCTCACTGTGGAATGGGACCTACTGGTGACACCAGTGGGGGCCCTGCGGGATCACGGACTGGTTTGAGTTGAAGGGCACCCTAAAGATCACCCCGTGGTGATCCCACCGGGGGATGAATGAGTCCCGCCGGTGATGCCCGTGGAAGGGGGATCCGAAGGGACGGTGACAGGCTGATAGAGGGCGGCGGGGCGGGGACCCCTCCCGTGCCGGTGCGGGACCCGGGATGTCGCAGCCTGGCCCCGGGGCGGTCCGAGGGGACGGGGATGGGCTGGCGGGGGGCGGGCAGCCGGAGCCCCCCCGGTGCGGATGCGGGAG
>VYXB01003956.1:0-38075 GCA_013397135.1 Pachyramphus minor | reverse complement strand
TGAAGGGGCTACCAGGAGGTGTGGGTGGGTGGGTGGGTGCTGCACTGTGAGCCCCTGAGCAGAGCCATCCCCTGTGCCATCATCCCATCGTGGCTGCCTGAGCCCAGCCAGGATCCTCACAGCAGGAGGAGGAGGAGAACGAGCAGGGATGGATGGATGGCAGCGCCTCAAGCTCAGTGGGGAGGATGTGATGGATGGGGCCTGGTTTAGGAGCCCTGTGGCCACTGGGACGATGAGTGGCACCATCACCAGACGTGCAAAGAACACTGGCACCTGCACCAGGGCTCAGGAGCACTGGCATGNAACCACTCAGGGTCTCTCTGGGGACCCTGTGGCACGTGCCAGCCTGAGCAGGGGTTTAGTGGGAGGAGAGGGGTGAGGGGTGGGAAATGGTTTGGAGGGTCAGGAAATGTGCTGTGGCAAAGGGACTGTACAGATCATCCCAAAGGGAATTAAAGGCCTGTCACAGGATGTGGTGTGGAGGTGGATGCTCTGTGTGTGCTGCTGGGTGGCGTTGGGTGGTCGGGGTGCTGGCAGGGGGAGGGCTGGAGGGGCTGTGCTGCCCAGAGAGGACAGCTCCAGGCTGTCTGTGTGAAGCTGAGCCATGGGACGTGCCCCCTTCCCCTGTGTGTGCACCCACATGTGCCGTGGGGAGGAAGGAGCTGGGGGGGGCAGGACCTTGGAGTCACAGCTTGTTGTACTGCAATCACCTCACTGCTGTGGGTGTGCCTGTGCATTGTGTCCTGTCCCATCCTTGGAGGTGGTTTGGTGGGAAGAGGAGCCCAGGACACGGTCTCAGAGTGCCACAAGCCTCAGTGCTGGGGCATCAGTACCCAGTGGGCCACGTCCCCCACAGCCACCCACAGCCATCCCCCTGCACTGTGTGTCACCCCAGTAACCAATGTCCTCTCACCTAGAGGTGCTGGAAAATTGTGGCCCCTCTGGGTGAAGAACCTTTTCCTAAATCCAGTCCCTCCCCTGACACAGCTCCAGCTGTGCCCTCGGGTCCTGTCACTGGTCACAGAGAGCTGAGATCGGTGCTGCCCCTCTGCTGCCCCTTGTGAGGAAGCTGCAGAGCACACTGAGGGCTCCCCTCAGCCTCCCCTTCTCCAGGCTGAACAAACCCCATGACTTCACCCACCCCTTGGGTGGCTTCAGCTGTCTGTGGTTACCTCCTCACCTTAACCACTTTTAATCTTTAAGGCTGCATAGAGTTTAACACATTAAACATTATATTTACGTGTCAATTTTCTGTCAATTATTGTTATATTCTGCTCATACAATTTATTGACACATTAAATCTACAAGTTAACCTTAAAAAGAGTTTACTTAAATTTTATTTTTGTTAGCTTTAAATATGTAACACCTTATAGGATGTATCCATTATGGAAGTATTTAACAGCATGGGAGAATAAGGGGAAATTTAAGAGAGTACAGCAAGACTCTGTGAAGTTTATAACTTTTACTTCACTGTTGGAAGCTGTTAGTACTTATACACTCACTAACATAAAATTACCTGTCAAAAGTCATCTTTACCCACTCCTGGGGTAGAAGGGAGATGAGCAGCAGGGTCCATGGGACAACCCCAAAAGAGCATCCCCCATCCCTGCACACTGAGGGCTCCCCTCAGCCTCCCCTCACAACCACCCCATGGCTGTGCCACCAGAGTGCTCCCACTCTGATTTCACCTCCAAGCAAGGATGTCCCAGGAGGGATGAACCACTGCAGTCTGTGCCATGGAAGAAGGAAGGGGACAAGGCTGATCCACCTCTGCCCAAAGTCACCCACCAGTCCCCTGTACCCACACCCCATCAAGCATGCCCATAGGACACACCCAATCCCAACACTCCCTTGGTGGGAGAACTGGGGAAATAAACAAGGGGAAGAGTGCAGGGTCACCTCTCCCAAAGGAGAACAGGTCCAGGGGAGGTGGGATCAGCCCCAAGATCACCTGTACATCCAGGTGCTCTGTGTAAAAGGGATCAGGACAGGACAGGGCACTTCAGCACTCCACAGCACAGGAGGATGGGGAAGGGACACAGGAGAGGGGACAGCCATGGCACTGAGCTCTCACAAACCCCTGGGCACAGGCAAGACCCAACCAGCCACGTCCTGGCTCCTGCCAGATCCCCTTTGGGGTGTTCAGGGTGGGTCCAGGTGCTCATCCCCAGCCACGATGGGCACAGGCCCCTCCACTGCCCTGGAGCATTCACCACCAGCCAAAAATACAAGGGAAAAAACCCTAAAATAAGCTGCTGCAGCTCCAAACCATAAACACAGCAATCTAAAATAAGAATGTAAGGCAAAGGAGAAGTCCCCCAAAAACTCACACATGCACCCAGAGCTGCACACACCCCCAGGCATTCCCAGCTATTGCTGGTGCCATCATTATCCAAGATGGTGCCAACGCCAAGGCCAGGAACCTGCACCCAAACATGCCAAGGATGGGTACATGCAGTTAATCACTGATGAGGATCCAGAATCACCATGTGAAAGGAAAGGGAACACCTTGTCCCTGGGGGTGGTGGTGTGGGGGGTTGTGTCCTGGGGCAGTTGGTGCTCAAGTTTGGGGTACAGCAGGGAGGACCAGCACCCCTCAGAGAGCAGCAAGGCTGGGGCCTGCCCACTAGTCATGCACTAAGAGGGACCCTGCCCATGGCAGAGCAGGGCCAGGTGTCTCTGCCACGTCCCTTCATGGTGCCAGCACACCATGGGCAGATGTGACCGTTCCCAGGCGGGACGGGCAGTGTGATAAGATGGGGTGATGGGGCTGAGGAGCCCCGTGCCCCCAGCGTGGGAGAGTCCCCACATGGCAGCGGCAGGAGGGGCCATCCAAGGTCCCTGGGCCCTATAAGAGGGGTGAGCAGCCCCAGTGCAGCACCTTTGGTCAAGCACAACCATGCTGGGAGCCGTGTGTCTCGTCGTGCTGCTGGGCTACGGTGGGTGCAGGGGATGGGGAGGGGACGGGGCAGGGGGGAACGGGCCCCTGGTGCCTGCCATGGCCCTGGGCATGGGGTCAGGCAGCCTCTGATGTCCCTGTTGTGGGTGTCACACAGCCTATGGATGTGGCCAGCCGGCCGTGCCACCACAGCTGGGTGCCCGTGTGGTGGGTGGTGAAGACGCTGTAGCCCACAGCTGGCCCTGGCAGGTAAGGGGGGCACAGGGATGGGGGTGAGGACAGGGGTGGGGACATTCCTGCTCTGACCCTGTGCCTCTGCCATCACAGATCTCACTTCAGTACAGCCGCTCTGGGTCCTGGCACCACACTTGTGGCGGGACCCTCATTGCCCCTCAGTGGGTGCTGACGGCCGCCCACTGCATCAGGTGGGTGCTGGGGTGCTGGGGAGGTGTTCCACCAGTGTAGTGGACTATTTGTGGGGACTGACACCCTGTTTTCTTCCCTGAGCAGCTCCTCCATGACGTACCGTGTGGTGCTGGGCAAGCAGGACCTGTTGACAGATGACGAGCAGGGTGCCGTGGCCGTGGGTGTGGAGAAGACGATCGTCCATGAGAAGTGGAACTCCTTCCTCGTCATGTAGGGCTGGGATGTGTCAGGAGTGGGTCAATGAGGCATCAAAGCAGAGGAGCCCTGGCCTCATGTTTCACATCCCCCCACAGCAATGACATTGCCCTGATCAAGCTGGCAGAGGAGGTGCAGGAGAGCGATACCATCCGGGCCTCCTGCCTGCCTGAGGCTGGCAAGATCCTGCCCAACGACTACCCCTGCTATGTCACCGGCTGGGGACGCCTCAGGAGTAAGCAGGGGGTCCTCAGGGGGTCCCCAGTGAGGAGGGGTGGGCGCAGAGTGTGAGGTGTGACTGTCATTACAGCCAACGGGCCCCTGGCTGATGTCCTGCAGCAGGCCCTGCTGCCCGTGGTGGACCACGAGACCTGCTCCCAGTGGAACTGGTGGGGCAGCCTGGTGCGCACCACCATGGTGTGCGCCGGCGGTGACGGCGTCGTCTCTGGCTGCAACGTGAGTCTTGGCTCTGCTGGGTGGTCCCTGCCCCCAGCACACGGGGATGGGTTGGTCGGCAGGTGGGAAGCACAGGAGGGGAGGGGATGGAGCCGTGGTGGTGGGTGGCCAGAGGTGCCTCAGTGGGCAGCCCTGGAGCAGTGGGTATGGAGCACGGATCTCTCCGTGCAGGGCGATTCCGGCGGCCCCCTGAACTGCCAGCGCGAGGACGGGACCTGGGAGGTGGAAGGGATCGTCAGCTTCGGCTCCGGGCTGAGCTGCAACATGATCAGGAAGCCAACAGTGTTCACCCGGGTGTCTGCCTACATCGACTGGATCAACGAGGTGGGTGCCCCTTCCTCTGCCCTGCACAGGGCTTGGCCACGCTGCCCCTGCCCCGCCGAGGGTCTCACCATGAGCCCCTCTGTGTCTTGTCTTTGGCAGAAAATGAGCTCCAACTGAGGACTCGGCACGTGGAGATACAAGTGTTGAGTGTAATAAAGGCAAAAGTGCTGAGCTGGTCTCGTGTGGTTCTTTGGAGGGTTGTGGTGGAACTGAAACCCAGGGCTGTGTCTTGTGGTCCTGGGGTTCTGCTGCTGTGCTGGGGACAGTCTCCCCTATCGTGCAGGTTCTGGAGAGCCTGAGATGGGCAGACAGCCCACAAAGTGCTCAAGTGGGGCAGAGCCATGACCACTGTCAAGCCCAAGGGCTCGAGGCTTGGCTCATGGTTTGATGGGATGTGGGCTGGAGTCTGGCTGGATGGTCCTGGGGAGTCACAGTGAGGCAGATCTCCAACAGGATGCTGCAATCCAGTGGTACATAAAAACAGAGCTTACCTTACCCCAGCAGTGCAGGCAATGGGCATTGGCAGTTCCCAGCCAAGTCTTCTGGCTTCACCACAAGGATTTGAGACCAGAAAAGAGACCAGAACAGAAAGCAGATCCTCTCTGTCTCACTCTGGCCATGGCCCTTTCAGCCCTCAGCATCGCCCTAATTGGCTCAACCTGAGCCTCTTCCCAACTCCCCTCACTTGGGGCAGGCAGTTCCCCCATCCTGCTCCCTGCCCTCTGCTCCTAACTCCCAGTCACCCCTTCACCCAAACCCAAACCCCAGGCTGGGAATTGCTCTGCCTGCAGCACCAAACTGCCTCAAAGCACTGGAAATGCTCCCAAAAGAAGGACCATGGACATACCTACTGACTGCCCCTCAGCAGCACAGACCTCCCCTAAGACTGGCTGTACCTCCTGAATGCTGCTCTGAGGATACTTTCACCCCAAAATCCCCCACACACCCAGAGTTTCTGACCTGAAACTGTCACTGCAGCAGCTCCTGAGGGCAAATATTTACCTCAGCTCTGATATCCCAAAGAATTCTTATCAGTTTCCTGCTGTAACTCCCTTTAACACCCAACTGAAAGGAGCAGAATGCCCCCTCCACAGGCTGGCACAGCCACAAATCCCAATAACAGCAGGGGTTAAAAATTTACATGAGCTAAGGTCTTCCTGCTCTTCCCATTTCAGAGGAGCCTTCAGAAGGTGCTAAAATGGCAATCAGGAGATGGAACAGAGGAGGGAATACAGCAAAAGATTTGCTTTTTCATTGCATTTATTAGAAAAACTGATGGCAAAACTCATCCCATTACAGCAGAGGGCCAAACTTGATCCCATCAATCTGGGCAGCACAGGACACAAATATCAGGATCAGCAAGGAAAAACACTCTGAGGCCGAGCGTGGCCATGTGAAGAGCTAGAGGAGAAAACCTCTGGCTCCAGAGGGCTCCAGGCTGGCATGCACCCTAGAAAAGGGGCTTCCTGCTCCAATCCCCAGCATTTCCCATGGGCACAGCACGATCTCCACCTCATCTCAACCTCACAGCAAGGACAGTGTTCGCAGATCACATTTCTCCAGACAAACATCTCGACAGGCAAAATCCATGGGAGCACTGACACTGTCTCAGGCACAGATTTCACCCAGCCACAGGCAAGGAGCTCTCACACTTGGCAGCGACCTTGGAGCCCAAGTGTCAGTCACACACGAAGTAGAATTTTTTACGGAGGAAGTTGAAACATCCTGGAATCTGCTTGTAGCTCCCCTTGGCTGAGACAGCATTTGCCACCTGAAAAAACCCAACAGAATATGCTTGTGACAGCACCCAAGTCCCATCAGCTTGGACTTTTGAGGATGGGACAAGCTACACCATTTCCTTGGAAAGATTAAAGCCTGTATTGCCAGGATTACTCCTCGCCAGAGAAACCTCACGGTGATTTTTGGCAGATCGAGGTCAGACACTTTCTTCCTAATTAAATCACTCTGCAGTACCTCCAATTAGCCCATCCCTAAAGTCAACACTCAATATCCTCATTCCTTTTTTAATTGTAGGCCTCCACACCCTGACTAATCACATTCCTGACTATTTCCTTCATCACAACCACAAAAAGAAGGCAAAAAAAAAAAGACATTTACCCGCAGTAACATGTTCAGCAGGTCTTCCGAACGGGCATATCTCTCCAGCACACTGTCCAGTGTCTCCACGTACCACGAGCCAGTCGCCTCCCTCCAGGACACAAAACCTTCAGAGAAAGAAGGAGAGTGTTATGCCAAAGCCCATCTGCTGTTCTCATCCCGCTGAGTTCCTGCTGCCCCAGTGGAGCCGTTGCCCTGAACTGCCGCTGACTTTGGCGACGAAGCTCTGGCTTTTTTGCTAATTCCCCTGTGCCCAGCACAGTGCTGTCACCTGGAAAAGTGGAGTAGGAGACCAAGATGTCGCTGGGTGTGGGCAGACAGGCAATGGCATCTGGCTCATCCATGTTACCCGATGGAGCCCGAAAAGGAGTCGCGTCCGATTCCAAAGAAGCTCCGGGAGCTTCATCTTTGGGTGAATCACAATCAACTATGAAGCCTCGATCCTTTTGTTCTGCAAAAAGCAGCAATGAGACAGTTCCTGATGTTCACCCCACCCAAGGGATCCATGACTGTACATCCAACATTAACAAAAGATGGGGAAAGAAAAGGACAAAGGCCCTAGAACAAACTTTTTGGCCCTTCGGCTGCACCGGTCGAGCTGCAATCACTGGTTTTTCACACAGAATTCCTCACTTTATGTTTCCACACCAACCGAAGAGCTGGAGCAGCCACTCAGCACGTGGTAAAAGAAGAGACAGCTGGAGTGAGAAGACAGCTGGAGAGAGAGACAGGTGACCAACAGAAAGGGAACCAAAGCCACAGCCTAACCACACCTCCGAAGCCCAACGCTACCGGAGCCAAGACAAAGATTCACCTCCACCACAGGCCTGGATGAAGAAGAGTTTGGGTTTTCCTCTCAAACTTGGGCAATTGGACCCATTGAAATAGTTCACAATCTTTTCTACGGGAATGGGTTTTCCATCTGTTCCGTAAACGCCTCCAGGAAACTGAATATGGCTCGTCTGCAAGAGGAAAATGCAGGAGCTAGTGATGGGGATGGAGGGCTGGTGATGAGGGAGCCCATTTCCCATCAGCTGTTTCGTGGCCAAAAGGTACCATAACAAACCCTGGTAGTTGTGGAAATCCCTGTGGCCAAGTCAGGGTGAGGGGACACACAGAAGTCATTTGAAACACACTAAAATCCAGCAATCCAACTTCTATTATCCAACTCCTATCCCACCTCCTCCAGCAAGTGAGTTCTTCATCCTCTGGGACAACAGGGGTGTACCATACACCATTTTCCTCTCCTCTCCTTATCCTTCAAGAGCTCTGACTGGGAATAAACAGGCTTTACTGCTCATAGAATCTCCCCATCAGAGCTGGAGGAACTGGAAGCTCTAAATTAACAGCATGAAGTTGTATCAGGGAAGGTTTAGTTTGGATATCAGGAAAAGGTTCTTCACCCAGAGGGTGGTTGGGCACTGGAACAGGCTCCTTGGGCCCAGCCCCAAGATGCCAGAGCATAAGGAGCATTTGGACAACGCTCTCAGGGACAGGGTGGGATTGTTGGGGTGTCCCCTGCAAGGCCAGAAGCTGGACTCAATGATCCTTGTGGGTCCCTTCTAATTCAGGATATTCCATGATTCTATGAACAACAACACAACGAGGGGGGTGACCTCTCTTCACTCTCTGCCAGCTGTTCAGTTCCACATTATTTGCCCCAACTTCCCAAACAGAAACACTTGTCCACAGGCAACACTGGATCAGAGGAGCTCCCATTTTCTTTAACCCAGATACAAGGCTGCAATGACAGACCACTTCTTCCCTCCTGCCCTGCATGAGACCCCCCTTCCACACCTAAGGAACAAAGGGAGAGATGGGATGAACCCACCTGGCAGCCATGGGAAAGGATGACCACGATGCAGCAGTCCAAGGCGCTGTGGTCCCGCTGTGCCAGCTTCTGCAGCTCCAAAACCATTTCCTACGTGGGAAACATCACAATAAGAGCTTTATGAGCTGGGCCCTGCTCTAACTGGGCATGGAAGGACCTGGAAGAACTCTGCCACGGGATAAGGTGAGTCCCAAGGACAGGTGGAAAAAGGCACCAGCAGAGAGCACGTATTTCTATGTCTCTGCCTTTACTTAACATTGGCTGCTTTAATCACACAAGTTTCTCACCTCTCTGCACTCTTTAAAACACAGCAACATAAACCAAAAGACACTTCCACATGATTTATCCACTGAAATCTGCTGCTTCTGACCAGGAGCAGGGGGTGAGCAGAGAACCACGTTTTACTTCCAGAGGCCCCTGTGGATGATCAAGCTCCCCCCTCACCACCTCACACAACAGCTGAGGGCTGTATAGACAGACAAATCACACAGCCCCAAGGCTGTCCCAGCTATCCCCAAACCTATTTCCCTACAAATCACAACCAGGATTCAACAATCAGGCAGAAGGCTGAAAACACGCAAGGTCTTCTTTCCTTCCGCAGTCACAGCACAGCAGTAAAATAAGAGGATGCAAGTGGTTGTTTGTGTGCCCCGTGCTGTTGGCGTGGGAGAACAACCCCTAACGTGTTCCCATCACTTCCAGGGGCTCACCCCTCATCCCTTGTGGCAGCAGGACACAGCCAGCCTCACCTGAGCTTTCAGGTCCCGCCGAGTCAGGACGTCGAAGCGCAAGGCCTTGAAGCGCCGCTCCAGCTTCTCGCAGTCGAGGTCGGAGCCAACTCGGGTTGACAGATGTGAGTCTCTGGAGAAGGTGACGTTGTTGAGGATCAGGCAGTGCCCGCAGGGATCTGCTTTCAGCTCATAAACCTGGCAGGGACACGTCACAATTAAACTCCCTCTTTTTCCGAGTGCTTGCCGGCTAATCCAGTGGGATGCAACACCAGTGAGGAACAGGAGCCCTTAAAGTGGTTTGTTTCAGATCCTAAGTAGGATCTGGCTTGGTCGACCCACTCCAAGCTGACTGGCCCCATTACAGCAGCATCAACCTCGGAGCAATTGCTCAGGTAACACAAAGTGAGAAGCAGCTCTTGCAGGGATATTTTCTGCAGCCACCCATGAGGCACACAGCTTTTGGTCAAGAGGGAACATTTTCAGGAATACTAACCAGGTCACGGCTCTTCTTGTCAACAGCAGAACCTACAACACACAACAGACATGGGATTTAGCTCACCACAAGGCATTGTGCTCCTAGACTTCACATCTGTCTTTCCTGACACAATTCCCCCTTCCCACCCTGCTGGAAATGAGCCTTTGGCATGTTATGTCTCTGGAACAGCCCGGGATGCAGCTTACCCTGGGTTGGCACAGGTGTTCGAGGTTTTTCACTCTCAGCTTGTACTGGGAAGGACAAACGCTCAGGAGGGGTCACATCTGCAATGACATGGGACAAAAATACAGGGAATGGTCCTCATGTGTGTGTAGTCTGAGCTTAAAAGCTTCCACTGCTGGAAAGTGAGACATATAAGCTGCTCAGAGAAGCTGTGGCTGTTCCACCCCTAGAAGTGTTCAGGGCCAGGTTGGACGGGGCTTGAAGCAACCTTGGAGAGTGGAAGGTGTCCCTGCCCATGGCACAGGGTGGAAGAAGACGAGCTTTAAGGTCCCTTCCCACCCAAACCATCCTGGGATTTGATGATTCTCCCAATGGCTCTGCATGGTCACCTCTACCAGGATAATAAAAATCAGGACTTCACAGACCATCGCCCACGACAGGACGGATCCCAGATGCCACCCCCCATGCTCCTGTTTGCCAAAAAATATCCCCCACACCCTCAGCACTAACTTTTATGCTGTTTTTGTCCCCTCAGCTCGAGTTCCACGGGCTGCAGGTCCAGCAGCTGCGGTGCTGCCGGCGGGGACTCGCACTCCTGGACCAGCATGTCCGCGAGGTCACCCTGCCCCGTGTCCCGCAGGATGGAGAGGAACACAGGGAAAGCCTGCTTCCCTCGAGTCTCCAGGTCGATGATCAGCTGCCGGGCTTGGTCTCCTCGGCTGCCAGCGCTCTGCAGAGGATGCAAAACACGTGTTCATGCAACACCTCAGCAGCCCTTCTGACTGGTCCCAGAGAGGGGAAACGTGGGATCTGCACCCAGCACGTGGACTAAGGGTGCACAAGACCAAAAACCAGTGGACACAGTCACACTGACCCCCAGCAGACATCTGACACCCAGCCTTGACACCCCTCCACCCACAGCGGTCACCATGGGGACACACAGACCTCCGTGGGGTCTGGAGGCACAGGGGGTTGGGAGCACTCCCAGCCTGGCCCCAGGAGACAAACAGGCACCTCCAGGCTGTCACTGGTGGGCAGGACAGGGTAAAATACCCCCAGGCCTGCCACCTGTCACCGAGAGGGGAAATGGGAACGCCTGAAGCCTGTCACCAGATTGTGATGGCGACTCAAGGAGGAGCCCCCATACCCGGCACTACCTGGGGCTGGGGACAAGAAGGAACAAGGTGTGGGGAGGGTCAAGGACCACGCAACAGGCTTGTCACCAGAGCGAGGGGACACCGAGCCTGTCACTACGGCCAGACGACAAAAGGGCCACCCCCAGGCCTGAACCCGGGGGCTCAGGGCACACACACAGGAACCCCTTCCCACGGCCCCCTGCCCGGCCCACCTGCAGCTCCTCCAGCATGGTGCGGGTGAAGACGCCGCGCCGCTCCAGCGGGTCCCAGAGCGGCTCCACCCGCAGCGCCGCCACCAGCCGGGCCCGCCCGCGCCTCAGCGCCCGGCGCTGCCGCTCCTCCATCCCCGGCCCCGCACCGCCGCCCTGCCCCGGAACCGCCTCTCCCTGCCCGGAACAGGATCCCGCCATCACACACGCTGCAAGGGATCCGGGGTGGTCCAGCACGCGGCACAGGATTCCACCCTTTTTTTTTTTGTATTATTTTATTATTATGATGATTTTTTTAAAACCTCCAGGGTTGGAGAGCCCACGCCCTCTCCGGGTGATCCCGTCACCGGCGCGGTGAAGAAGTTCTTCCTCGTGTTCAGGTGGAACTTCCTGTGCGTCAGTTTCGGACCGTTTTCCTCTTGTCCCATTGCTGGAGCCCCCCCGAGCAGAGCCTTGTCCATCCATCCCCTGCCGCCTCCCTGCAGACACTGACAGACATCGCTGAGGTCCCCTCCCAGTGTCTCTGGAGGCTGAACAGCTCCAGGTCCCTCAGCCTTTCCTGGTCACAGAGATGCTCCACTCCCTTCATCACCTCCACAGCCTCTGCTGGACCTGCTCCAGGAGCTCCATATCCCTCCTGTCCTGAGGAGCCCACACCTGGACACAGCACTGCAGATGTGCCTCCCTAGTGCTGAGCAGAGGGGCAGGATCCCTTTCCTGACCTGCTGCCAATGCTCTTCCTAATGCACCCTGGGATCCCACTGACCTTCATGGCTCCCAGGACACACTGCTGGCTCAGGGACACCTTCTTCACCAGGTCCTTCTCCCAGGTCACTCTCAGCCTGTGCTGGTACTTGGGGTTATTCCTCCCCATGTACAGGACCCTCCACTTGCCCTTGTTGAGTCTCATTAGGATTCTCTCTGCCCAATTCTCCAGCCTATCCAGGTCCCACTGAAAGGCAGCACAGCTTTCAGATGTACCAACCACTCCCCCCAGTTCTGTATCATCACCAAACCTGCTGAGGGTACATTCCCTGTTGAATAAAACTGGACCCAGTATCGATCCCTGGGGAAGGCCACTGACTACAGGCCTCCAAGTGAACCCATGATCACACCCCTCTGAACTCTGCCATTGATCCACCTCACTCCCATGCAATCCACATTCCCTAGTAAACTATCGTGGTTTTAAGCCCAGCTGGAAATTAAGAACCACTCAACATTCCCCCTTTCTCCTCACCCCGGTGAAATGGGGAGGAGAACCAACATAAAACTTGTATGTCAAGATAAGAACAGTTTAATAATTGAAAATAAAGTAAAATACAGTAACAATGGTAAATTATAATAATACTGATAATTAAAAGGGGAAAACAAATAATGCACAATGCAATTGCTTACCTCACCACCCGCTGACAAATGCCAGACCCCCCCTTCCCAAACCCAGATCCGCCCGTTCCCAGTAACTTCTCCCCAGTTTATATACCAGGCATGATGTTCTATGGGGTGGAACATCCCTTTGGCCAATTTGGGTCACCTGTCCCAGCTATGCTCCCTCCAATTTTCCTTTGTGAACCTTTTCACTGGTAGAGCATGAGACAAGAAAAAAGTCCTTGACTTAGGATAAACACGACTTAGCAAAAAACTAAAGCACCACAGAGACATAGAATATGCTGGGTGGGAAGGGACCCACAGGGATCATCGAGTCCAACCCTCAGCCCTGCTCAGGACCATCCCCAAGAGTCCCACCCTGTGCCCCAGAGCATCATCCAAACCCTCCTGGAGCTCTGGCAGCCTTGGGGCTGTGCCCACTGCCCTGGGGAGCCTGGGCAGTGCCAACCACCCTCTGGGGGAAGAACCTTTCCCTGAGATCCAACCTGACCCTGCCCTGACACAGCTCCAGCCCTTCCCTGGGTGCTGTCTGAGCTCAGTCCTGCCCCTGCTCTGCCCCTGCCCAGGGAGTTGGAACTGGAGTGAGGTCTCCCCTCAGTCTCCTCTGCTCCAGCTGAACACACCCAGTGCCCTCAGTGCCCTCACACGGTTTCCCCTCGCCACCATTCTCTCCCCTAAGGCAACACGCAGCCCCGCAGCAGCCCCAGCCGAGCTGACCCTCCCCGGGGGCCGCCGCTCCGGGCCCGTGTCCCCGGAAGCTCCGTGTCTCCATGGGCACGGCGGGGGGGGGGGGGGGGCNGGCGCGCCGGAAGCGGCGGCGGGGGAGGGGCGGCCCGTCCGCTGCCTCCGCCCGCGGGGCCGCGCCGGACATGGAGCCGGGACGGGCCGCCTGGATGCTCCTGCTGCTGCCGCTGCTCCTGCTGCTGCCGGCCCTGCCCGAGGCCGCGCCGGGAGACTTCGACCCCTACCGCCTGCTGGGGGTCGGCCGCGGCTCCAGCCAGGCCGACATCAAGAAGGCCTACAAGCGGCTCGCCCGGGAATGGTACGTGCTGCCCTTCCCGCCTGCCACCCCCGCCCCGCTCCCCGGGCACGGCCCCGCGGGGATGCTGAGCTGCCTCGCGTGGTTGTGGGGCGAGGCAGGAGGTCGGGGAGCAGCGCCGGGGCTCCCTCGCCATCCTGAAGCCGGGCAGGTGCCCCCGCGCCAGTGATACGTGTTGTAAAACCCTCTCGAGGTTGGCTCTTGTGGGGGAAAGTTATCCCAGAACCAGGCTACGTGGGGGAAAGTTCTTCCAGAGTCTGGCTATGGGGTGGGAGAAGTTCTGAGTCTGACTACAGAGGGCAAAGTTCTTCCAGGGTCTGGCTGTGGGGGCAAAATTCTCCCAGTGTGGCAACAGGGGGGAAAAGTTCTAGGGTCTCACTATGGGGGGAAGAGTTCTCCCAGAGCCTGGCTAAGGAGGTAAAAGTTATCCTGGAGTCTGACTACAGAGGGGAAAGTTCTTTCAGGGTCTGGCTATGGAGGGGGGGGAAATTCTCCCAGAGTCAGGCTTTGGGGAAAATATTCTCTTGGAGTCTGGCTATGGGGAGAAAAGTTCTTCTAGAGTCTGCCTGTAAGGGGTAAAAGTTCTCCTAGAGTCTGACTATGGGGGGGAAATTCTCCTGGAGTCCAGCTGTGGGGATAAAATGTTCTCCCTTACTCAACAGGGAACTTTTAATACACCAGGGTTTAAGTCTCAGCTTGATATGTCACTGTCCCAGGGCAACCCAATCCCTGTGCTGTGTGAGGGAAAGGCATCAGGTGCACAAATGTCACACCCCTTGCAGCCCTGGTGTGTGGTGAGGGGCAGGCTTGAGGCATTGCCTGGGGAAAGAGCCTCACCCAGAGCTGTTGTCTTGTATGAGACATCCCCGAGGGCTGTGGCAGGAGGTGATTTAAGGAAGAACCCAGTGGAGCCGAGGGAGCCATTGCTAGGAGAGAGGCATGCTCCCTTGTCCTGGGCTTGGGCTGGTGGTGATGGATCAGACAGAGGCACAGGCCCACAGGTACACCACACATATCCCAGTGCTGTGTTTTGGGATGGGGTTTGGGTAGGGACAGCACGTGCTGGGTATAAATCTGATCTCAGCCTCGGAGGTGCCACTGCACATCGTAACTGTCCATGTTCTGCTCGCCTCCAAACAGAGGCCGACAGCTCCCTGTGCCCTCCAGGGAACCACTGACCCCTTTTCCTCTGGTTCTGCCTCATAGGCACCCTGACAAAAACAAGGACCCGGGAGCAGAAGACAAATTCATCCAGATTAGCAAGGCCTATGAGGTAACACGTGCTTCTTACAAACTCCTGCTGTTGTTAACATGAAGAGACCTTATTTTTTCTGTGCTTTTCCTGTGTATTGCTACATGGTAAAGGTGATTGACCCTGTAGAGGTGGACACTACCCACCCAAAAAGGTTGCTCAGCTTTGTTGACAGAGCCACTGGAGTCACCAGCATGGCCTCTGCTGCAAATATTTTGCTACAGGCCTCAAAGGAGGGAGGAGAGAGCCCTTCCTGGCTGGGCAGCATCTTGTCTGTGTTATATGTACATAAAAGCATTTTGGGGTGATGTATGCAACATTAGTCATCACTTTGGGGCTTTGGTCACCTCAAATTATTCTCAGTAGTAGTTATTTGCACATCGCTGTGGGAATTGGCTGCCCCAGTTTGTGGCAGCTGAGCCCAAGGAACTAAAAGTAAATCCTTATTTCCCTGCCAAAAAAATGCAGTTTCTCTGTGGGGCTCCTGGCTTCTTGGTGAAATTTTTGTCACTCTCTGATGTGCTGAGAAAAACCTCTGGGTTCAAAGACACACCAGCAAAAGCTGATCCAGAAAAGAGGGAATCCCAGCGTGGGATGTTCTGTCCCAAGGAGCTGTTGGTGTCAGAAGTGGGTACAACAGTCTGGATTTAGAGGCTCCTTTTCTTTGGGCTTTGCCTTTTTTTTATCCCTATTTAGCACAGTGACCCTGGAGGGATGCGATAGTTCCCTTTTCCAGAGTATTTATCCTACACGTTCCTTACGCAGCCCCAGTCATTTACTAAGGGATGACGGTCAGGGCAGTGTCCCCTCATGGTTTTTCCATCGTCTGCTTCCCAGATTCTCTCCAACGAGGAAAAGAGGGCAAACTTTGATCGCTATGGAGATGCTGGGGAAAGCCAGGGCTTCTCTCAGCACCAGCACCGCCAGTTCCACCGCTTCCACGACGGCTTCTACTTCGACGAGTCCTTCTTCCACTTCCCTTTCAATTCCGAGAGACGCGACACCTCCGACGAGAAGTATTTGCTCCACTTTTCCCACTACATCAATGAAATCGTGCCGGACAGCTTCAAGAAACCTTACCTCATCAAAATCACCTCGGACTGGTGCTTCAGCTGCATCCACATCGAGCCCGTGTGGAAGGAAGTCGCTCAGGAATTGGAGGCGCTGGGTAAGGATGAGGCTGTGCGTGCATCCAGCATTGGCCTTCAGCTTTGCAGGACTCTGTTTAGCCTTTAGATTTCCTCAGAGATTTATCCTAATGCTTTCCCAAACATCACTAACTCCTGGGTGCTGGGCAAGGGAGCAGGTCATCAGTTTTCCACTGGGCATTTGGGTTTGCTGGGGATCTTTCACCTGAAGCCACTGCTCTCCTTTTCCAGGGGCGGGAATCGGCGTCGTGCACGCAGGGTACGAGCGGCGCCTCGCCCACCACCTGGGTGCCCACAGCACTCCCACCCTGCTGGGGCTCATTAACGGGAAAATAACCTTCTTCCACAACGCTGTCGTTCGGGAGAACCTGCGACAATTCGTGGAGAACCTCCTGCCAGGGAATCTTGTTGAAAAGGTACATTCTAGCAGGAACGTCACGTGCTGCTTCTCCTGCCTGCCTGGAGATTTCTCTCTCCTTGGCTGTTTTGGTGGCTGATCTGTTTAATTCAGGCCCTGAGCTGATCTGCGTCAGGAAGCTCCAAACCCTGGAGCTGTTGGAAGCGTTCACACCACGTGGCTCTGGAACACTTCTCCTTGCAAAAGGGTTGATCCTGCTACAACGTGGTCACCCCAGGGGCTTGAGCGCCAACTGCCCCCCAGCTGTGACACCCCACAGCTGCCAGGACTCTACCAAGGTTATCCCCAGGATAAACCTGCATTTCAGCCTTGCCCAGTGATTTTTGATGGAGTCCTAAAGCACCCACCACTCCTTTTAGGGCGATGTGGCCAGGTCAGCCCTTACAGTGCACTCACCTGCCTGTCCCCTCCTTGCCACCTCACCTCCCCTCACCTCCCCCTCGTTTTCACTTGGGATCTTCAGCAAGGGCTACCTTTCCCAACAGATTTGACTTGTTGTCCTCTGGGTATTGGAGTTCTCACCCCAAAAGTGGGGTCTGTTTCCCCTTCCACAGCCAACGGAGCCATTTATCTCCTTCCTCTAGGTCAGGTTTGATGGAGCTCAGGTTTGAGCCTGTTAACCCTTGGCTTCCCATTATATATAGTTATAGATATATAAAGAATATGGTCCAAACAAACAGTTACAAGAATGACAGTGCCATCAGCATTGATTTGGAATGGCACTGACAGAGGCTGCAATAACTAAGAGGGTTGAGTGGGTCGAGAGTGATGGTTTTAATTCAGTCATTATTCAGGAATACCTCTTGGAAAGACCAACCCACAGTCAGCTTTCTGCAACACCTCAGCACCTTTTCCAGGCTCAGTTCTCATTCAGACACCTCACAGTGGAGCGTTTGTCGACAGCTCAGAGGTTAAACTGATGTTCCTGTTCTGTTTAAAGATTACAGATAAAAACTACATCCGCTTTCTCTCTGACTGGAGGAAGGACAACAAGCCCCACGTCCTGCTGTTTGATCATATGCCAGTTGTGCCATTATTATACAAGGTAATGGGGTCTCTGTTGCTGTGTAGTTGACTTGTTTATAAATCCAGATGTTCCAAAAGAAAATGCACCATTGCTGTGAGTAGAGGTCAACCAATGCCTCCAAACACCACTGGCTGGTTCTAGGAGAACAGAGTGGTTTGTGTTAGTTGGAAATGGCATGGCCAGGTGACCAGCTTTATTAGGAGTCTGTATCCCTGTCCTGACCTCGATGTACCTTACATGGATGTGAAGGTGTAAGGTGAGGTGAGGGTGGGTTTTGGAGGTAGCACCAACACAGGTTTGTTAGGAATGAGAGGCATTTGTGGCATGTCTAATTTGGGTTATTGCAAAGCCCTTTTCCTGAGAAAACCCATGTCAGACTAAATAAAACTGGATCCATGGAGGCTCCCAGCAGGTTGACTAAGAGAACTCAAAGTGTGGTTCAGCGAGGGAGAGGAAGGGCTTGTACCTCTTGCAGTACAAGCCCAATGACATTCAAACAGTGGGATATATTCTCAGAGCAAAGTCATCACAGGCACTGAGGGGAGAAAATGTTCACTCTCCAGCATGAACACACGTTGTGGGTTTCTCTCCATCCAGCTGACTGCCTTTGCCTACCGAGACTACCTGTCCTTTGGGTATGTGTACGTCGGGCTCCGAGGCACCGAAGAGTTGTCCAGTCAGTACAACATCAATGTCTACAGTCCCACCATGATGATCTTCAAGGAGCACATCGACAGGCCCGCTGATGTTGTGCAGGTACCACTCAGAGCCCTCTCCAGGAGCTTATGGGAAACAAGGGTGGAGGTTTCCTGGCTGAACTGATGATGAGAGGTTGGTCGGTGGTGTGTTTCGGAGTAAAGAGCGTTCGTTCTCAGCATAAAGTCTGGCTTCAGTACACAAAGAAAGCAAATGTTTGGAGGGAGGAAGCTTGGCAGGCTCTGGTTTTGGTGTCTGACCTGTTGAGGAGAGTGGACACAGGTAGCTTGCCAGTCTTGGGGCCTCACAACACCTCAGGTGATTACAGCAAGGACCACGATGGCCAGCAGCCTTCCCCAGCTTCAGACAGGAACACCCAACAGCTTAATTCTCCTCATCTGCTCAGTTCTGACCTCTGCTTTCTTTGTCCTTGCCAGGCACGAGAGATGAAGAAGCAGCTCATTGATGACTTCCTGTCTCAGAATAAGTTCCTCATGGTGGCCAGGCTCACCAACCAGAGGCTGTTCCAGGAGCTGTGTCCCGTCAAGAAGTCTCACCGTCAGCGGAAGTAAGTGCCATGTCCTCCTGATTTGAGGCTCTGGAGCTGCTCCTAAAGCCACCTTTGCTTTGATTCTAAGGGAAAAGGGCAATGACTGCATTGGATCATGCTCAGTATCCACAGAGTCATTGGGATGATTTTGACTAGCAGAAAGGGGGTGGTCATTTCCTCTGGTGTGCAGAACAGCTCTTAATCCCCCATCTCATTGTATCACCCAGGCACTGCGTGGTCTTGCTTACTGGGGAAGGAGAGAAGTTTGCTGAGGCTTATGAGGCCTTTTTGACTTTTGCTGTGGCCAACACAAAAGACACACTGAAGTTTGTGCACGTCTATGTCGAACGGCAGCCGGAATTTGCAGACGCCTTGCTGATGGATGAGGAGAAGTATCGGGGAAGATCAGCTGTGAGGGTTTCCTTTTGTTTTTATTTTAGCCTGTCATTTAATTTACATCATACTGTACCTTGATCTGACACCTAATTCAGGGCAGTGGTTTGAAACAGAACATCTGTGTAGAAAAAAGCCCCTTCCTCTGTGACATCTGCCACGTTCTTGGCTCATCCAGGTGGTCATTCTGGAGAGACGCAATAACGCGGGGAAGATCGCCTACAAAGCCTTGGAGGAGGCCTGGCAAGGCACCAAGGAGGACAACTTCATCCTCCTGGATCTCCTGGACCAGCTGAGGACAGACCCTGGCCTTCTGTCATCAGAGACTGTCGTGGCAGACCTGAATGATGAGCTCGCTCCTGTAAGTCCATGGCCTTTCCAGCTGTCTGATATCCATGTTATGGACAGTCCCATTATGGCTGTTCACAGGCATTATTTATATTTTAAAATACCAAGGCAAGACTCTTGCTCATGGAAGGAAGCTCACCGCATGCTCTGAAGCTGATTTGGCCCAGGGTTGGGCTCATTTTTGCAGGGTGGGAGTCCTGTTGGGGCTGTGCATAAGGAGTTTGTCATTTGTTTTTTGCTTTTCATTCTTTTCAAACAGATGTTCCTTATCCGATGGCTCTACTCCATGCTGGACTACATAACAGACTGCTGGGACAGTTTGTTTCACAGTAACTGGTACAGTCTGGGCATCCATTGTGGGTTTTTACTCCTTCCCTGTCACCTTATTTTAAAATAGATCCATTTTTTAGCCTCCTCTTTTGGGCGGGAGCAGGACAGCACTCAAAAACTTGATGGTCTTTAAGACCTTGAAAAACAAGCTGAGTTTCTGGGGAAAGCATATGTTATTTGAGGTAGACAGGGACTGGAATTCAGGCAGAAAATGTGAACTCACAGGCAAGACTGCTCTTTGTACATCTTCCCCTCAGGCGAGAAATGATGCCGCTGCTGTCCTTGCTCTTCTCCGCACTCTTCATTCTCTTTGGCACCGTTATTGTTCAGGCTTTCAGGTGAGTGCACACCAAAATGCCCTCAGGGGTAGCTCCTCAGTCCAACCCAGGGCCTTAAACACACACAAAATCACCTTCTTCTGCAGTGACTCGAGCGACACAAGGGACTCTCCACCCTCGGAGAAAGAAGAAACCGCCGCAAAGACGGAGAAGAACGACGTGAGCTTCAGCAAAGAGAGTAACAGGTTCCCTCTAATTCCTCCAGAAGTATTTTCTGTGGAAGCATTGCTCAGGGAGTGTCTGTGCAGGGAGAGTTAGTGGAGAGCAGAGAAGTGCCAGAGTTGAACAGACATAATGCAGTTGTTGTGCAGAGCAGCACAGGCACAGGCAGGTGGGGAGGAGCCAGGACCCGGCCAGCAAGGACAAGGTGACATTAATTTGGTTATTAAATAATTCCCACCAAGTTTGCACTAGACAGCATGCTTGGGGAAAAGGTAAAGGTCTGACCCACTCGTTGAGGAAGATCCAAACTGGGCTGTTGTACCAATTAAACTGGCTTTAGGCACAGGGATGGCTCGGGAACGGGCTGGGGAGCATGGTCACTGTTTCTCTGTCCTCAGTAGCTCTGGTCCCTTGCTGCCCTTTCACTCAGTCACTGCTTTGCTGCAGCAGGATTCCCAAAAAGGGCTTTGTTGAGGTGACTGAGCTAACGGACATCAACTACACCAGTAACTTGGTGCGCCTGAGGCCGGGCCACATGAACGTCGTCTTGATCCTGTCCAACTCGACCAAAACCCCCCTGCTCCAGAAGTTCGCCCTGGAAGTCTACACGTTCACAGGGTAGGCTGGGGCCTCTCCTGGGTTTCTGTTACTGTGTTAACAGCTTGTGTGAGGCAGCTCTGGCGACACAAGAGGAGCAGGGTCGGCTCCATTCTGAGAGGAAACATTTCTGGCAAGCAGCCTCTGTGCTCATCGGTGGCAATGAGCTGCTAAAAAATAAGTGGCCTTTCCTGGCCAGACTCGGTGATGGTGGCCATGGGTCTGGTGCTGTACCCATGTTTCAGCAGAGAGCATGACAGTGCTGCACGCTGGGCAAGTGTCACCAGTGCTGGAAAACGAGCTGCAGCAACACTGCTCTGCCTTGCCCTTGCTGACAAGTCCTTACCTGTCCATAGGAATCCAGCCTTGCTCAGGACACATGCTAATCCCACTGTCTTCTCTGCTCTTTTCCCAGGAGCAGCTCTCTTCATTTCTCCTTCCTGAGCCTGGACAAGCACCGAGAGTGGCTGGAATACCTGCTGGAGTTTGCGCAGGATGCGGCCCCCATCCCAAACCAGTACGACAAGCATTTCCTGGAGCGTGACTACACGGGCTACGTCCTGGCTCTGAATGGCCACAAGAAATACTTCTGCCTCTTTAAGCCTCACAGATCAGGGGACGAGGGGGGAACCCTGGGATCGTGCGAGGATTACGATGCCTCACTACACGCGGAAGCCAGAGGGAAACCCTCCTGCAGCCCAGGGTCAAGATCCATTAAAAACAAATTACACAAATTGTCCTTTTGGATGGAACGCCTCCTAGAGGGTTCCTTACAGAGGTTCTATATCCCCTCGTGGCCCGCGCTAGACTGAGGGATTTTACAGAGATTCTAAGGGACAAACTTTTTATGAAGATGACAAGGGACAGCTCTTTCCAGGAATACACAAACAAGCGTGATGAATAGACCTTAGGTTTTAGGTGAACTCTCCTGGGGCCGGAGACTAAAACATATCTCCCCATGTCCAGAGCCCGGGAGCGCAGCCAAGCGCACCCACACGCCCTCCACTGACCCATCGTGCGCTTGGACGCCGTCCTACCGAAGAGCCAAGAAGTCTGTTTTTCCCTCCTTGTCCTGCCACATCTGCTTCCCGAGTCGCCCCTGTTCCATCTCTTGTTTTACCTCGGTTGAAGAAAAACCCCGTGACTTCTCTCTGCCCGGACCAACCGCGGCCGGTGGCGCAGGTCGGGTCGCGGTTCTCTCTCTCCCCGTCCCCGTGTGCTTAGCCCATGGTGCAGTGCATGGTGTAACACTGGCAAGACCCTGCAGACCCTCCCAGGCCCTGCCCTTCCAAAAGGCCTCCTCCCACCAGGCAGTTGTACTTCCTCGGCTTTCCCCGTGGTAAGTGATGTAGAGTCCGGTCAGGAGCATCTCCCTCGTAGCAAACCTGTAGCTGGGACTCCCCTGTGGTGTGGGCTCCTGGGTGATCTGCATGTTTCATGCTCCTCGTGTCCTCGTGCAGCTTCACCGGCTGAACCGTAACCGGGAAGGAAAAAGGTTTTGCACGGCCGTAAATACTGTCAAAGTGTTGAGCCATTTAAATGTCACCTTGATTTTTTTAGATGCCTTTTCTGCTTCTGTCGATTTTAGACAATGTATCCTAGAGCCATAACTTTACCTGCGTCCTCAGATTGTAGGCGTGAGCTGCTATGAGCCAGTAGGTGCATAAAAAAACCTCTACGTAGCTGCCAGGGAGTCACCTGGGCTCCTTGCAAACACCCTTCCAGCTGTAGTACAAACCAGCCTTCCTTTGTATTGAGGAACCTCATCCTTCAATGATTGTATTCTTGAACTGTTGCCCCAGAAGTGCTGTATCATCAGACTGTCACGTGTGTGTGAAGCTCCTTTTGGTTTAGGTGTGAGGTTGAGATGTTGGGTTTCAGCCTCTTGCCCATTTTCACCTCTTGCCCATTTCCTTCTTGGCCCAAACCTCTATTTTTCCACACTCAGGCTGCTGCCTTGGCTTCGTGTTTGTTTGCTTGGGTATATTTTTTTTTTTGTCTTTTGGAAGTTGTAAGTCTGTGTGAGGTTAGAACAGGGTTTGGATGGTGCTTTGCTGTAGCAGTGCCCCAACAGCCACTTCAACACTGCTGGGAAAGGTGGAGGGAGGGTGAGCAGCAGCCTCGTGGCTGCTTAACCTTCTAGCAATCAAGGTAGGCAGCAGGGCTCCTCTTTGTGGCCAGGACTGAAATCCTGTGAGGTTTGTGCTTCCTTTTCACTGCTCTGGGGCTGATGCTGTCCCCCAGGTCTCCTTCCATGGATCCCATCACCATCAGGCTCCTGCGCTGCTGAAGTGCAGGGATGGGAGCAGGTGACCTTTGTCACAGGGCTCTGAACCTGACACAGAGCACTCAGAGCACATGGTGTTAATTCCAAACTCACCTTGGAATGAGTTGCCACCTTAATGACCATCTTAGCAGAGCAGCCAGCCAGTAGGAGTAACTGCCAAACTCTGAGCCAGCTGCTGCTCCCATAGGCCAGACTCGGTGATGGTGGCTTGATTGGGTTGGAAAAGACCTCAGAGATCACAAGTCCAACCCTTGGTCCAACTCCAGTCCATTTATTAGATCATGGCACTAAGTGCCATGTCCAATCTTAGTTTAAAAACCTCCAGGGATGGTGAATCCACCACCTTCCTGGTCAGGCCATTCCAATGCCAAGATGGGAATGCTCAAGTCATTGCACTGCTTACATGCCCTAGTTGCTCCCAAAGCCTTGCCTCGCTGCATTCCTCCCATCCTGGGAGCAGACTGGTGTGCTCTGAACCCCACAGGTACCTCAGATCCCTGTAAAATGTACTACAAATAAAGGCAACCAACCAACCCTATGTGAGGTTAATTCCAGCCCAGCAGACTCCGTGTCCCAGGAAGTAGAGGGAAGGAATGAAGGAAGGAAGGCAAGGTCTTCTCCCTGCCCTGCTCAGGAGCTCTGAGGTGCACACAAACTGCTGAAGGAGAGCAGAGGGGGAACAAAACACCAGCCTGATGTTTCTAGACTTCATTTTCACTTGGCTGGAGCGATTGCTGTCTACTCCTGTGCTTTCCCATGCAGGATGTGGCTGGAATAGGTTTTAGCCCACCAGAAGGCTCCACATAACTTCTTTAACGTTTGCAAAAGCAAAAGAATACTCTCTGGGTCTCTGCTGTCTCTTCATCTGGTCAGAAACCAGTAGAAAAGCCTCAATCCATGAAAAAAAAGTGCCTAGTTGTGCTACAGCAAGGGAATTCAGCCCTGCCCCAAGGAAGGAGAGAAGGCTTTACAGCCTTCAAATTCTGCCAGAGTCCTTGTTTTTATTTTCTTTTTAGCACAGGTAACCTCCCCTTTCAGCCAGAGTTGAGTTGAAGGAGCAGCAGTCCACCCTTGCTGGGTTTGGCTGGCTGGGAGCACAGCTCCTGGTTTCTATTTTATGGAAAGCCTTTTTCCTGGGTTGAAGCAAATGCCAAGCTGCTCTCACTCCTGGTTTAGTAGTTTTAGTTGCCAGCGTGGTGCTCCAGGTGTTCGCTGTCTTGAAGAGCAGGGTCAGAGCTGCTTATCCTGGGATCTGCCCCTGCTCTCCCAGCAGCTGTGAGGCCTCACCCCCCATCATTTTCTAACCCTTGTGATTCTGTTCCATGTGTGGTGGTTCATAACCCAAAGACTGAGGAAATTCAGTCCTAGTGCACTGTCCTCGTGAGAGCCGAGCGATGGCACAGCGCTCGGAGCTGAGGCAGAGGGACACAGGCCCCAGAGCAGAGGTTGTTCCCAAACTCCTCCCTGCTCCTGTCTCTGCCCTCCATCCACAGCAACCAGAAGCCAGGACACGAGCGCAGCTTGACAAGTAGGACTGAAAACTAGGTACCTATTTTGCACTTTTGATACTGGGAGGGGGGGAATTAACTTATTTGGCAAATTTGTCTTTTTATTTTTGATTTTTTTGTTGGTTTGGTTTGGTTTTGGTTTTGTATTTGTGAACAGGCACTGATGTCATTTTGTTTTAAGACTATTACAGGTTCGCAACCAAAATAAACTTATTTTAATGTGTGATGAGGTGGCTTTGTGTTTCCATTTACAAACTAACCTCACCTCCACGTCAGCTCAGAAATTCCAGGAGTGATTAAACCACTCCTGCCATAGGAAACTCCTTTTTATTCCACCAGCAGGAACTTTAGTCAAACATTCCCCTACCCTCAGCAGGATCCCCAGATGCCTTTTGCTGCCCTCCCTTCCTCTGTAGCCATTGTCTTGCTGCCACATCCTAATGCAAGAAACCCTTAACCAGTGAGTTTTGCCAGGAGCCCTCTAAGCTGGCTGAGTAATTCCAGAAGCCAAACACTATTAGCCTCATCTGTCCCTTTACCAGACCAATTTCAAAGCTCCAGACCCCAGTTAAAGGGGATGTTCCAACTCATCTGCTCCCTACAGTTTCTCAGCTTAAAATTACCTTTACCAGTGGAAAATGGCATTTATTCCATGCTGCAAAGCCCACGTAGCTGCAGCTGGATGAGGGGAAGGGGACATGGAGCAATGTTGTCCTGGAGCAGGCAGGAACTGCCCTCAGAGTGCCCTCACTCCTGGGAGAACACACAGCATCTCAAACAGTAGGTTTGCCCCCAGGAGGGCTGTGTTACCTAAAAAAAGACAAGGGAAAAAAATCCATGAATATCCAATGGCTTTCACTCATGGCTGCCTCTGCCAGGCACATGTTTTGCTCCGAGGGATCTTTAGACTCACCAGAGACGTCGTACATTGGTGCGACTTCCACAAGGTCACACCCCACTATGTTGAGGCCTTTGCAGCCACGAATAATCTCCAAAGCCTAGGGAAAAAATGGATTTGGGATCAAGAAACGTCTGATCTGGTGGACCAGTCAGGGCTCTGCTTTCCCTGTTTTTATATAAGAAAACCCAACCTCTACAGACCAAATCTCATCAGTTCTACATTTCCCTTCCTCATCAACACAAGGAAACGCTGCCTTAGCCTTCACTTTGCCATGCTGGTGGCACGACCTGGCAGCAGAAACATGCTTTCCCAGTGGGAAATGCAGCTGCATTCCCTGCAGTCCCCTTACCTGTGCAGGTGTGAGCCCAGCTATCTCCGGGGTCCCGGTGCCCGGGGCATACGCGGGGTCTAATCCATCGATATCGAAGCTGATGTACACGGGCTTGTCCCCCATCTGTGCCCTCACCTCCCCCATCAGGGGCTCCAGGGACTTCATCCAGCACTGCTCAGCTGGGACAACACGGAAACCCTGTGGGAACACAGACACACGAGCACCTGCTCAGGGAAAGGTGGGAAAAGAGGAGCATCCCCTGCGCCACTGGGGATTTCTGGTGGGATAAATCCTCACCCCAGGGCCAAGCTGCAGAGGTGCTCCTGGAAACACCTTCTATTCCCTCTCCACATTTTTTACTCTCTACCCAGCTGACACTTGTCCTGTGGGATAAGCCATTGATGTGGGACAAGATGCAAAAAATTCATTTATTTTATTTATGCATTTATTTTATTAATATATATTTAATATATATTCACATGGAATATAATTACATATTTACATATATTTATATATTANNNNTATATTTATATATTACATTTCTATATTATGAATTGTATATTTATATATGATTTATAAATTTGTATCTTCTATATTATATATAGTAAAATATATAATTTTTAAATTATACAAAAATTATTAAATACAAATTTCTATATATTATAAATTTAGAGCAGAGATTATAAATATATGGCATAAAAACATATTAGATATACTTACTATATTTCTATAAAATCTATTTATATATTTATAGTGCTATATATTATGTATAGGACATTAACGACAGGGGGTTATTCACGGCAGGGAGAGCAGCCAGCTCCGGGCTGTGGATCCCCTCACCTGTTGCCGGCTGTACTCGTAGGGATCGGGGTCGTAGGAGGAGCCTCGGATGCCGATCTGCACCACGCGGCTGCAGTCCAGCAGCCCCTCCTCCACACAGCGCCGGAACGGGCTCCCGTGGTAGATCTTCTCCCCCAGCGCCGTGTCCCCGGTGTCAGTGTGAGCATCCACGTGCACCAGCCCCACGGGACCGTGTCTGCTCCAGACCAGGGGGACACGTTAGTCCCCACCCTGTGCACAGACAGCAAACCAGGAGCATTCCCGAGGCGCTTCCCAGATCCTTATTCTCCATCTCCAGGTTAAAAACTTACTTTGCTGCCAGGGCCTGCAGGATTGGGTATGTTATGGTGTGATCTCCACCTGCAGCAGGACAGGAAAGAGGGGGTAAACAAACTGCAAGGGCTGCTCAGCACTAATTACCTTTGTTCCCAGGTATTTTTTTCCCTCCTTGCATTTATCCTGCACTTATTTATACACTCCAGAGCTTCACTCCCGAAGGAAAACCTGAGGCTCCTGAGTGCAGGTTGTTTCCTCTCTCCTCTTTCCTCCTGGGGAGGACCAGAGAGGCAGAACTGCCAGCAGGCACAGCCTGTGGAGGAGGACCCTTGACTCGGCTTATAAATAGACACTTGATCCACTTCTGAGGATGCTGTAACTGGTGATTTGTCCCTCATTACTCTACACATTCTCCTCCTTTGGTGATGCCAAATTGTGACAGCTGCAAACTTGAACGTGTGCCCAAAACAGGCCTCATGCAAAGCCAGGCATGGCCACAGCTGGAGGGACACAAGGGATGTGTCCTGGTTTGGTTCTGCAGGACACCAAAAACACATAACTGAGTGGATTTACAGACTGACCCATCCTCATAATTTTTGACCTAAAAGAGGCATCAAAGAACAGTCAGTCCAGCAGAGAGCCTGTGCATTTACCCACGACACAGCACAACGGCCCATGCAGGGGATGGGTGCATCACTCACCCTCTGCTGCATTTGGATTGAATGATGGGAGGGATTGAAGGAGGAGAGGGTCAGCTGAGCAGGGACACAGTGGCAAACACATGGTCCTTACCCAAGGTGAGGGGCACACAGCCAGAGGCCACGATCTCCCCGTAGGACTCTCGGATGAGGCGGCAGCTGTCGGGCAGGTTGTAGAGGTTCACGTTCACGTCTCCGATGTCAGCGACCCGCAGGGAGTCGAAAGGCGCTGCCCCGGTGCTGCCGTTGTACCTCCTCACCATGGCTGACTCCGCACGGATCTGACGTGGGCCGAACCTGGGGAATGGCGCAGCTGGGAAAAGCCACCGGGCAGAGCTCCCAGCGCTCCTCTCAGCAGAGGAGAGCTGTGCCAGAGTGAAGCACCAGCTCCCCACGGCTCACCCTTACCTGGCTCCCGGGCGGTTGGATGTACCTGTGTCCAGGGGGACACCGACAAACGCCGCGTCCAGTCCCTGCGCCGACGCCTGCACGGGGAGTCTCATCATGGAGCAGACCCCCACGGGCCGGGCCACGAGCAGGGCACTGGGGGGCACGTTGAACTGTGAGCCCCAGCAGCAAGGGGCCCTGCTCCCCAGGAACAGGGGCTGGAGGAACCCCCTGGACACACTGGGTGAGGAGCTGGAGGCAGCCAGAGGAGCCAGGAGCCATGAGCCGCAGCGTGAGGCAGCCGCTGCTGTGGTCACAGACAGCTTGCGAGTGCAGGGCCCAGCTTGCCAGGGCAGCAGCTGGAAGCAGCCAGCCCAGAGCAGGTGCCTCATCCTGCTCCACAGACTCTCAGCCTCTGTCCCACAGGGAAGACGGCGAGAGGTGCTGTGGAGCCGGTTCCGTCTCCACTCGAGTGCCAGGGGTGGGCAGAGAGCCAGCAGCCTTGGCCAAGCCTCCCTCCAGGGTTCAAAGTGCAGCTGGACACCCCACTGCCCGGGGAAGGGCAGAGATCCAGCCCAGCCACCCCCCTTCCCAATGGCACAGTCCTGGCAAACACCAGGAGCAAACACAGCAGTGAGAGGCTTTGGCTTTAGCGCCTCCACCAAGAGCCTGAGCAGGGATTAGCAGGACAGGAAGGGACACACTGGGAAACATCCCAGTTTGCTCCCCTCAGGCATTCACAGACAGCATGGCAGCATCTGTAGCATTAACAGCTTGTACTTTTAACCTGCACCTCACAAAAGCACCCAGAATGCTGAAGAATCATAAAAATGGAAGGCAGGATGGAAAGAAAACAAAAGGGAAGTCTGAGCTCAGCAGAACCACAGGCAGACAAAGTGCAAGCACAGGGGAAGCATTAACAGGGATTTAAGGACCAGAGGGACAAGCTGTGGGACAAACGTTTTAGGTTGTTTTTGAGGACAGAGATGAAATCATTGCCAGGCAAGCAAGTCTCCAGTGTCTGGAGATGACCAGCACAGATTAAACCCTGGCTGGGTGAATACCAACACGCTTGAAATCAGATGGCTCCAGTTCCTAATTCTGCTTCCTACTTATGCAGAGACTAGACCAGGGAGAGGGAAGGACATGGGAATGATGTTCACAGCAGAAAGAGGGCTCAGAACAGAGATCCACCACACAGAGACAGTATTTACTCTTCAAAGGGCTACAGAGGCAGTGTCCAGGGAACGTCCCTTGCTGCAAGACCTGGGCATGGAGCTCACAGGAGAGCACACAAAAACCCAAGGCAGCACAGGCACACTGCAAGAATTCAGTATTGTGAACAAAAGCAGCACTCATTTTGGGTCAGATCAATATTACAAAGGTCTTTTTCTGCGACTTTTTTCCCCAAAGAGCTCAGTGTTCTGTGATTCCCTCTTTGCTGAACCGAAATGCCGTGCAGGACCCTGGCAGAACGTTATCATGTGATGATTAGGGATATCAGCCAGTGCTGTCATCCACCTGGAAACTGCAGGAGCAGCCAGAGATATACCATGCAGAAGAGCACAAAACAGGCACATCCACAAGCAAAATCCATTCCTCTTTGGGAAATTCACTTGGAATAAAATACTGTGTTCCACAGTCAGCACTGGAAGAGCTGAACAATTATTTAAGACACCATGGACTGAGAGAATCCACACAAGCCACAGAGCTTAATCTTCAATTTATTGTGCCACAAGCGTAAATAACTTTGTCCCCAAGTTCCTCTAAAGACATTTATAGACACAAAATCGAAGGATGTTTCAAAAACATGGCTGTTGTTATTTAAAGATTGATGTCTCCTGTCCTCCCCACCAAAGGATATTATTTCACTGAATTAAAACCAGGCAGGTCAAACAGCAGAGCATCACACTAAGCTCTTTAAGCAGGTGCTCATTTTGTTTGGAGCACTATCCCTAACTGGACAGTCTGACTCAGCCTTGGACCCTGCGGCAGCGTCACCACACAACTACAACAGATAAGAACAGACACAAGCAGGGTTTGAGGATGATGTGCTTCCACCATCCTGCGTAAAACTGTGAGGTATTCAGTGCTGATGATGCTCATGTTTCCAGGCAGCACCTCACCAGGAAGCTTCCAGGCTTGTCATTTTGCAGCTCACAGGAATATCAGCCTCAGAACACCACTGGTTTCCTCAAGAAGAGAGAAACTGCACATCCCTTTGTCAGCTCAGCTTTCTCAGAGTGTTGTTGAAATTGTGCCTCCTCCCAGCCACCCCATCTCAAAGGGAACCTGCTCCACTCAACACACAAGTTGAGAAAGAATTCCCAAATGGGAGCAAAACCAACCACGTACCTCAGGACACCTGCAAGGTCCACACACCCTCTCACCCAGAGCATAAGGAAGCAAAGGCATCTCCTCTAGCAGGGGGAGAAAAGCAGGGTGTGCTAACATTTCCTAGAGGAAACTCAAGCTCTTAAACACAGGCCTGCAGTTTGTTCCCTAAAGCACTACAGGATTCCAGGCAGACAGAAAGGACAGGTTCTTATGTGCCTTTAGAAAGTGCCATTTATCTGGGATGCTCATCTTCCAGGTGGTTCCTTCACCCAGAATGGTTCCTCCAGGCCAGCAACAGGAATATTGCTGCCCAGAGGTCTTCAAACTCGAGGTTTGCCAAAAAGCACATCTTCATTTTGGTTTCTACCCGGCTTTTATCCACCAGCCTGTTGGTGAGCAGGGTGGCAGCAGACTGGCAGAGGAGCCAGGCAATCATCTGGTCGGGTTTCAGGGTCCTGGATGCTACAACACTGTCACCCCAGAGGCTCAGGTGAAGCACATTTGCAGCGACTCTCGCAGACAATCTCTGCAGGAGGAGGGAGAGGGAAGGTTAGCTGATCCCTCTGCACTCAGTCACATCACCAGCACGGAGCATCTGCACTGACAAAACTCCCTGCCAGTTAAAACTCTTTGTGATTATTTGCATCAGGCTGCTGAGTGAAACCCCCAGTTTGAGGCCCAGTCCTGACACAAACATCTGCTGAAATCCCTGAAATGATTAAGCACCACTGTCCCTCAGCAAGGCTTTTTGTTTAGATTTGACCCTTACAGAGGCTGCAGTGAGACCTGGATCAACTCCTGCACTCCCAAACGCTGTATCTTGAAGACAGACAACGGTGCTTTACCTTGTTAGGATCCCTCTGAAGCAGCATCTTTACCACTTGCTTCACCTCGAGGGGCACATGATCGGGCAGGAGCGGCAGCTGCTCCTCCTGGTAACTTCTGCTTTCCAGAGTTGAGTCCCCGTGGCCATAGAAAGGATTGGCCAGGCCCAGGATTTCGTAGGCGATCGCTCCAACAGCCCAAGCATCGGCTTTACTGTAGTTGATCACAGTGCCTGGACCAGGTGATGCTGTGATCACCTGCCACGGAGAGGGGGATGCTCAAATAAACGGCCCGAGTGTGGCCTCTGCGCTAAAATTTGATTTTCAGTAGTCAAATCAGCATTTTTCCTGTAATAAACTGAAAGACTGCAACCAAAAGTGGGTTCCATTGAGATCTCCAGTGTAAATATTCGCAGGTGGCATGGAATAAGCCTCTGGCACTGCTCAGCCCGCTGGGATGCTGGGAAGAGTTTGGACATTGCACCTAAGCTTTAGTTGTTGCCACTGGCTGGCATTCTCCAAGTCCCAAGGGCTATTTCCTGCTGGAATTATGGAGACAGGAGTCATGAACAACCAACACCATGGCAAGCTGCTCCAGGTCCAGCAGGCAGTTTATTAGGGTTTTATTAGGCTTTTATTAGGGTTATCATTAGAGAAATAAAAAGGAACCGTAAATAATTTCACAACCACCTTGAACTTCAGCCAAAAACTACTGTTGCAACACGAGGATTGCTGCATATAATTCTTTATAGTTACACAGGAAGGGGCCTGAATAAAGACTGAAGAGCAAATTTTGGGGGGAAAGACACCAACTGATTATGTTTCACCTGTTAGAGCTCAAGGTGTCTGTTGGACAGTGCTTAGTTCAGGTTTCACCAAACCTAACTTAAGTTAGGACATGGACCTTCTATGCTGCCAAAACTTTTAGTCCTGACAGCAGGACAGCAAACCAGCAGCACAAACTTCAGAGGGACTTACCTCTGGTGCCATAAGGCAGCCATTGCCACCCCGATCCACGTAGGAGCTGGTGAAGGGCAGCCTCAGGCCAACTTTTTCATCTGCCAGACAGCAGCCAAAGTCGGTGATGACCAGCCAGGGGCAGCCAGCTGTGAACAACACAGGGCTGGCAGAGTTAGGGGGCAGTTTGGGAGGACAGGGCTACACCAAACACCACATCACATCAACAGCCAGCTTGGTGTCCTCTGCAAACTGACTGAGGGTGCACTCCCATCCCTTTATCCAGACAGCTGATTCAATAGAGCTACCTGGTCTTATGGGAGGTGTCCCTGCCCATGGCAGGGGGGTTGCAATGACATGAGCTTTAAGGTCATTCTATGATTCTAAATCCTGAGCCCTGGGGAAGAGGGAATCCTCCATATTGTGTGCCCTCTCTCAGGGAAGGGAAGGTGCATTCCAGTACTGTCTTTCCCTGATACTCTTCAACCTAATTCTTCCACTCCTAATTACACAGACCTGCCTGCTATTGCTTCCTGCCCATTTAAATCTCAATCCCACTGAAAACGAGCTCAGCTAATTTAAATCTCTGTTAGAGGCTGACAGAACAAGCCCATGAAAAAGCTGCTTTTGGCCCTAACAGTCAATTCCCCTTTCTCCCAACCCATGTTTCATCATTCCAGGGTGCAGCAGGATTAGCCTGGCTATGGGATAAGATTTTAAGAGGCTCTCTGTGCAGTTTGGCTTGGGAGAGACAACAGAGCCAACAGCCTGAAGCAAAGGCACCTGCAGCATCCCAAATGTGGTGTTATCAGATGCTCCATGAATATTGGCTGTGCTCATGCAATGAATCACCTCAGCAGTACTCTGTGTCCATGTCAATGATCCAAAACCTCATGCACAGACAGGATCCATGACTTCCCCACTGCTGCAGTGACACCAAACACTAAGCTAAAAATTAAACCTGAAATGCTTTTTCCCCACACATGCTTTTTCCCCACACACATGCAGCTGGGTGAGACTTCCCTGAATACCTACACGACTGTCTCCCTTCTGTGAATTAACTGGCATTTATCCTCAGGGATCTACGTACCAGAATCGAATTCAACCAGGATGTTGTCAGATTTGAGGTCTCTGTGTGCTATCCCGTGTCGAACAAGATGGTCCACACCTTCCAAGAGCTGCAGAATCATCATTGTGGAGAGACGAACATCCGGAGTGTTCTCCCGCAGATACTGGCGCAGTGTGCAGGGGTAACTAGGCAGAACAAGGGAAAACTGGGAATTAGCATCCTGGAAGCTTATCACTGGCAGTTCAACCTCAGTGTTGGTTCATCTCATTACTGATTCTACTCCATCTCTAGTGCTCAGACTGAGGGTGAAGTTCAGGCTTAGGAGGGCAGGCGAATGGGGACAAACTCCACATTTCTTACTTTAATTTGGGGTAATTATTAAAAAGAATGATTTAGTTCATTATGGAAGCAGAGTTAGAATCTCAAGGACTTGGAACAGTCCTGGGAGGTGTTTCCAAGAGCATACTCTGCTCTCTGGCAGCAGCCCAGGTCCAAGCTTTGCAGGGGCCTGCGTAGCACAGAGTACCCAAGTCACATTAACCAGATTCTCTCCACCTACTTCTTCATCACCAAGAAGAGCGTCCGGCTGTGACCGATCCCTCTGGGATTCAGGCTCAATGGAAGCATGTCAGGATAGTCAGCAAAGGCTCCAGGCAGCAAAGGGACAGAGGATGTGAATGCTCGGATCACCTGGATTATATTCGGATGGGGCTGCAACTTCTTCCTCCCAAGGATGGGTTTTCTGTGCGGAAGCAGAGACACCACAGACTGCACCAGTTTCCTGGTTGGTTCTGATGATGGATCACAGACATGTTGCTGTTATTTCTGGAATTACTTTCCATTAATATGGCACATCCTCACCACCAAAGGGTTCCGCAGCAGCAAGCAAAGACATTTGTTCTGCACTGGAAACCTCATCAGAGAGAGATTAAAGCTGCACAGTGTGGATTACAGGACTGCATGTTAAGCAAACAGTCAGACATTCACATCCTGAATTCATTCAGTGAGGAAGAACACGGGCAGCAGCCTCTCTGCCCTCATGACCCATTTCCCAAGTGGCACCTTTGGCCCAGCATTTCCAAGGTGGATGCAGAGCACGTGCAGCTCAAGTGGATCCACAACAGCAGCTTCCAGTACCTCTTCCAGATTTCAGAATCTCCCACAGCAAACTAAGCCAGCCAAGGCTTCACAGGGGCTCTCCTGTAACTGCATTTTCCTATGTTCCATGGCCACACAGGAAATAAAGGTGCTGCAAAACCTGCGCTGCAAATGTAGCTTTGATAGAAACCCTCACACATAACACTCAGCTTTTCCTTTTACTCAAGCCCTACAAAACCTTCCACACTCATAGCAAGGTCAGAGCCAGTCAGAGGCTGCTCTTCCATTCAAAAAGAGCCACAAGAGCTCTAGAGGAAAATATCCAAACACAATTACTTTGTTAGACACAAAATAAGGTCAACCTCACACCAGAAGTATCAATTTAGACCCTCTATTTTACGGCACAGGCAGGAAGCTCTCACTACCATGAAAAGAAGGTTACCTGTCTGCAGCTGCAACACAGATCTCTCATCCCCTGAATGTCAAATACCCCTTTGGCTGCTCTGTTGCATTCCCAGCCAGCCACACAGGGCACAGAATTCATTATTCATTTGTATTGGCAGCCAGGATGGATTTGAAATTTAAATCAGGCAATCTGGGCTGTGGACTCCATTGTTTCAAACGGAACAAAAAGATGTATTTTTGAACAAAAAGATAGCTAACTCGAGGTAATTTAAAAGTTTCCATGAGATTTTCCACCTTCATGCTGCTTGTTCACTTTCCACTCAGGTGAAAGAGTGGGAACTGAGTAATTTCCATTTTCCTTCTCACTGGTTTCCCTGCACTAACCCAGTTTCAACCTCCCAGCCCAGCACCCATTTTACACCAAACCATTTCTCAAATCTCACAGTCAAATTGTATTACAGTGAAATCATTTGATGTTTAATACACTCAAACTGTTACCTACTGCAGGAGTGTATTTCTGCAATTAAAAAGCACCACGGTGCATATTTAAATGATCTTTAATCAGTGGCTCCTCCAGCCTTTCACTCAGCAGATGCCAACACATTTCACACACACAGAAACTAAAGCATTGGGCAGGAAGTGCCTGTCCACAGCCACCCATCAGACCCTTGGCAGGATCCCAAATGCTCCCAAAGTATTGGTGTGCCCTTCCCACACCCTCTGGACCACAAAGTTTAGCTGTGGGTATTCCCTGCACACCAAACTTAATAATCCCCATGTTCATCTCTTTTCAGGAACTATTCTAGAAAGCTCTGGCCACCTTCCTAACAGTGCATATTGCTGCAAAATTAATCCATGGGTAGAATGAGCCCATCACCATTTGAAAACCACACCCATTTCCACAGTGTCCATACCTGTGGCCAGAGACTGCTCCATATTCCCCGGATAAAGCAACTCCAGTGGCTGGAATGAGCTCTCGGCCCATGGCATCGAGGATGGCTTCACTTGAGGAACCAGCCTGCAACAACAACCACACCCAACACTGGTCTAAGCTCCACACTCATCCACTGCAGGCTGAAAGCAGATAATCCTGATGCTGGCATGGAACTGGATCCACTGAGACAAAATTTAAGGGAATCCCCTCCCTTGAAAATCAGGGTAGGCAATTAACTACTTAAAGAATTCACCAAGGGATGTAGCAAGGCCTTTACCTGCAGAGAGAAATCTGTTTGTCACTTCAAATGCACCCTGTCAGCGCTCCCAGCTGCACCTCCACACTCACTTTCAACTCCCAAACCCAAGTGGAAAAGCCCACAGCTAAATGCCAGGGTACTTTTGGAGCCCAGTGGATTCCAGATGTTGGCATTTTGGAAGACTCTCTTGGAATATCCACTTGTCACATCAAGTGCCACTAAACCTCTTCAACAGGGAAAGCCCTGTGGGTTTTTCTTTAATGTGGAATAGCCACATTGAAGGGTTGGATCACCAGTCATATGGGGTGGGAAACTCTGGAGCAGATCTTGGCCAGTCACCTCACGGCAAGGGGACCCAAGCAGGAAGGTTACTGCTGTGACTCTTCAGGGAGAAACCCCATTTCTGTGCTGACACTGACAGAACACCAATTCCTAAATCACAGGTTTTCCCATTCTTAGACCTTTGCATCAGAGCCAGCTTCAGAAAACCTTTTCTTCCCAAAACATCCCCTCCATACCCAACAACTCCAGCTGTAGGAGCTCTCAGTGCTGGTTCCAGAGGATGATGAATCCTAATTACCTCACTTTGGGACTCCTTCCTAACACTCCACATCTCCAGTGTCACCTATCAACAGCTTTGTTGTGACACACTCATCCCGCGCTCCATAATTAGCGCTTTCAACACTCCAGTATTAAACATTCCAGCCAGAATTCCCCAGTGACAGACACGGGGACTTACCGAAATATTCCACATCATTTTGATAGCTAAGGGAAAAGCCCCTTTTGGCTGGTGTTTCACTACAGGCTCCTCTTCAGCTGCCTGGGAAGACGAGCCACGATCCGGCTGCACGGCTGGGGGACGGCTGCTCTCCGCACATTCCCGAGGGTTGGGAGAGAAAGGAATGGCTGCTTCGTACACAGCAGCACTGCAGCCCTTCCCAATGGGTTGCCCGATGAGATATTCCTCCAGTTTGAAGCCCTGCCAGCGGAAGGAGCTCAGGGGATCTTTCTGAGGCTTGTTCTTCCCAACAAACACGGTCTGAAAGGAATAAGAACAGGAAAACACGCTCAGTTATTCCGGACTTCCCAGAGAGGGAGAACTTGGTATTTAGGTGGTATTACACATCCTGTTGGGTTGGTTAACCTCAAAGGCACAATCAGGCTCTAACCACTGGGCTCAAATCACTGTATCCAGGAGGAAAATAATTTGCAGACTGTGTATTTTTGTCTGGCATACTCTACTCCTAAAATGGTCTTTTCCAAAGGTGCCCTTTCTGAGGGACAAAAAGGAATGGGGAGGTAGATTCATTTTAGAATCTAGATTATAAATATATTTTGCTCAGAGAAGCTGCAGCTGCCCCATCCCTGACAGTGTCCAAGGCCAGGTGGGATGAGGCTTGGAGCAACCTGGGATTGTGGAAGGTGTCCCTGCCCATGACAGGGGGTAGAATGAGAAGAGCTTTAAGGTCCCTCCATCCCAAACTGTTCCGTGGTGGTGGCCACCTCAGGGATGTGTCATGGGACACAGATTCAGTGACAGCAAATGGAGCTACCTGGTAAGAGCAGGGGAGAGAAAGCATCCTGAGAAACTTCAGGGAAAGGCAGAACCTCCACAGGAATGTGTCTGCCAGCCAGTGGAGCAAGTGACAGCTGGCTCTGGGCACCAAAGGTCTATTTTTACCCAGGAAATATGTTCAGCACCATCCGTCACCGGTGCCCTGCCAGCACTGGCGTCCCAGTCCATCTCAGGGAGAGGTGACAAACCTGGGGGTCAACACCAGTGTCCTGGGACACGAGACCCTCACCAACAGGGCCCTGACCCACTCCCTTTGTGGGGGCACAGGGAGTGAGGGGCTCCCCACAGTGACAACCCCACCAGTACCTGCTGTAGGGTGTCGAGGGCTGCTGAGCAAGAGGCTTCTCCAGAACCCTATTTTGGGGAAGGAAGAAGTGCCTGTGGGGCTGCTCCCAGCAGTTCCCACCTTTGGGGATGTGCCTGAGGGCTGCTCACACCTGCACCCTCCAACCTCCTTGGGGGAAGATGGGGAGCTGTGTTTGAGGGGGCTTTCCATGGCAGCGACCCCCCCTCGCCTTTATGGGGGGTTTTGCGGGCTCCCCAAAGAGGGACCCTCCTCTCCCCTTTATGTGGGGTGTCTAAGGTGCTCCCCCATCCCCTTCATGAGGGGTGCCCTTCACGGAGGGCACTCCCGCTCCCCAGAGGGATTCCCGGGCCCCGCCGCCGCCCCCTCCCCACCTGGATATGCCGGCACGCCGACTCGGCCCGTCGCTGCTCCTCC
>VYXB01003955.1:179481-191272 GCA_013397135.1 Pachyramphus minor | reverse complement strand
AATTCTGAAGTAAGTTATTTCTCAAGGTGCTGTTCCATTTTAAAAGGTAGAGGAAATCACAGGAAAAAAGATAGAAGAAGCTTCAGGAAAAAAGGCTGTTTGAACAAATTGGCTTGTAACTAAAGTAGCCAGTTCCTGCTAATATTTTATTTTATGTGCAGTCATATCTCTTACCTCACAGTCCATCTATATGGCAGGCGTGCCAAGGTGATTCAAATCTCTATAGTACAGCTTTTAGGGCTGAAAATGTACATGAAAAGTTAAGAAACTTAAGATTTTTGGGACTCACAAATGCTATCAGTGTCCTTATGTGCTTCTGTTTTACTTATGGATTGTGCATGGCTTGTAATAATCCATGGATAGATGTTTTAAATCATGATGTGGCCTAACTGCAGTTGATATGGAAACCACAAAATGACACTTCATCCTGTGCAGGTGAACTGAGTGCTCCTAAATTTTTCTGTTTCCTGTACTCATTCTGAGGTGGATGACTGTTACTTGGGCACTATAAGTGGCACAGGACTTGTGTCCCACAGTGAGACAGGTCTGCACTTCCCTGAAGTTAATTACATGCACAGAAGTTGTTTGGTTGTGCTTAAGTGAGATAAAGAAAGCTTTCAGTTGGCTTCCTGCAGGAAATCCATCAGAGGGTGGTCACCTGGTGGGGAGAATCATAGGGGGAACAGGTATATGAGTTGCAGGGAAATGTGTTGGTTTTGCTTAGCTTTTTTTTCTGTGAAAACCAGACCAACTTGCCTCCTTTTGATCTTTTTCAGCCCTCTGTATATGAACTGGTGAGGGAGCCGAATTTTGGCAGTTTGTCCATTATTGTGGAAGATTTTGTGAAGGATTCTGGAGCTACATTCAGTGGTAAGTCACTCCTGGTGTCCAGGGAGTCACACTTAGTGTCTGCCTTCTGCAAATGGGTGTTTGTGTGCCAGCTGTACCCAGCTGAGAGGGACTCTGCCAGGATATGTCATCTGGCATTCCCATTCCCTAATTCACTAGTGATTTTTCAAGGCTGGGTTGGGTAGGGCTTGGAGCAGCCTGGTGGAAGGTGTCCCTGCAGGGGGTAGAGCTGAATGAGCTCTAAGGTCCCTTCCAGCCCAAACCAGGCTGGGATTCTGTGATTCTGCCTGGAATGAGGTAACTTAAAAATTCTAGTTGGGGTACTGAGCAGATCTACTTGGCTGGTAGATCTGAACACACTGGGGTATTAAAATTGGCCAGAAAATCAGTGTTTAATTTTTGTGGCATGGTGATGACAACTGATGTCTTGCATAAGAATTGCAAGGTAATCACAGGTTTAAGATACGTACTTTGGGGTTTTTGCAATGAGAATCTCTTGATTATATGTGCCTCACCTACCTGGTGCTCATCAACTCAAGGGACCAGTCCTGTCCTTTCAGGAAAGGTCTCTCTGGGGAAATGGTGGCAGGATCAGGGGCTGTCCCAGTGTGGGGTTTGGGAGCAGCACCCAGCAGATCTGTGAGGTCGGGGCAGTTCCCTGTGTGTGGGCTCTGTGCACTGACAGTCCCTGCTGTGCTCTCTCCTGGGTTCAGCCAGCAGCCCCGATGCTGTTCATGTCGTGCTGGACAGGCACCTGGTGACGGGGCAGAACGACAACTCCACCCTTCCTGCTGTCCAGAACCTTCTGATTCTCTGCAATGTCAGGTGAGGCAAGATGGGGATAAGGACTGGGAACAGCCAGGGGTGGGAGCATCTTTCAGTTTTGGGAATATTGTCCCTCCAAAGAGGCTTTTGCCTGTGGTTGGCTAATGATGTGAGTGCCACTCTTCATCAGGCTCTTCAGGCAGTTGTGTCTCTTGGTAGTAAGCACTTGATTATTTTTAAAAAGATTAAAATGTGTGGGGAAATGCATAGCTATAGTGGAACTGGTAAAGTAAAGTATTAAATAGGCTTCACTAAATATTTTCATTAGGAGAAACGTATGTTGTCTCTTGTGCTTTAGCAGGTTAGCATTGAGTCAGTTCTGATTGAGGATTCTGGGAATGAATGGACTTAATTTCTTTGGAAATGGCTTGGCTGTGTGCCTGTCACCTTGTCAGACCCAAGAATCTTTTCTTGCTCTGGAGAATGTGTTTGTTACAAGTCCTGTGCTGGCTGTGGACTAATGGTTGTGTCATGTCTGGATGTGTTTCCTTCAGCAGGAAATGAAGGAGCAGGTCTCTTGGCAAATAGGATGGATGAAGAGCCAGCAGGCTGAGGATTTCCTTGGCTCTTGGACAAAACATCCCTCTTAACTCCTCGTTGTGGACTGGGAAGTGACTGTGGCAGTGGAGCGGCCGTGTCAGGCTCTGTGTGTACCACATGGATGAAGCAACTGTGACACCCCCTTGCATTTTGGCTGCTACATTTGCTCGGTGCTTCTCTAGACCCTCAGTCTGCAGGGGTGGGGGAACTGTCTTCTTGAACCCCCCCCACAGTTGGTGCTGTGAATACAAGTGGCTGAAGCTGGAGGCCTTGCTCTGGGTCAGCATTACACTGATGCACAACGTGCCCTTGTTTTCTCCCTTGCCTGTTCACGTCCTTGGAATTCTGTTGAAAAGGTTTGCTCAGCTGATTTTTATGTGGCCTTACAACTGGTTGTTTGTTCTCCTTTGTGCTGCTTTCTGTTGTGAATTTTGTTCTCCTGAAAATATTTCTCTGGAAGTACATTGCTGCTGCCTCTTGCTGGAATTTCATGGACAAAGGGACTGAAAATGTAGGCCGATAACGTGGATCACATCTGAGGCACCAGCTGTAGGCTGGAATTTGGCCTTCTCCTTCCTTCTGAGCTGCACATGTGGCTTGAAGCTGAGTGTGGAAAGGAGTAATCAGAATGACAACACTTCTTCCTCTGTTGCAGGGTCAAACACACTGAATATATTGGAAAGTAGATAAATTAACTTTTAGCTTATTAATTCTTCCTTCCCTCTTGGAATAGTGGGCAACATTTGTACAGTGCTCTGAAGGGAAGGACCTTTGTGGTCACATTTTTGTTTTTTTACTGGGGTAATATTGGTTATAACAGGTCATCAAGTCAAGGGAACTTTGTCCCTTCTGAAGAAACCCAATTTTTTAGCTCTGTCTCAAGAATTCGGGGTGGCTTTGGAAGACAAACTGCTGTGGGATTTGCTTGTTCTTTGACTGTTACATTCTAGAGCCCAACTCTAGAATTTTAATTTTGAAAGGAAAATTGGGCTTTGATAGAAATTATCAGATAGCTTTGATAAATCTTCATTCCTGACAAGTCTTCCTAGGGATTTGATGCTGACCCCTTCAGGGCACAGTTTACATCTGGGAAGCCACATCTTGAGTGTGAACTGGGAGTCTGAGCGGCAACAAGTCTGTATTTCCTTTAGGACTGTGTTTCCATAGGATTTTGCCAAAATCCATTGCACCTTTCACTGCTTGCCTGTAAAAATAGAATATTGGTGTCTACTCTGTGTCCTGTCTTCATTCCTTATCTAAGGTTCTGTCATGGATGAGCTGCCAGGTGAGCAAACAGCATTCAGACCACTGCAGGCTTCGATCAGTTCACTACTGTGCCATTTTTTTTTTTTCCTTATTTTGTGGCGTCCAGGACCTGTTGGAGTTGTTCTTTGTGCTTCTGTTGGGAAGTAAACTGATGAACACTTGCAGGGATGGTGATTCCACCACTGCCATGGGCAGGCTGCTTCAATGCTTGACAACCCTGTCCATGAAGAAATTTTCCTCATTATCCAACCTAAACCTCCCCTGGCACAACTTGAGGCCATTAGTGATGGCAGCTCCAAGTTCTTGTACAGAATGACTAATTCTAGCCAGGGATTGGGGAAAAAGTGTCATAAAGGGAGATTTCCTGTCCCAAGAGGTTGGAAAGGTTGAATCTTTGGTTGGCAAGTACTACTGGCTCTGGGTGTGTCTAACAAAAGGTAAGGGCACATTTAAATCAAGTTTTACAGGGTGTGTAGTGATTCTTTAGGACTTTTCCACAAACACACATTTTATTTGCTCCTCATTCCTGAGTCTAAGCCTGTCCTTGTGACTGTGAGATAGAAAAATCTTTCTGGGAGATGACAGACATCTGATTTCTTAATCTGAGGAGGTATGGGCACCTGGGAAACCCCTGGAGTTTATAAGCTGGGCTCAGACAAGATTCTGTGGGAGATCTCTTCATCTCCTGAAGAGAGGTGAAGTCGAGGAAGAGTTAGGGAGGAAAGGCTCTTCATGTGACTGACTGAAGTGCTGTAGAGGCTGAAGGTTCATGTGGTTGTTGGGTTACTGCCCCATTTCAGGAAGGATGTAGATTTTGTGGCTTAGCCTGGGCCATCAGGCACCACCCAACATCCCCCTGTGCTGCAGGGAAGAGGAAACTCCAGTGCTGAGAGGGGAACAGCAGCTGCCACCACAGCAGGTAAGGGACCCTGTGACACTTGAAGCATAACTTGTTCATCTCCTGCCCCCTCAGCTCCTGAGGGAAGTGGAGTGAGGTTTAACTCTTACTGAGGCACCTCTTCCTGCCCCTTTTTCCCCTTTCACTGCAGTATTTTATTGTCTCCTGGGCAACTTTGAGAACACTTGAGTTTAATTTGAGCCCTGTGATGTTCCTGACCCAGCTTTGAGGTGACAGATTCCACACACGTTGGTAAAGCTTTTAATGCTGCCTTGACTTGGGCAGGGCAAAGGTCAGCTCCCTCTGGACAGCCTGCTTTCTGCCTGGCCTGCTTCCCACCTCTGACACCTGTGGGACAGAGGGTCTGGGTGAGCCCCCTGAGGTGGCTTCATCTCCCTCTGGCAGACTGGCACTGTTCCCAGAGCAGGGCTGGGAGTGCAGCACCAGGTGTCCATGTCTGATCGTAGCTGGCTTTGTTCCCAGGTTGTTGTGGATGTCCTGACAACTGTGTTGCTGTGTCACACTGCTGTGAGTGATCACTGGTTGCCCTGGCTCGTTTTGCTTGTGTTCTTCAAGCTGGATAGAGTACGTGTGTGTCAGTGGTGTAGCCTCAGTTCTGCATTTTTTCCCTTTTTAAAAGGTTAAGTTCAGGCAACTTTGTCAGGAAACAGTTAACTGTGTCCTTATAAGTAGGAATCTCTTAGAATTGTGGAATAACTGAGGTTGGAAAAACCCTCTGAGGTCATGGAGTCCAGCCATTCCCTCAGCACTGCCAAGGCCACCACTAACTCATGTCCCCAAGTGCCACATCCACATGGCTTTTAAATCCCTCCAGTGATGGGGACTCAGCCACTCTCCTGGGCAGCTGAGCCAGTGCTTAATAACCCTTCCAGAGTATTTCCCTAATATCCAGTAAACCTCCTCTGGCACAAATTGAGGCCATTTCCTTCTTGTCCTGTCACTTGTTCTCATGGAACTGGGCATATATAAACTAATAAGCTATATAGATAATATTCACCTATGTATGTCTTGTAAGAGTACCTGTTTTGTACCAAGAGGGGCTTTTGAAACCTGTGTTTTCCCTTTAAAACAGCCTGAAATTCAAACCTGCTTCCTTCAATGTGTCAGGGCTGCAGAATTCAGTACAAAAACTTAGGAAACTAAACTCCTCTCAGGTGTCTCCTGCAGCAGTTGAACTGACCACGTTATGAGGCGGGTCTGGCTTAATTTGCACATATTGACAAAAAGTGCCACAAGAATTTGACGTTCTATTTGTCCCTTTGAAATTGGTAAAAAAAAAAAGCATGATACAGAAATCTATCCATACACAGCATGATACTTTTACAGGTAAGACATTTGTACATCCACTGAACCTCAGGTGATCCATTCAGCCTGGAGCGCTCAGGGAAATGCTGATTTTTCTTGGTTTTATTTTCCATTTTCAGCGCTGAACATTCGCTCCTGCAAAGACAATGAAAAAAGAGCAGCTGAGGAAGAGCTTGGGAACAGTGCAAGGAGTTGGCAGTCACCAAGTGCTTAGAATCAGGTATGATGCTGAGTATTTGTCCCCCAAACCCACAGAGTTTAATGAATCCTGTGTGAAAGCCTCTCCATAAACTGACAGAGGACTTGGACAGCAGATCTGTGCTTTCTCAGTGCCTCCAAGTACAAACATGATTTATTTCCAGCTCACTACTTGTAGATTATTTGTGTCTTGTGCTGCTGCTGACAGCTAATGAGTTTAGAATCAGACTTAAAGGACTTCTCACTTTGACAGTGGTGTTATCTTCATGAGCTGCCAGTCCAAACCCTGCCTGGGGCCCCAAACTGCAGGTGTGGCCCACACCTGGCATTCATTCTTTCTTGGCATGCAGTGAAGTTTACCAAGCTCACTGAATTTAGGTGGCCTCTCCTACAGAATGGGTCCAAAAGCCTGATCAGACTTGCTTTAATCCCCAGCCACATCAAAGGGAACTGCAGGTTGGCTGCAGTGCCTGGGAGGAGCGTGACACAACACCCACCTTTAACATCCTGTCCAGCTTAACTGCATCTGCAGCAAACTTCCTGATCCCATCAGAGAGTTTCTCCACAGCCATCTGGTCCTCGTTGTGGTGCCAGCGGAATGCCTTCTCATCCAGGTGGATCTTCTCCAGGTCACATCCCTGATCTGTGCAGGGAGACCAGAAACAGAAATAAGCCAGATAATTGCATTTTTATCCAATTTAGGCTTCTGAGCATCTCTAGGTATTGAAAGATTTATTTTTTTTTTAAATACTTTCAATGTGACTTGCTGCAGGAGCACAGTTGGGGATGTGAGATGGAAAGAGCTCCTGATATGGCTGAGGGAGGGGGGTGGAGAAAAAAGGTAATCTGGGTAATCAGTTTGTCCTAAAACACAATGTGTGTGTGTGCCATTCCTGTACCTGCTCTGAATGGCACAGCACTTTGAGGCCTATTCTAAGGAATTATGCAACAGTCCTACAGCAGTGAGACATTCTAAGCAAATGTTCTGAACAATCAGGGCTTTATTTGGCAAGAACTAACAAAAGCTTGCTTGATAACAGGCCTCCAGGCCAGCCAGCACCCTGTGAGCAGCAACCCATGACTACAGCTGTGCAGAGCTTGTTTGCTGAGATGCAAAGCAGCATCTTAATGAGGTTACAGAAGAGTAGCACAGAATCCTGGATCAGTTTGGGTTGGGAGGGACCTTAAATCTCATCCAGTTCTACTCCCTGCCATGGGCAGGGACACCTTCCACTAGCCCAGGCTGCTCCAAGCCCTGTCCAATGCAGCCTTGAAGTACTGCAATGGGAACAAGCGTTCAAAGCCATCGTGGCACAGTGTCACTAGATCTGATCACTCAGTCTTGCGTATGATTTTTGGAGGGAAAACACCTTTTGGCATGCCTAGAGATTAGGATTAAACAAGTCTGGCATCTTTGCTAATATTCAGTAAAATTTCATCCTGAGCATATGAAGATCAACTTCCCTCTGCTGTCCTTGCCCCCCCTGGGAGAGGTGCAGAGGATTGGAAGCACGCTCCAAACCCAGTGGACCCAAGACCCTAAAGGTGTGTCTGCAATTGCAGCAGTGCTGCTGTAATGGGGCTACAGTATTTCCTTCAGGAAATGAGACTTGTCCCTGCAGAGGATGGAATGGAGCACCACAGTGCTGAGTGGGACCCCAAACCCTCCTGATGTTCCAGAAGAAAGGAAGACTGAAGGAGCCAGTGTGAGCCAGCAGTGGACTTACCCTCTTTCACACTGAGTGTGGGAGTTAACTTGACATGCTCTTTGCTGAGCTCTGCCAGGAGTTTGGGTGAAATGGTGAGATAGTCACAGCCTGTGAGTGCTTTGATTTCGCCGGTGTTCCGGAACGACGCGCCCATCACAATGGTTTTGTAGCCAAACTTTTTGTAGTAGTTGTAGATCTTAGTGACGCTCTTCACTCCTACAAGGGAGAAGCCAGCAACTTCAGGAATGATTCTAAATGATGATTTGGAACAGGCTCAAACCCAGTATTTGGCCATAAGAGGGTTTATATGAGTAAACTGTTTGAATGAGTAGCTATTGTTGTCTTAACAGTGTTAAATATGTGTTTACCTGGGTCCTCTGAAGGCTCATAGGTTTTCTTGTCTCCATTTGCAACATACCAATCCAGGATCCTTCCCACAAATGGGGAAATCAGAGTAACTCCAGCTTCAGCACAGGCAACAGCCTGAGCAAAGGAGAACAGCAAGGTCATGTTGCAGTGGATCCCATACTCTGCCTCCAGGACCCTGCAGACACAGGCTGGCTTAGAACAGCACTTTGCTCACCTACTGAATTTATATTCCAGTAACAAGCTGATAGGTTCAATCTACTGAATTCCTTCAGTTGATTTAGGAGCGTGGCACAGCTGATAAGCTTTATGGTTTTAAGCTAACAGCAAATGTTTGGTGCTGCTGAGCTCTGCTTTATTAATGCTGTTCCTTGGGCCAGATGCAGCCAACTTAGCACTCAGGAAACTGTGGCCTGGGCCTTGTATGAACAAACTTTTCCTATTTCAACAGCAAGCTGTGGCAGAGTACCTTCCTTGCTGGTGCCAGACTTCCTCACGTTGTGCCTGCAGAAGCCCTGTTTATCTGAGGTCAGAATGTGCCTGTCAGGTGCCTGTGGACAGGCAGAAGCATGCCATGAGTCAGCACACCAGGCACACAAAGACTTACTTGCCAGCCTGGATTCCTTCCCACGTCGAAGAGAGCTTGATGAGAATCCGATCTTTACCAATTCCTGCTTCCTTGTAGAGGTCGATGAGGCGCCTGGCCCTTTGGATCATTCCTTCCTTGTCAAAGGACAACCTTTGAGACAAGAGCAGGGCTGCTCAGAACTGATAATTTGTTTCATATGCTCTCCCCCAAGCCCCATGGAAAAACATTGTCCTGTTTTGTCAGTGTTCAGGTGCCAACAGCAGGTTTTTGTTCTAGGGTCCCTCCTGGACTCTGAGCCCCTCGAGGAGGAAGTTTTTTTCATAATGAATTCAGAAGCTGAGCATCAAAAAAAATTGGCACTGGGCAGGTTAACAGACAAATCCTGTGCAAGTCTTGAAATAAACTGTTCAAACAGATCTCTTGCTAAATTGAGCGGATATTATCACAGAGAAAAGAATGAGCAAAACTAAGAGTGGAAGCATGAGGCTTCCCTGGCTTGAGAAACAACAGGAAGATTACAAAAATCCAAGGTCAGTGTTACTTGTTTTTCTTACAGAGTTCTAGCCAAACTAAGGGAAAGCCACACTTCTAAATATTAACAATACAAATCCTGATAGTCTTCTAGGTAAGAACACCTTTCTCCAGCTCACACCATGTCTCTTGTTGTATGTACAAATATCCAGGGTAACCCAGAGGGAAAAGAGCCAACCTTGCATCTACTTCTGTGGACACACGGCCAGGTATCCTCTTGAGGATTTCAGCTCCAAACAGTACAAAAAGCTTGTCAGAAGCATTTTTGATCTGTTCCTCTTCTGACCTGAAAGCCATAAGAAGCAAAAGCACATGGGAGTGAAAAAAAGGTATGTTTATGCTTTTCCACAGATTTCAAGATGGAATTTCTCAGCCTGTTTAACATTAAATTCCAGAGTTCAAATGAGCCACTTGTGCTCTGCTCTGTGTTTGTGTCCTGCCCTCTGTACTGCTGGCAGGATTAGCCTTTGGACACTACTTCCTATAAAGCTGCTGTTTTCCTGAGCAAGGAAGGCCATGTTTTGAGCTGGTAAATGGGGAGGCACAGCCAGAATGAGCATAAGGAATTTTTCTTTTGGGGTTGAGGCTTTTTGGGGCAGGAGATAAACCCACAAACACGCGACGGGGAAACCCCAGTACGCTGCCTGTATAAATAAGCGTTTTAAACATAGGTCTCCTGAGATTAAAGCCCTCTTGACTTACCCACCAAGCTTCTTCCCATAGGCAACAGCATCATCCACGAGTTTCTGGTACGCCGGCATCTGGGCCGCAGCGAGGATCAGGGACGGGTTGGTGGTGGCATCCAGGGGCTTGTACTCATCGATGGCTAAGGAAGGAAAACCAGGCTATTTGAAACAACCAGCCCAGCCTCAGAAGTGAGAGGGATTTTGCTCAGGTGGGTGAGGATGTAAACACTTGAGGCTGGAGAGTCTGGTAATGGCAGAGCACATCGGTGCTCGGAGGTGTTTGTGCCACGGTACTGAGCAGCTGGGCTGCAGGAATGAGATACAGCAACCTTTAAACCTTAGGAACTACAGGCACTGCCCAAGAGATACAGGCTTGAAGAAATGATGAAGTGGTGCTGATTTCCAGCTGTATCCCAACCAGCATAACTGAGCTTCAGGAAGCACAGAGCGGGGAGTAAAGACCAGGGGATCTTCCCTTCCAGCAGTCAGGAATTCAGGCTTTTGTTTATGTCCAAGGATAATGAGAGCAGGACAGGTGAACAGCAACTCTTCTTACTGCTTTTCAAACGTTTTCCAAATAGTTGTAGTTGTAGCCTTGTACTACCAGGCTTTCTTCTTCACAGAAAGTATTTGACCCTTTGTCTTACCCTAAGCCCTGGACTGCACCTATTCCAGGTGATGCCAAGTGTTTACCAAAGCAGGCTGTGACTTACATTGTCTGGCTGTAATCACAGCCTGGCACCAGAGCCTGGCTGGGCAAACAGGGTAGAGCTTCTGCAGGCCCCTCAGCAGTTTCAACAGTTAAATGCAGTTAAATGTCAAAAAATAACAAAACATTTACTACCAGCTCCTTCTTCTCAGCAATCTTTTTTGGCACAGGGATGAACCCCCAAAATTAGAGTGCAGCTGTACTGAAACTGTGCAACTGTATTGAAAATAAGTCTCTTGTTTTTCCACAGATCCTTCCCAGGCAATGCTCAGGATCTCAGAGAGCAGGTCCACTCCGTACCAACAGGTCCTTCAGAACTCTAATTCATGTGGACATGGCTTTAAATAGAGCAGCACCTCAGTGAAACTCCTCTTCTGTACTGAACCCAGCGGGGAACCAGAGTCGGCAGAGACTGCACCTTCAGCAGAGCCAGGTGGGCTTCTTGCCTTGTTTTGGGCTCTAAGAATGACCCCCAGGTAACAACAAGAGGACCACCTGCAGGTGTCCTATGCAGGGCCAGGAGCTGGACTCAGGGATCCCTGTGGGATATTCCCTGATCCTGCTGCCTGCACATCACCACCACCCCCTCGGCCACCACACAGTGAATTTTTTTTTTATTTTTTTTTTTGGTCTGAGCTGCTGCTGCCCCTTCCCTTCACCTTAAATTTACTGCTCTGAGACATCTGACAGTTCCCATGTGGGGTTGGTTATTATTACATGTCCAGGATTAGGGATTACCAGGCCTGGGGAGGGCAGGACGGGATTCCAGGGCTGTTCTATGCCACCCAGAGACACTCGGGGGGTAATTTTTGGCTCTGATGGACCAAGCAGGGCACTGGGCGGTGACAGCTTGGGAACAAGTGGCTTTATAATGAAAGGCACCTCCCCTCCTCGGCAAGCAGGGTGCTGGCTCATTCCCAGAAGATAAAGGGAAGAAAAGCACTTTGGATTATTTTTATGGAATCCTGGAATGGCTTCCCCCTGGAAGGGACCTTAAAGATCATCCACTTCCACCCCTTGCCATGGGCAGGGACACCTTCTCCAAGCCCCGTCCAACCTGGCCTTGAGTTTGAAAAAACTCCCAAAAGTCCCAAATCCAGACAGGTAGCTGGAAAAAAAGCCCGAATTCAGAGCCTGACTTCAGTCTGGCAGTTCTTACTGACAGCACAGGGAGCTGAGCGTGGGGGTTGGGGCAGACTGGGGGAAAATCAGGGGAGAGTCTGGAAAATGTCCCGGGCAGGCGGGATCTGCCCTGCCGGCTGCAGCTACCGGGGATGGACGAGCGGCCCCCCCGCCCCG
>VYXB01003955.1:118613-179450 GCA_013397135.1 Pachyramphus minor | reverse complement strand
TCTGCCCCCGCTGCGCGCCCCTTCAGCCGGGCGCGCCCACTCTGCCGGGAGGGGTGGGGGTTAAGGAGAATGTGCACTGACAGAACCCCCCCCAACCCCCTGCGCCGCCTCTCACCGTTGAAGTCCCCGGTGTCGGCCACCACCGTGGTGTAGTGCTTGAGCTGGTCCAGCGCCGACTCCATTTTCTGCCGCTTCACGGGCGACACCGACATGTCAGCGGTTCTGGGGGGCTCCGGCCACCTATAAGGGACCCTGCGTGCCCGGAGGGGATCGGCCTGCGCGCGCACCCGCCGCCCGCGCGCTCCCGGCACCCGCGCCAATCCCGGCGCGAGGGGGGGGGCGGCCAGCCAATCGGGAGCACCGACACAGGGCGGGCGCGGCCGGGTTGAGCCGGGGCGGGGCAGCGGGAGGGAGCGCGATTCTGATTGGCTGCATCGTGGCTCTGAGGGTCGGGGCGGGTGGTCGCCTTGGCGACCCTGATGCCGCCATTGACCCCGCCGGGGGGGCTCGAGGTGTGGCTCTGGGCCCGGAGATCTCCCGTCCTGGCATCTCCCGGCTGTTGAACCTCTCCTGAGGGCTTTCCCGCGGCTTAGCACAGCGCCTGAGCCTCCCCTGAGCCACCCGTCCCTCATGGACGCGCGGGGTCGGGGCGTCGCCGCTGGCACAAGATGGCGGACTGGCTCTGAGGGGGAGGCAGCGCTGGGCGAAGTGCTCACTTGCTGCAGGAGCTCAACGCTTTGTGTTTTCTCCCCTGCTGTCGCGGCAAGGCTCGAAATGGCTAATCAGCCACAGCTCCAGCCTGTGAGAGAGCCCCCAACCCAGCAAGGCACGTGTTTTGGGCTGTTCATTCACCTCAGCTTTTTTTCAGGTTCTAGGATTCATGTTCTAGAGAAGGTGATCCTGTTAGCGTGGTTTTGCTCCTGAAACAGAGGATGGGATTTGGCTGGAAACGTCAGAGAATCTGTCACTGGACTGCCTAACAGGCTCTGAGTCATGCTGTCCCTTCTTTTTGCACTGTTCCAGTTGTGTAAGCTGCCACTGGATTTTCCCTTCCTGATAAGCGAGAATGTGTTTTTGTACAACTGTCTCATGCTTTGCCCAGCCCAAGAGAGGATAATGCCAAGAGGCATCTCTTTGCTCCGGGCTGTGCCTAAGCTGGCATTGACCAGGATTGGGGGTTTTCAGCTTGCCAGTGCAAGATGTAGCCCTGGACAGCATCTGGGTGTGAAAACACTAGTGTGTTCTCATAGTTGCATGTTGAAGGGATAAGAGAAATTTATTCTTCAAGGTGACAGGGAAAGGAGTGGAGTTGGCAGCTTTCCTGGCATTTAATTCCTGCCATGTGTGAGGTTCCCCCCTGCCGTTTTTGGACACTGTTATCGAGGCTGCAACATCCTTCCTGTTGAATGCCAGTCCCCCAGACCCACAGGAAACATGTGGTTTCAGACATCTTGGTGAGTTTCTGAGACTCAGTGACAAACCATTGTGAAAACCCAGCAAACGAGACAGAGATGGAGTTATAACTTAACTATTTTAATAAATCTTATACAGTGCATGGTTATATCATTGTCTCCTTCCTTCAGTTACATCAATGTACAGGACTTTATAGCGTTGTCTGTAGTCAGTATAAGTAGAACAGATGCACAGCTCAGTCACTTGAAAATTTAGAAAAGTGACTCCTGCAATAAGGTCTGCTGAGATGTTTACTTTAGGAAGTGCTCCCGTGGCTCCCAGCTTTACAGAACTGTTGTGTATAGTCCCATTATAATCCCTAATAACTATCATTCTGTTGGGTCTTGCTTTCTTCTACACCCAAAGAAAGGAAGGTGCTGTGTTTCCTAGCTCAACACTTGATTTTATTTTTATTTTAGGAATTACTTTGCCTCCCGTGCTTGCCATCCTGCTTCTCATCTCTACCCTACTCCAGAGCCAGGGCTTCTCAGGAGGACTGTCCTCTTCATCCCTCCCTGACAAGGTAAGTGCCCTTCAAAGATTCCAGCAGGGTTGGGACTAAAAGATGATCCTCCCCTGCAAGTTCCCTACCTGCACTCCAGTTCCTGTTTCAAATAAAGAAAATATATCGCCCATTAGAGACATTACTTGAAGAATAAAGCCAAAATTGAGGTGTGTTGGTGCCCCTAGATTTAGACAAGTTCCCCAGACACTGTTTTAAAGCTTTTTCCATTAAATGTGCAACAACCAGCACTTTAAAGGAGGTAGGACCATTCCTGGCAGGTACAGTGTGGAACCTGGACCTGAATCCCATCCAGCCGAAGGTTTGTGAAGGAGAAAACCCAACTCTCTCTGCACTGTGAGCAGTTCTGGAGCTGTTTGCTTTACTGCTTTGCAGTCAGGTAGGTCTGTAAGTTAAATAAAGACAGAGATACAGTGTGCCAAACTTACTGTGGACAGGAACTACTCTGTACTTGCTTGAGTTTTAAAATCTTGAGTAAATTTTTGATGCGTGCTCACTTCATCCTGTCTCTAGGGAGAGGGATTTCTCCTCACCCCTATTTATAGATTGTTATATACATATGCACATAATATGATGAAGAAAAACACCCTGTGCTTAATTACTTTTTTTTGGTGGCCATTTATCATGTGCTAAACCAGCCTTTCCCAGTGTGCTGTTGGGTTTTAGATATTTAGGAGGCATTTCAGCTGAGCCTTTGCAAAGCAAATGTGAAGTGGGGACGTGTGACCAACATCCTGGGAAGGGCTGTGGGTGTAACTGGGTTGGGAGCAAATGGTCACAGCTTATCTTCTCCTGGTTTGAGGCGGGGTTTGGCAACACCACAACATTCCAAATCAGGATCAATGTCACTGGGAAGGGCTGCACAGCTGCCCTGAGCCCCAGGCTCTGCCTAAGTAGGGGTGGGCTGGGGGAACTCACCTATTTCCATATTCGGATCACTTCCTTTGTTACTCCTGCTTGTTTTTAGGCAGTGAAAGCTCAGTCTCACTGTTCAAAGCCAGCACTAACTGGTCCATGGATTGAAGGAAGCAAACAGTCTGTGGGGGAATGTGTGTTGCCATTCCAGCCTTGTCCAAGGAGGGGGCGTGGGGAGGGGAAGGGGGAGAGAAAGAGAGTGGGGAGTTGTCACGGGCCCTGTGCTGGGGAATATCTGCTCTGAGGAGAGAAAGAGAAAGGGGTTGCCTTGGGGTGCCTGGAGAGGTGGTGACTCCCCATCCCTGGAAGTTTTCCAGGCCAGGTTGGATGGGACTTGGAACAACCTGATCTAGTGGAAGGTATCCCTGCCCGTGGCAGGGGTTGAACAGGATGAGCTTTAAGGTCCTTTCCAACCCAAACCATTCCAGGATTCTATGAAGAGCCTTATTCCTGTGGTCCAGACTATGAACAGTCAGTGCTATTCCATGCCTGCTCTTCCCAAGCCACGCTGGAGAGGGGGTGGGAGCAGGGACAGCTCTCGGACAAAAGCTTTGTGGGGTCTTTCCTTGCTTGAATCCAGCCCTTGTCGTTCATCCAGACCCGTGCGAATCCCGCTCCGACCGCATGCACGTAAAATTCCAGTATAAAATACATAGTTATAAAAAAAATACTTCATGCAATATTAAAACACCTTTCCCAGAGGGACGTGGTCTTATTGTCAACCCTTAGCAACAGTGTTGGAGGAATTGTCACTCTGCTGGCAGCCAGACCCAAAGTGCAGCAGTGCTGTCTCCTGCCTGGCCCGGGGATCATTGCTTTCATTCCCTTTTTCTCTGCACTACTAGAACTAAGAGCTGAAATAAAGCAGACAGGGTTTAATTAGCGGAATCAATCCTTTCCTGGCGGCGCTTCATGATTTCTTGGAGCTCTGACTCCGCTCTGCTTTTCTGCAATGGAAACAAAACAGGAAGTTTGAGTTGGAACTTCAAGCTGTAGGCAAATTACAGTATTTAATTCATGCTGTAAGGGTCAAGCTAGTTTCAAAGAGTTAAGCTATATTAGCAAAAAGCAGATTAATTAGTGGAAGAGGGGATCTGCTTTATGGATTTGGGGCCTTTTTGCTTGAAAGCCCCTTGAGAATTTTTAGGTGTGTTTGATTGGTGGTGTGGGTTTTTGGTTGCATTGTTTTTTGTTTCTTTAAACTGTGTTTCTTAAAATGCCTGTTTAATGAGATATTTGACACTGCTGGTAAAGCAGGGATTACCCAGAGAAATACTTACCTCCAGTTGGTTTTTCTCCACTGTGATCTTGCTGTATACTCTGTTGCCCTCATCACCACACACCTTCTTCAGCTCCTCTCTGTTGAGGGAGAAGAGCTGAGCTCCAGTGAGGATGCCAAGGTGTTCCACTGTCCTGGGAAGACACAAAGGGAGGAGATGAGGGCTTTGTGCCAGAGATAAAAGGGCTGGCAGATGTACCAGGACCACATCGTGAGGCCCTGGAGCTGTGCCAAACTGCAATCCCAGTTGTGTTTCAGGCCATGGGTTTAGTTAGTTATGATGCAGTTTTCTCCAGGAAACCATGTATAGGAAAGGGATTGAGTTTGGGCTCTGAATGCCCTGGTTATAGAACCTGGATTTACCAGGATTGAACTGCAGTTCGCAACAGAAGCTTTGTAAGTAAATACAAGTGCCTTGTCACACAGCTGAGATGTTGCAACTGGCCTCCTCTGCTCCTTTTCCAATAAAGGAGCAGCATTTCATGTGGCAATAAAGCAAATCTTACTCTTTGCTGAATGACTTTGCCTCCAGCCAAGCTTTGACTTCTTCAGTGCTGGATTCAAAGGTGAGGGGCACAAGAAGTTCCTGAGGCTTTTCTACTTTGAAATTCCTGTGGGGAGGCTGAATTTTATTGTTCATGATCTTCTTTAGCAGCTCGTCGTTCAGCTCATCCATTTGGTGAATAAGTTCTGCAGAAATAAGTAGGGAGTGAGATCAAGTCTTCAGTCAGAAATCCTGTTAAATGAATGTGTTTGCAGGAAAATTGTAATGAAAATTGGAATGTGGCTCAGCATTTTTATTAACTCTGTAGATACACCCCAGAAAAGTGCTTACTTTTGCATTTTAGTTCTAAATAACAAGCTTAAATGCTTTGTTGGAGCAATAGGGTGAGCACTGACATTTTGACCTTCAGAATTCCACCAGGAACAAATGTGGACAGGGTTCCACTGTGGTTTTGGAGGCTGCTGGAGCAGAGTGGGGATCTCCCTTCTCCTCCCAAGCCAAGAATCCCTTCAGCTTTTGAAGCCTAGCTTTCTCTTTGGGAGAAACTGGGATTTCTACAGTTCTCCAGAATGATGGAGAGGAGGGATCACAGAATCCCAGCTGAGTGTTCTGGGAAGCTGGTTTGGGTTTCTTGCAGTGTGACTGGCGAGAACCTCATTTTCACCCGTTTGAGATGCAAATTTATCTTGAGACCAGTCTTGTTTCTCATGTTTGTAACTTTTCCTGGCCATCACACCTCAACCAAAGGACAAGAAACCCCACAACCCCCACTAACTTCTGCTCAAGGTTTGCTCAGGGGTGTAAACCTGATCTGGCAGTGTCTTTGTTCCCACTGGTGCTGTCAGGTGGTGACAAGGCACAGGGTCCCTTTCCCTGATGTCTGGTGTTGCTGTTGGCTTTTTGCTTCAGTTTGTCATCTTCCTGTTTTGGGGTTATTTAGTTCCCTTTGGGCTGTTGAAATAAGGGAACTGCCCTGCAGATACAGCAGCAAGAGGGGAGAATCCCAGCCCACGTGAGGCAGCAGGGCTCAGGGGGGATGGATTTGGTGTTTCTGAGGACTAAGTTCCCATTTTTCTCTGCCCCTGTGGTGCCATTTATTTTCCTTCCATCACCCCTTTGCTGTTGCCTGATGTGGAAGGACAGTTCTGTGAGAATCTGCAACTAGAGATTTGGGATTGGGTTCTCTTTCAGTCCTCACTGCTGCTTCTAGTAAGTAATTTGCTGATCCAGGTCCTCAGGGCTGCAGGTTTTGTTCCGCAGCTGAACAGAAGTGGCAGGAAGCACAAACTGGGAGTGAGCAACAGACTCATAAAAATCAGGGCTTGGAACTGGATGATCTTCAAGGTCCCTTCAAATCCAGGCCAGTCTAGGATGAACAAGGTGAGGTGAGCAGGGCTCTGGTGTCTCTCCTGCTCTGTGACCCCACCCCCCCAAAGCACGTGCAGGCTGAGGGAGTGATGTGCCTCTCCTATTTGTCTGGGAATTGCGTGGAACCACAGGAACAGGCCAGGTGGGCACTGTGTGTGTGGCAGCAGATGAGCAAAGGAAGTGAGAGGGATTGACCTGAGTGTGTGTGGTTGCTTAGACACACACAAATGTTCTGGAAGGGAAAGGAAACTCTCTCCCTGGGAAGAGGAGGAGGAAGGTCAAGCTGGAAGGAAGGATGGGATGATCACTGATTGTCCTGCTTGTCCTGGGCTCCCTGAGGGCCCGGGAGGTGAGTCATAAACACCGGGGCTACTCTCCCGGTCCTTGTACTGCTTGGGATCTCCTCTAAGCCCACTGCTGGTCTAGTGCTGATCACTAAAAGGTGCAGTTTAGAGGGAACACTGTGGGCAGGTCTGTCCCCTGCCCGGAGCACCCCGAGCCAGGGGAGCCCAGCGTGGGACACGTACGTTCTTTGGCGTCCTGGGGAGAGTTGCGCGATAACATCTCGCTGCCCCACTTGTCCCCGGCGTAGCTCGCAGGCAGCTTGTGAGTTGGGCTGGATGGTCCATAGCCCCTGGGGCTCAGGTCTCCTTTGTACCTCTGGTTAGAAAAGGGGGGGAAAAAAAAGGTGAGAATTTTTTTTACCATTTCTCACTTTCTGAAACTCTTCAGCTCTTGCTCACAGAGGGACAAACTGCTGTGTTCTGTGTTGATGTGGGGCTGGTGGCACCTCAGGTGGAGCTGTGTGGAAGAAGATAATTTCTGGGTTCTTGTGGGAATGAGCAACCCAAGCCAAAGACTGAGGATTGTGTGAGGGAATTAAGATCCCTGGAAACACATGTCATGACTATGACATGTGGTGTTTGCTTCCTTGCTGCTGCTGCAGACGACTTCCCACAGGTGTGACTCAACCCTTTAGCCTCTTGCTATGCAGAAATTACTGCTCACAGGACTTCCTTGGGAAGCAAAAGGATCTTTACAGGAGGAGAAAACTAACAGAAATGCCATTGGAAGGCAAAGCCTCGCTGCTCTGTAACTGGGATGTGAAGCAGGACCACTGCCAAGGACCTGGAGCAGTCTGGGAAGTTTGTTGACCTTTAGGTTAAACTCACAGGGATTTATGCGAAGACCTGCTGGGCCACCTTAGGCTTTGCCCAAACTCTGCTATACTGAGTAGGGAGGCGATTCCATGCTTCCTTAGAGGATTTGGAGCACTCCAGCTCCACATTTTTGCACTGCAAGGTGCAGTATTCACTTAATTCTCCCTTAGATGGTGTGTGTGTCTGCCTCCACTCCAGCAACGTGTTCCTGCTGCTGAACTGAGCTGTCTGTCTCTAACCTCCAACAAAAACCTCGGCATTTTCATGGAAGAATTTGCTTTTATGGAAAGCAAGAGGCTGCTGCATGGATGGGAAGGATAAACTTGTTTGGGAAGGGGGAAGATGAGCATGGCAGAATGTGAGAGTTTTATCGTAGGAGACTCAGGGATCTCTGGAGTTTGTCTGTCTGTGAGGGTTTGTCTTGACCTGGGCAAACTGTCCTAAGAAATCCAGGGGAATCTAACGACAGAATTATTCCCAGAGGGTGATGGTGCCCTGCAGGTGCTACCAGTCAGACACCACCTGACTACAGACCTGTTCCACCTCTTCCAGCTTCACCACATCCAGGATATTATACGGGACATAACCAGCCTGCCCACTCCGGTTGAGCAGCTTCCACCACTGCTTGTTGTCTTCCAGCACCTGAGACAGAAACAAACCTGCTGGTGGGAACACAGATTTAGGCACACAAAAATGATGGACCACATGGAAGGGGAAGTTGCCAGAAGAACATCCCTGAGGGCAGGAGCTCAGAGTAGATCTGTTGCTCTCAGGTGCAGTCCAGGACTGAAACCTTTCCTGGAAAGCATCAGAACTTGTCCCAAGGATGGATGAGCAGGAGAGCACCTCTGGGTGCTGAAGAACTCATAGTTCCTACTCAATTCCCCTGTTTCTCCTTATTTTTTTTCCAGTGACTGAGTTACTGTTGTCTTTTTGTGTTAAATAAACACAAAAAATAGCTGTGTTTTGCACAGAAACCTCTTCCTCAGGTCACAGCCTAGTGTTGGCCCAAGTTGTGTCCCACATTCTCCAGCTGCCACCAGCATTGCAGTAAGAGAAAGGTTATGAAAAAGGATGTTTTCAGAGAAAACAATTCCATGGGGAGGGGGAAGTGGTAATAACTGGCACAGACCCAGGAAGGAGGTGAGCAAGGCACTGCAGTGAGTTGTTTTCCTCCCCCCTCATTGTAATTGAGGGGTGACTGATGTGTTTCAGCTCAGCCAGTGACCCGACACACAGAGTCAGTCTGTTCCAGCTTCAGACTTGTGCAAAACTTGGGGTAACTGCTCAGAAACCACTGAGGAAAATGGAGTTGGTGTTTGCTGGTATCCTGAGGTCTCTCCTGCCTTTTCCCCAGCGTGCTCACCTACCTCCAGGATTTCATCCTTCAGCACGGAGAGCTCGTTGGCGTTCCGCGCCGTGAAGTCGTAGCGGATTTTGGCATATCTCTTGGGCAGAGCCATTCCCTGGGCCTCAAAGTTCCTGCAGCAGAGGAAAACCCCAGTTTTAATGGATGCTGGTGGTGGGCTCACTGCTACAACAGAGTGGTGGTGGCAGGTTTGTGTTTGGAGGGGCAGCATCCCTCTGCTCCTCTTTTTGAGGAAGATTTTCACCCCTTATTTTAGTGAAATATCTCGGTTGTGGGGACACACAAGCAAGCAAAAAGCTGTAGGGGTTTGGTTAGTGGTCTTTTGGGGGGAGCTGTGAAGAAAATAGTGCTTTTTAAGGCCTGGAGTGGCTACAGGGCATGAACAAAACACTGATTGTACCTCCTGGGAAACACTAGGTGTGAAACCCTCCTGTCCTGATCAGTGGAAACAACAGCCCCAGATGTCAGAGCTGGGGGAAAGGGAACTGAAAATGAGAGCTGGCAGAACTGGCTGGAAACCTCTGGGGTTTTCATCAGGCAACACTGAGCTGCTGACACAGAATTCTGCAGGTTTCCAGGGACAGTGAGTTTGAATGTTTCTGTTCTAAGATGCATTTGGAGAGGGGGAAGACAAATGCATTCATGTGTCTGCTTGGGAATTTCTGACACTAGAACGTAACATTTTTCAATGTTGAATTAGCTTTTTGTTTGAAGAGAGACAAAATAAATGTGGTAGATTGTTGAAAATGCTGAAAAAATAGAATGACAGATTCTCTGTGACCCAAACTGAAGTGACTGCTTTTCTTTTTTTTCACCTGGCTTGGGAAAACTTTGCAGATCTGATTTTCTTCTCCAGTTGAGTGTAGTGTTATGTTTTTAATTCAAAAAATGTTTGCTGTATGGAAAACTGTCTTGCCTTGTGGAAGGACAGGTAGGAGCTATTTTAAGTGCATTTGGGTCTTTTTGGTGGTGATGTGTAGCCTGCAGAGATACCTGATGCCACATTCCCAGTGGGTTTGGAGCAGGGCCTCAGGTTCTCCTCCAGTTAAGGTCAAGTTCTGTAAGCTGGTGAAACCAGTGCTTCCAGCACTGCCAGCAACTATATTTTTCTATTTCTGACTTACTGGGTTTGGTCGGTGATTTTAAATCCATGTACTGTGGAAGCTCAGCTCTTCTGAACCTGTAAAACTGGGCTCTGAAAAATGACCTCACTGTACTCAGTTTAAATTGATTTTCCTGCCTTTGTTATGTGTCTTTGGTGGTTTGCAAGATGTTGAAATCACTGGTTTAGTGTTTGATACACACCAGTGGTTGCAATGTTGTGTTTAGTTCTGTGCTCTGGGACAGCTCTTGGTCTGGTTACACCCACGTGTAGTATTTAAGTTGCAATTCCACCGTGGGGAAGAGCTTGGAGCAGTCACATTGAACCCACCCCGGGCAGAAAGGGAGCAGTGGCCTTGCCCAGCAGTGCCCTGAAGGCAGGGAGGGGGAGGAAGGCCCGAGTTAGGTCGGAATTACTTCTTTTGTGGCATTGCAGAAGGTAAATGAGTCATGAGGGAGGAGCTGGAGGTGGCTTGTGCTCTGGGTGCACCTGGACTGTGCACAAGCCACCTGTGCTGAAGGCTGTGGTACTGCCTGGGGCTCTCAGGACACTTCTCTGCAGCCAAAAACCCTGTAAATAACTGCAGTACTGCTGTGTGGGTGTTTTTGCTAATATGGGGTCTCTTGGCTAGAAAACTAGTTCAGACTCCTCTGAAGAAAGCGTGAGCACAGCGGGAAAAATGTCTGTGCAAGGACTGTCATTGTGGCCAACTGGGCAGACTTGACTTCAGTGCAATGAACTTGGGTTTTTTTCTTAATTGTTAGCTGTGAGGGAAACTTGCCACTGACAGTCTGACAGGCAGGTAAACAGGTCCAACACCTGAGATCCTCAGCTACTCTCCATGATCCCACCCTGTGCTGGGACTGAGGGGTGCCCCAGGGAGAGGGGGCCTTGGCAAAAGGCACCCTGAGAATTTGTATCCCAAGATTCCTTACTGCTATTTGTAGTTTGCCTGTGCTGATGGAGGTGGAAACATTTGCCTGTGTGTGTTGTCTAATAGTCACTACAAACAGACTTAAATCTTCTCGTGTAAAGAAAATTCTCTGTGTTTCTCCCAGCCTAACTGAGAAAAGTGGAATTGGAGAAGGGAAATGATCCTAATTCTTTCCCTGCTCTGCAGGCTCTTTTCCTGCATCTGTACAACTTTATGGTCCCACCAGGACCTGTGATGTGGTGAACAACAAAAATAAGTTATTTGCTGATATAATTGGATTTAAGGTATTTTGCAGTGATTTTGAACTATAAGCTCTGGAGCAACCTGGTCTGTTGGAAGTGGGCGGTTGGAACTGGGCCATCTTTAAGGTCCCTTCCCACCCAATCCATTCTGTGGTTCCATGATTCTCATGTCTCTAAACATACGGAGAGCAAAAGCCCCTGAGCCACAGTGTCAGTTTGGTGGGCTGCAGGTGGGGAACACGACCAGTGGATGGACTAATGAGGTCAGGCAATATTTTTGCCTCTCGTGCTGGAAAACACCTGGAAGTGTTTTCCTTGCAGAGCTGCTGGTGATGGAACAGCAGACAGTGCTCACGTGAGTGACCCCTTGTCTGATCTGTACCTTCTCTTGGGGTAATTAACAGTGGCAGAGGGTGAGCTCCAGGCTGCTGTGTCCGTGTGTGTGCCTGAGGCTCCCGGGGGAGCTGGGATGTGAGGATCCCTGACCTGTTCCCGTGCGGGGTGACGCTCTGTTTGAAGGCATCCACAGCTTGTGTCTGGTCGGCTGCCTGGCCGCGCTTGAGCGAGGAGTTCCGGTAGGGATATCCGTTGGCTGAGGAGAGCTGGGAAGGCAGACATGGAGCCAGCGTTACCGGGGAGGGGCAAAGGAGAGGGACCGTGTGGCCTGGAAGCTTTTGGTCAGAATGAGGTGCACACCAAAATACTCTTCAGGCAAACCTGTGTCCCTGGAGCTCAGTTACATGACAGTGTCCTGTTGCCTTTGCTCAGGATGGGCTGGTCACTGCTGCCCTTTTCCAGCCTGATTTGCTTTCCATATCTAACTGGAGTGACCAGAACCACCTGAGTTCTGAGCTGTCTACTTGTAAGACACCACCATACCCCCCGCAGATCCATCTCTCTGGAAAAGGAGGAAGGAGAAGAGAGGATTGCCAGGGACACAGGACTAACCTCCTCCTGCAGGTGTCCAATGTCTATTTCCCAGGGAGCTCCACGGAAGATTTCTGTGGGTGGTTCCCAGCCGTTGCGGAATTTGGGGATGTAGGTGGGGATGTTTGCATCTCGGGGCCACTCGGCTCTAGGACACGAAGTGGGAATGTGAGGTGAGATTCACAAGGAATGTGTCTGAGGGCATGTGAGGGAGAAGCAGGAGCGTCAGGGCATCCTTGACCTTCTGACAGAATCAATCATCTTTTCACCAGGAACCTGGTGAGATGGCAGCTCTGTCCTCACCTGGATCTGGTCCATGTCTCCCCCAGGGAATCCCAGAGGTTGATCTCTTTGGGTGTCAGGTGTCCTCTGAGGAAATCTGTGGCGTCTTTAGAAAGAAGTGGGCTGACGACAGAGCGGGCAAGCTCGGGACCACCACAGCTGTTGATGATCTGTGTTACACACAAACCACACAAACAGGAGAGGATTCACAGGGAACAGTCAAAACATGGAACCAGAGACACACAAAGGAGCAGCCATCAAAGATAAAGCTGATCCTGAGATCAGCTCAGTCGCCTCAATAAACATCAGCCTAAATCTTTGAAGAAGACTGGACAGTTCAGAGGAATGTGAGAATTTTTTATATTGGAGTTAAAGCACGGTCTGATCTAAGAAATGAGCTGTGGGTAGAGACATCGCAAGCTGACACTTCAAAAAAACAAAAAGTATCTTGCTATTACTATGTCCCTTCTTATCCTTTTCCATGTCTGGATTTCTGCTTCTGATTTTCAGGGCAAAAACTGAGCCAGATTTGCCTGAAGGTGAGAGCAGGCACATTCCCAATGGGAACTGCAGCTGGCTGGCACTTCTGTTCACAGCCAGGCTTTATTAATGGGGTGGAAATGGGATTTACCAGTTCCAGAGGTCCAAATAGGAAATGTACCAACTCTGAAGCGCTGGGGTTCTGGATGTGCTTCCTTAGTTTGGCCTGGAAAGAGAAAGGAAACCTGGTTTAACCCTAACCTGAGTGTGCCTTCTCTTTTCTGTCACATGAGGGATTACTGCTGACTGGTAAGGAGGGCAAGTGACTGGGGAGTAGGAATCATTCATTTTTCTTTTGTGCCCATTTCTAATTCCTGGTGCATTCAGGAGGGCTGGAGTACCTGCTCTGTTAAATCTGTCCCTTTGAAGCTAATTGGAACAACACAGGAAACTTGGGTTTATTGTGCAAGTTCTAGTGAGGAAAGGCCAGGATTATGGCTTCCGCCTCTTGCAGGGTTGAAAATCCCACTAGTTCCATGAATGAAAACAGCAGGACAAGTGTTTTGTGGGTCCTTTGCCAAATTGCTGAAGAGGAAAAATCTCCACCAAGGTCTTGCCTGTGGCACCTACAGCTGCCCTGACCACTGAAATGCTCCAAATCCAATGGTATTTATTGGAGTGAGTTGTGGTGGAGTGGAGGAGCAAACACTTAGGGTGAGTTTACTTTAAGAATGGGGTTTTATTAGCAGTGATCAGCTGAGCTGAAGCCTGTTCAGTTTGTTCTTCCATTCAGTCCTGAGCTCCTGGCATTGTTGCCATGGAAAACAGGCTCCCTGCTCCTCCTGGACTCCAAAGTATTTTAAATGCTGGTGGTTAAACATTAATGTGGAATGGAAAGTGTGAAACAACTGATGGCAGCAAGGGGACTAAATGAAATGGCCCTTCTCAAGGACTTCCCAGCCATGTGGTGTGGAATGTGGCACTGCTCCCCCACAGGGAGCACTGCCACAGAACCCTGGGCTCTTCCCAGGAGATGATGTCCTCTTTCTGGCCCTGAGCAGGCACAAATTATTCATATCTGCCTCTAAAAGAAAAGGCTGGAGCTTGGTGTCCTGCACAGAGGTTGTTTATAAGCTCTGTGGTTTCCTTAGTAATAAATTCTCGTAGGACATGTTTGCTGGGCAGGTTTGGTCAGAACTGACCAATGTGGTCTCACACATTTCACTAAGCAGAGCTGGCAGCACTGGGGACACCCTTATGCTCCTGCTTTTCATTCCCTTCTTAATACAGAGGGTCTTCCAGAGGAGGAAGAAAGGAGCCAGGAATATGGGGGCAATAGGGGGCATCAGTTCATGTCAAGCAGAGACTTGTCAGGCCTGGATTCAGGTGTTGTGAGCCTCTCGCTGCTCAGTCCCTTCCTGGACTTCATGCTTCTAGTTTTGGTTTAACAGCTTGTCCCAAAAGGCCTGCACCAGCCTGACACAATGTTTGTCCTGGGTTCTGAAGAACCTGGAATTTACACCTTTATCCCTTGGTGGTGTTTTCCACTCAGATTTCCCTCTAAATTCTTGCTACTGGGATGCACAAGGAACAGCCCTGTCACTGCATGGGATGGGAGCTCCCTCGGTGCCTTACCAAGAGGTTAAAAGCCAGTTTGGTTTTCTGGAAGCAGTCGATGAACTCGGCCTCGCTCGGGGGTCTTGCTCGGAGAGTCAGCATTCCCTCTGCCGGGAGAAGGGGCACAGAAGGATGTGTTAATTACAGAATCCCTGTTTGGGAATGCTTCATCTGCCTGCTGGGCAGAAAACACATCAACAACGGGTGCTGAGAGTAGAGCTACTAAAAATCCAGGGGTCAGAGAAAGCCAAATGTCTTTCTGTGTGTCGGAGGCCTCACTAGGCTCCCTGTGCTCTCCAGGAGATTCCCACAGACCAGTGGCACCTTCCAAAGGGTGTGGCTGGATCTGTAGAGGTGCTGCTGCATCCATCGGGCCTTGCTGGGCTGTGAGCAGAGGTGTCCCCCCCTTCACCTGTGCCCTGTATTCCCTGTTGGTTCCAGCTGCTGCACTGTACCTGCTGGCCCTTTCTTCTTGTTCTTCTTCCCTTTCTTCCTCTGGTTGAGCTGTCGGAAGGCCTCTGCTGCCTTCTGCAGCTGGGCCACGAACACTTCAATGTCGTCCAGAGTGCAGTTCAGGATTTGCTGTGGGGACAGAAACCCCAGAGACCCAGGTGAAAGTGAGTCTGGGCTGCACCCAGCTGGGAGCCCGAATCCCAGAGCCTGCTACATTTCCTAGAAGAATGCATAGGAATCAGCAATCCAGGCATGAAATGAAGCTGAATTCATCACTTTCCAAACACAAAGCTGGGCCTGGCTGGGTGCTGTACTTATCAATGTGACAAGTGACCCCTGCTAATGGGTGGCTGGAAAATAACCCAAGACCAGGCTGTGGGATGGGGAGGGGCAGACCTGGAATCAGCAGAGCTGCCTCAGGTCAGAGGATGTTGTAACTAACCCAGTGACAGAGCTTTGCTTTTGGCCACCTTATCTTTATGCATAGCAGATATCAGTTTGAAAAATGACCAACATTAAATGTCTGCTGCCTGTTCTCCCTGTCCTCCTGGCTGTGGGCTGTGCCCTGCCCTGGTTACCCACCGTTTCCTTTTCAATCTTCTGTGCTAACATGGCCCGTGACTCTTCGTGGTCGTGAGAGCTGGAGCTTCGTCGTTCATAGTCTGCAAACGAGGGAGAGAAAAAGATATTTCCTATCAGAGGTTGAAAACAGGCTCCACTAAAGGCAGGGATCCATGGGATGGTAACTCCCAGCTTGGGTGTTTACTCTGGGCCATGAGGGCACCTCAGGAGACCATAAGGAGCAGGAGGTGATCAAAGTTGCTGATTAAATCTTCCAAGGTTACAGCACTTTGCTGCCAACCCCTGTGTCAATACTCTGCCTGTTCTCAGGTATAGACAGGGAATGAATCAGGAGGAGCGACCAGCAGAGACCTGCCAGCCCCTGAGTCAGCAACTCCTGTGCCTTTGATGGATCTGTGCTGAGGAACTGAAGAACCAGATGTCAAGTGTGATTAGATTAATTTTGCTCTTTCTTCTAATCCCCACAGGAGCCTTCATTCTCCCTGAGGTTCCAGTTTAACTGAACAGCAGTTAAGAAACAAGGGATAAGCCCTGGAAGTGAACACAACTGCTGGAAAGCAGCATGGCAGGAATTCTGCATGATGGATGTTTAGGCACAAATCAGCATTTTTGTACACACCTGTGTGCAGTGTCTCAAGTGGTTTTAGTGGGTGTTAAAAACCCAGTCATCCTGCAAAAAACCCAACCTGCAGGCAGCTCCTGGCTTCCAGAGGACACCCACTCAGTGAGGGGGGATATTTCAGCATGAGCAATTGCCTGGGTGGCCCCTTGTGAAAAGAAAACTCTGTCAGCTCAGTGAAATGTGGGTTGAAAGGCCAGCACAGCAGGATCCACCCAGGGGGAGAACTTGGGAGGCAGCTTTGGCAAAGGACCATCAAAAATCCACGTCATCTGTAAGTGTGGGGCTGAAGTGATTAGTGCTGACAGGTTTTGTAGAAAAAGCAATAGGGTGTTTTGAGAAGTGATCTCAGCAAACAGGCATCACTCATGGCTCTCTTCTGTCATCGGCTTTCGTGCCAGGCTCTGTGCTCTCAGAGCCAGAGATCCTGCCTGGGTGAGTTCCCAGCTCAGCTGAGGGGAGCAGTGTAAGCTCAGCTCTGAGCTGAGCTGCCTGGGAAGGGCAGAGAGAAGGGTGGCTGCTCTGCATCAGAATACAGGTGTTTGTTCATGGTCCAGCTCAGAAACATCCTTTCATGATGCAGAACTGGGCCTGAAATAAGCTCTCCATTCAGGAGCCAGAGCAGCTGCTTGGCTTCAGATCCCATCCCGGGAAAGGAGTGTTTTGGAGTTTCATATAGCATACTATTATATGTTTTCCTTGAAACTAGAAATGAATCCTAAGAGAAGGTGGTATGGTGGGCAGGGATGAGAAATGCTTGCAGTTTACTCATCAGTTTGAGCTTTTGTCAGAGCTTGTTTCTGTTCTCTTTTCAAGACAACCGAAAGGGGCTGAAGTCAGGATGCTGCTGGAATCAGTCTTTGGATTAGCACATGAGGGGAGAGTTCAGAGCTGCCTTTCCACACTCGACTTTACAAGAATTCGTGGAAACCACTTGATTTTTGAGGGTGAAATCTTGGCTCCTGTGAAGTCAGCAGAGCCATGAACTTGTCTTTCTGACCAGGTCTGTGTTGTCTGTACATTCTAAGATCACTAGTGCTTGGTTTAAACTTCATGTGGTAGCTCAGTTTTACGGGGGGCCTTTGCTTATTTTTGGCATTTCAGAATCCCCAAATCTAGGTGTTTTTACAAGGACTTTCTAAGGGTTTTGATTTGTTAAGCAGAAGATGCTCGGTGGGTACAACACTTGTTTATACCACAGATCACTTCAGGGGGGTTGGCTGTCTGGGTTCATGAGTTTCCTGTCCCCAGGACAGACTTCCTGAGCGTTCCCAGTACCTGGATCATGCTGGGAAGGAGCTGCCACCCTGTTCCTGTTCATCCCTGAGCCTCGCATGTCGTGCTGGATCGGGATGGGAGCCGGCCCTTGCGGTGGGGGGAGGATGGATTGTCTCTGCTTGATCTTTTCTTGGTTTGCCCTGCAAGGAAAAGGTCACAGAGCAACCTGTCAGTGGCTGCTGATCCTGTTTCCAAGAGACTGGAGTGTGAATACACCATGGGAAACAGCTTTGGGTTTGTTACTCCCAGCTGTATCCTGCAGCACTTACTTGAGTGTCTGTGGCCGTATCTTCTTCCCGTGCTTGTGGTCTGACAGGGCACTTTCTATGTCCTCATGAACCAACTCCGCCTCAAAGAGAAAACAGGGATGTTTTCAAGGGCTTGTCTCTGGGAAGGACTGAGGGCCAAGGAGGAAGGGGCTGGCAGGCAGTGAGACAAACGAGGAGGGCTCTGCTCACCTCCACCTCATCGCAGTTGAAGAAGTGGATGTCAGGTTTGTGCTGCTCCGAATCCTGGCACACCAGGAGCAGGATGGAGGAATAGCGCATCTGGTTGAGCACGGTCTGGCAGTGCTGCACTGTGGGCAGAGGGAAGTCCTCCAGCTCATCCTGGAAGAGGAGGAGGAAGAAGGTGTCAGGCAATGAGAACTATTGAACTGAGGGGGAATGGTCCTGTGCAGGAACTCCTGGGATCCCTATGCTGATATTCTTTAGTTTGTCGTTGCTAAAACCATCCCTCTCCCACACTGCAAGACTGGCTCTAATCCAGGAGTAGATTTTGGTAGTGATTCACCCTTGTTTGGGTTCCTTAGAACCTGCCTTCTCCAGGTAGAAGGGGAAGGGCACCCACAGCACCCCACAGCTCCCACAGAGCTCCGGGTACCTTTGTCTCGCAATCCAGCAGCCGGATGGACTTGTCGTTCACTTGCAGCAGCATCTCCTGCGTCCAGATCTTCTCCTTGGAGTTGAGCAGGATGAGTTTCCGGATGGCATCGTCCACTGTCATGATGGACTCGCTCTTGTCCATGATGAAGGTGGCCAAGTGCTGGAGGTGGGGAGGGAAAGGAGGAAACAACAGGTAGAAAACATTTGTTATTGTGTGTAAATCAGTGGTGAAAGCATCTCTAAAGGCTTCAGCTCCTGTTTGTAGTTCTTTAGAGCTGAGGCGTGAAGTTGTTGCACAAAGCAGTTCTGGTTGGTGGTACCAGCCTGGCCATGGCAGGGAAAGATCTGGGTTTTGTAATGGTTTGCATAACCAGTTTCACCACTTGCATATTAATCTCCTCAAGTCCAGCAGCTCTGGCCCCAGTTCAGCAGGGCAAATGCTTCCTACACGTGAATTACTGCCCTGGCCTTTCTGAAACTGGCTTGGAAGTTTAAATACAGTAGTTGAGCTTTGCTTGCCAAGCTAAAAACATCTTGGAATTTGCTTGTCTCGCGTAGCAGACCTGGCTGTGGGGTCTGTGCCAGGTAAAGAGCTTACACAAGCCATGGGCAAGTGTTAGTCCTCTGTGCCAAGTGCTGCTCTGGGAACAGCTCCTCTGGAGCCCTTCCATACTGGCCAGGGAAGGGCAGCGAGGCAGCTGTGGAAAGGAGAGGTGTGTCCCATGCCAACGGTGCTGGTGGCTCCCAGCAGCGCGTGGAGGCCACTCCAGAAATCCAGGTAACTGCTCAGCAGCAGGCGGGAGCCAGCGCTGCTCCCGGAGCTCCGGAGAGCTCCATGTGTCTGCCAGCAGAGGGGACTGTGAGCAGCCTGGCTGTTTGCTGAGCTGTTGTCCTTGTGCCATGACAGCTCAGCCAGGCCACGTGTTCAGATGACAACAGGGAAGGGGGAAAAATCAGGAAGGAAAAGGAACTGGTGCTGTTTCATCTTGTTCCTTCGCTGCCCAGACGGCAGCAGTGCGAACTCCTGCTTGTCTCTGAAGCACAAGCCCTGCAGCCTGGTTTCAAAGCAAGAGCTGGAGAAATGGGGTGTGTTGTACAGCAAGTCCTAAACTGATCTGAAATTTGGAGTACAGAGATGAATTTTCTCTGGCTTTTCTCCTTCTGATCCCATGTCTTCCTGCCTTGTCCCAGTGACCAGACACAACCTTTTCAGGGGTCAAGCAGCTTCCTTCTGCTGCTGATGCTGGTGGGAATTAGGGGTGGGTAGGGTTTGTGGTGACCCATTTGACCCATTAGATGATTCCCAAAGCCTGGAGGAAGGAGCAGAGAAGAGGGCAGGCTCTGCAGGGTGCACGACCCATTGCGTGTTCCCTGAGCACGGGCACGGGGTGAGGCACTGACTAAATAAAACTGTAGGCAGGGCTGTGAGCCTGAGCTGAGATTAGCAATGCAGTCATGTGTGAAAACACACCGGGCTGTCTTACTGGAACTGTAAAACTGTGCACAGACAGGTATTTGCCAGGGCAGTCTTATCTGTGCAGAGGTGACAGGCCTCTGCTTTCGGAGCAGTGAGGAGAATGGTGGCGGGCGTTCTTATCTCTTCTATTATTTTATCCACCAGCTTTACAAGCTTTGTAAATTCCTTTGCTGTTCACTGTTAAGTTAATTTTCATGGAGGGGAAACTACTTGTGAGACTCACTCATTAGAATATTTTCTATTTTCTGTAGATATGGGTGGATTGAGGGGCAGAATTTTCCTGCTGTCTTTGCTTTATGTCGCTAAAACCCCAATATTCAAATACAGCAGCTTTTGTAAGAATGGGCAGTGAGTCCATCCACCATTAAACTTTGATCAGATTATTTCAAAGGGTGTAAAATCCCTCCTGTGAGGAAACCTCATTCAGTGTCAGTGCCTGCCACTGAAATCCTGTTGGCCTTGGTCAAAGTCCAGGGGAGAGACTCCCGGCCGGGCTGCATGTGGCCTAATTAATGAGGAATTCATGCGCTGGGTAAAGTCCCACCTCTGCCTGCACGAGCGCCTGCCGGGCCATCGAGCTGGTTTCTCCCACGGAAACTAGGACCTCCTTCCAAACAAGCATCTTAGAAGTCTACACTGAGAGTTTTGAAGGGCCCCATGTACTAAACATGAACCTCATGAAGTGTCTTCCCCCCTCGCCTTGCCCGTGGTGAGCGGCCACCTCCGTCCCCACGGTGTCGTGGCCTTCAGCAGCTGTGCTCAGGAATGGCCGAGATCCCAGCAGGGCCAGGCTGCTCCTCCAGGGACACTGCCAGAGGGGTTTGGCTTATTGCCTCGGGGGGTGGAGGCCTTTGAGTTACTTGAGAGGACAAGTAGCTGGGCAGAGCTGAAAGCTGATAGTCCATGTGGTCTCTGTTGTTTGGGAAGATGAGTTTCTGTAACCACCACAGGAACACTGCTTTTAACCTCTGTGCTGAGCAAGAGGGTTTGAAGCACAGGTGGGACAGGACAGCAGCTTCTCCATTTCCTCTTTCCTTGTAGAATTCTATTTGTCTTTTTAACAGCATTCCCCCCACCCCCATCCTTCTCTACCCACATGCTCAGGACTTTACTTGTAAGGAGATTCCCAACTGCTCTTTGGCTTCATGACACAGGGAACACACTACATTACCAGGATCTACTCCTGCCCTTGGACTCCCAGCCCCTCAGTGCTCCATTGTGTGCTCACCTGGACATGGTACTGGGAGGTCTCATGCATGATGATGTTGGAATTGGAGTATTTTTTCCTTTGTTCTGTAAAAAAAAAAAGAGAAGAAAACAAGTGTTCATTGTTTATCTGTTGATCTGTAAATCAAGGTCTGAGAATTACAGCTCTACAGTTTTCTTGTAATCTCTGAGATTCCAGCCTCAATTGGAATACTGGGAATAATAAAACATTGTCTTTTGTTAGAAGGATTGGAAAATTCCATGTGTGAAGTGTGTGTTCAAGCTGTATTCCTTTGTGCTGCTCATCTTTTGATTCAGCACCATTTGTGGAGCAAGGTCAACCTTGTGTAAAGGAAATCCCTGGACAAGGAATGATTAGGAAAGCTTTTGGAAGAGGGCTGCAGAGGTGAGGAGTGTTTTGAGAAGCCTGGCAGAAGGCCAGAAGGAAAGATCCAGCCACAACCCAGCAGTTTGGACATGACAGCCCTCTGAATCATGCTCCAGAAGAACCCTCTGTGCTCTGGGATGCTTTCAGTTTCCTTTCTTGTTTTTCCTGGCAAGCCACAGTAAAGAGCTGTTGCTACAGGTAGGAAAGGCTGTCAGGATCAGCCAGAACCCCCAGGTTCTTGTACAGTATTTCTGTGAGGCAACAAATCCTCATTACTTCCCGCATTTCTTACTGGAAAGCAGCAGTAAAGAGCAATTAGGGAAAAAATTGCTTGGTAATCCATGAGGCTATTGAACATAATCCTCTAGAACTGACCCTGCCAGCTCTTACTCGCTGTTTGATTGGCCCTTGGCCAGGGATTCCTTTAAATTGCTTGGATAGTAGAGGAGGAACTGTCCAGACTCACAGTGATCTGGGAGCATCCAAACTGGAAACATCCTCCTGGCCAGCAGAGGACATCCTTGGGTTTTAAACAAGTATATATTCATCTGAATTTCTTTGGGACTTACTCAGAGCTCTCCTTAATACCTTCCCAGGGATTTGGCTTCCCTCTCATTCTCACATTTTCTCTGAACACAGAGCACGTGGCCTCATTTAACACGTTTCACGTTCGAGAGGCTGATTCCGAGAAAATGTCTGTCCTAATAGGAACTCATTCCATCACTTCCCAAATGTATTAAACCCAGGATCTTTCGGTGAAGAGGTTAGTTTACAGGAGTCAACATGTATTCCAGGCAGTGCCTGCCAGGATTCCTGCAAATGCCCCTGTGTGTGATGTGCAGCTTCGTGCCTGGATTTGTCCTGCCTAGAACAGGCTGGGATTTCCAGCCAGCCCATCTAGCCCCTGGAATGCTCCCATTCCAGCTTTCTTTGGTTGAGTTCACACCTAGTGGGAATTTGGTGTTTCTTTGGCTGTCCTCAAATCGGAGTTGGGATCAGGGCCTGGGACACAAGCAGGGGCAGCATGTTTTCCCATTGGATCCCACCTTGGCACTGTGAACTTTCTCCTCCAGGTTCCCCCTGCATCTCTATTACACTTTTATTTCTCCCTGGCTTCCGTGGGAGGAGATGAGCAAGGACCAGCTCGGGCTCCACAGGCATTGCCAGCAGGTGTCTCTCCAGAGCAGGCACTGCCTCTCCATGGGATCTGCCCGGGGGATTTCCCTTTTCTGCTGGGCCGGCTCGGAACAGCTTTGACATGGAGCTCCTCGTGGCCCTTTTCTGCAGACACAGAGCAGTGCTGGCAATCCTGCCCATGGCTGCAGGAGTGTGCTGAGCACCCTCAGACATCCCTGACACGTGGGGAAGAGATGCCCTGCTCTGGCCAGGGGGCACAGAAGCTGGATTCAAGCCGACTGCTAAAGCTTTTTAGCACTTTTCTAACACTCTTTAAGCCTGGTGAGTGCCACGAGCTGGGCAGGGCACATGAGTACCTCACACCTCGTGTCTCTGTGCCTGTGGCTGAAAACACAGCAGTGTTTTGCCTCCGTGGCCGATTCCCGATAGCCCTGGAGTGGTGGCTGTTCCTGAATAGAAGTGGTTTGTTGGTGGGAAAGCTGACAGAGGCATGATGGAGACTGCAGGTCTCTGAGCCAGGGTCTCCCACACCACCAGCACCGACTCAGAGGTGGAGTGAGGATAGTTCAGGGGGAAAGGCCTCGGACCTCAGCCCAGCTCCCTGCTCAGCCATTCCAGAGTGACCTTGAATAAATGAATTAACATTGCAGCGCAGCCACTTCCCACCTCAGGCTCACAGGGAAGGCTCAGTGGCCTTTTCTGTTTGCTGGGGGCTTTAATTGCAGTGTGTCCTACTTGGAATGTGGGGCAAGGTCTGGGGTAGGGCACAGGCAGCGCATCCCGCAGGGATCTGGGGCTGATGTGAGGCACTTTTCTTCTCTCAGTAACCTCAATTTCCTGCCCAGGCATTTCTCGTGTAAATAGATGACACTGATGGAAATGAGAGCACTGCATCCATGAGGGATGGAGGCAGATCTGGAGTTTAAGGCATCCCTTTTTTAAAGGGAGGGGAAAAGGCTGAAGTGGGTGGTCTGGGAACAAAGGGGGTTTATATTAGGGCAGGCAAATGTCTCCAGCCCTGAGAGGAAGGGTCAGAGCTGCACTGGGAGCTGGTAGTCCCTGAGGAAGGGAAGGAATACGAGGAGGCTGAGGTTTCCAGAGGGAGGCTAGTGCAGATCTGTGTTCCCAGTAGGAAAACAGCCCCTGGAGCTGCAGCAGTGGTCAGGGTTTCAGCTTATTGCCCTCAGACTCTCTGGGATCCCCTCCAATGCCTTCGGCCCTTGCTCCAAGCTCAAAGAAGCTGCACATGTCCTGGTCGAGGGAGATCTCAGCATGAATCCCTGAGAAAATATTTGGAGAAGCCCTTGGAAATTTTGGGGACTAGCCAAAACCTCAAAACTCTGCATAGTCCAACTTTCCATCACCTGCCCTTGGTGACTGCAGAGAGCAAAGGCCCCTTTAGCCCTTTGCAGCCTTTTCCAGACAGTAGCAAGCCCAGGGACAGGGAAAAATGCAGATGTTTCCCCTCCCTCTGTTGATTTTCCCTGGGGGAATTTCTGCATTATCTCCAAGAGTCACAGAACTAGAACAAAGTGCCTCTATTTTGTCTCACCATGTCATTCAAGTGACGTCCCAGAATCCGCCTAGGGCAAGAAATGGGTTGTTTCTGCATATTCTCTTTCCTGTCCTTTTCTTTAAGAAGTTTGCTTGTTCCTTCTCCTGAAGTCCCTTCTATCTCCTTGGCTTCTACCTGCCCCCCACACCCATGGAAACTTTTATTTCTGTGTTTCCTCCTGGCAAATAAAACCACGAGGTGTGGAACCAGCCCAGCTTTCCGGGGACAGCAGGGTGCCAAAACACTGAAATCTCCTTTCCTAGTGCTTAGTTTTGATTTAAACTAAACAGGAAGAATTAAAGATCCAGGCTGGAGATCACAATAGAGTCAGTCTTGGGCCACAGCTATCCGGGGAGCGTGGGTGCCTTAAAGGAAAAGAGGGGGTTTGGGTTTATTTACTCAAAGCTGCAGAGCTTTCCATGATGCATCTTTATTTGTCTGTGCTTAAATCTGGCTCTAGTTGGGCTGGGCTAATACTGATACACTTTTAGGAAGCAATTCTTCCCTGTGAGTGTGGGGAGGCCCTGGCACAGGGTGCCCAGAGAAGCTGTGGCTGCCCCATCCCTGGAAGTGTCCAAGGGCAGGTTGGACAGGGCTTGGAGCAACCTGGGCTGGTGGAAGGTGTCCCTGCCCATGGTGGGGGTCGGTCTGGGTGGGCTTTAAGGCCCCTTCTAACCCAGACCATTCTGGGATCCTGTGAGTGATGCCTGCAGGGAGGTCTGTGACTGACTCTTGGATCAAGGGGGATCCTTTGCCTTGCACAGGTGAACTCCCCTGCCCAGAAAGGCTTCAGGAGGAAGGTCACCTGTCCTGTGTGCTTCCTGCTGCCCTCGTGCACAGCCCTGTCCTTATCTGCTGGGTGTTGGATGGATGGGCTCTGGCTCAGGAGCAGGAACCAATGTCCTCCAACACCTCCCTGGGACACTTGGCATTTCTATGGCTCCTGCAACGGACACCTCAGGTGTTATCCCACCCCCCACCTGCTCCAGGAGGCAGAGAATTCCATAATCCCCATGTGATAAGTGAGCACTGCAGCAATACAGCAAAGATTTCTCCCAGGTCAGCTCAGCCACAACCTGCAACTCTGTTTAGGAGCTGCTGTGGCAGTGCAGGACTCTGGGCAGAACACAGGCAAAGGGCAAGGAGAGCTCCAGGGCTGTGGCAGCAGTCCAGCAAACATCCCAAGGGGATAAAGCTGGCCCACAGTGACCAGCACTGGCCTTCTTCCCTCTGTCTGCCAAGAGAGACAGGATAACAATACAGCTTTGTCCTGTCCTTTTGGTGTCTTGTGTGGGGATCCTGGAAGGTGCTGCTGGGATCTACGGTGGCCTGAGGAGCAGTTGTGCTGATCCCAGACATTTGGAACTCACTTCAGTTCTCTCCTAACCAGGTGGTTTTACTCTTGCCTCATGCCCAGAGGTGTGGGGAAAATGAAAAAGAATGTTGTCTGTCACTAGTACCTTAGGGATAAACAGGGCTGTGGGAATGGTGTTTCCCACTGGCACTGGCGAGGAAACAGGAGAAGCTCAGACCTCTGCAGAGCTACAGGGTGGATTTTACCCAAGGGCTCTAAACAGTACTGGGCTGAACTCCCAGTGATGAGGCTCAAATCTTGTCTGGAGGGGAGAGTGCCCTGTTTGGCTTCATGTTAAGGAGCGGAAGGGATGAAAGGGAGGAGTAAATAAGGAAAACAAGCAAGATTGATTCAGGTGCACATGGGGTTATCAGCTTGCTCCAGGAAGCCAAACCACGTCTTTAGGGCCAAGATCCCTCCCCATTTCCATGCAACACCTTTTTTGCAGGGCCTGTGGCTGTGAACACTCCCTTCAGCGAGCACAAGAGATCAGCTGGTGGGATAAACTGCCCACGGAACCAGCTTGGAGCTGGGATAATTGGTTGAGGTCTCTGAGCAGTGCCAAGGAGGCAGGAGCAGGCTGGTCTCCCTCCAAACCAGAGGGCACAGCATCCCCAGTGCAATGTGCCAGTGGGACCAGGGGTGGGAGAAAGGGAGGTTGTAGGAGTCAGACACCCAGTGGTATACCTGGAATATCCACAGTGGGGAACATCTGCCTGGGGAGGAGGGAAACAGGCTCCCCTGGGACTCAGCTTACCCAGGGAGTGTCGTGGTGCCGCACTGACCTGCTGGGGGTTACAGGTTGCTACAGGCAGGATGCCAAAGCTCAGTCCAACATTGCATCTGCTTCCCTCCATTTCCATCCTGAACTGCTCTAAACAAAAACTCCCCTGTGCAGGGCCAGGGTCAGTTGTGCTGTGCACACACCTGTGAACAGGTGTCTCTAACAAACACAGGCAGTCACAGCAGAGCTGCAGGGCCCCCTCCTCCCCTCTGTGCACATCATTCTCTGCTTAATTAGTTCTATCACACAGGATCCTCCCTGATCCTCCCTATCCCTCCCCAGATTGGTGTCCAGCTGTTGCTGGACAGAAGGCCCAGCAGAAAACAGGGGGATGGACAAGTTTGGAGCAGTCTGTGAGGAATCAGAGAGGTATTGGGTTTGTTTTCCTTGGCAGTGCCACACCAAGGACCTCTCCTGCATTCCCTGCATCACACTGCCAACTTCCCCGGCCTCCACATCCATTGGAGCAGCCTAAGGGAAGTCCTGGCTGTGCCTGTGCCTCCTGAAGCTTGCCACTTCTCTGTGTTATCTGTATGTTACCTGGCTGTGCACAGGCTGTTTATAGGAACCTGCCAGCCTGGCATGAGCTGGGCTGTGCCAACCAGCGGGTCAGGGCCAGAGGTGGTGGTCTGAGCACAGCTCTACAGCAGCACAGCTCTGGGATCTGCCAGGCTCCTGCTTCCTCACCAAGCGGGAGGATGGGATGCTCCAGGGTTAGTGAAGGATCTGGTTTTGGGTCCTGCACAGACCTGCTGTGCCTGAGCTCCAGACAGGGAAGCATTTGCAGGTCCTGCCTTGCTGCTTCCCTGTTCCCCAGGGCCAGCGTGGGGAGAGCTCCGTTTTGGAATATCTTTGCAGCTCAGGAAGCTCTCTGGGTGTGCTGTTCCATCTGGAGCTGGTCTGTACTGGTGGCTGTGGCGCTGGGAATCTCTGCCTGGGGCAGCTGTCGCTCCTGGCTGGTGTGTGAGGGCAGCTCTGGAAGCTCTGGGAGTGAATGAACAGGCTCTCCCGGGGGTGTGAATGGGCTGTGGTAGAGGGAGCCAGGAGCCACAGGGCTGAATTCCTACTCCACAGCTTCCTATTTGCGCAGCTCAGGCGCGGTGCTCACATTCCTGCTTTATTAGCTGAAGACACAACCCACTCCAGGAGGGCAAACACAGACCTGACCCAGCTCCCGGGGTGTGCAGGGACTGAGCACACGAGGAACAGTGTGTGTTTGTGTCCAGCACGCTCCGAGCACGATCAGCGGGGGATTGAGGAGCTCTGGGGGAGGCTCACGGGGAGGGATGTTCCCTCTTGCCTTTACAACCAGAGCTGGGACAAATCTGCCAAATTATTTTTCACCAAACAACCCAGAGTGGTGTTTTCTGAACTTCCCGTAGCTGGTAGTGACATTTTTTGAATGTCAGAATACAATAAGTGAGATTGGGGGAACCTTGATTTAGTTAAAGATTAATTTGCTTTAGTTGGGAATCAAAAAAATTCATAATGAAAAGTTGGTGGGTTTTTGGTGTTGTTTGTTTGTTTGTGTTCATTGTTCTTAAGTATCACAGATTTTGTTCCCAAGGTAATTGGGCACATCCAAAATGCCATTTCCATTTAGGAAAATGTTTCTCTGAGTAAGCTCTGAGCAGTTACTCCATCTAAGGAGAAAACTTGGGATCAACAGTTTCGAAGTTGCAGAGAAAAGAGATTCACTGGAGATGCTGAGCAGTGTCAGAGATCCCTCCCCACAGCATCCCTGTCACTGACTGCCATCCCAAATTCCCAGCCAGCAGCACCCAGAGCGGTACCCGCTCCTCCCAGTAGCTGCAGTCAGGGCTGAGCTGAGCACACGTGTTCCCTGTCGTACCCGCTGCTGGGGTTTGACCTGCAGGAACCAACAGGAATGTTGGCTTCCGATTTTTCTTCCAGCCCTGTCTCCAGTTGGAGTATTAAATGTCCAAGGCTTTGAATAAAGGGGTCACCCACCCGGCAGCGTGGAGGGGAGCCGGGTAATCTGAACCTGGAATCTCGTGTGGGAAAGGGACCTGAAGAAAGGAGCTGAAATGGCCCCGAGGGAGCAGTGCAGGAGGACAAAGAACTTATTCAGGGCTGGCAGTGCAGATGGGGAAATAATGGCTTGGGCAAGGAGGCTGGATCTTTGCTGGACCTCAGGCTTTCTCTCCAGTGGGATGAAAGCTTTAAAGACATGATGCTGAGTGGCACCGTTCCAGTACTGCCCAAATCCCCATGGATTTAGGCATGGACACAGTCCTCTCAACCCAGCAGTGCAGCTGTGCAAGCTCGGGTTCAGCCACTGCTCCTGCCAGGTTGTCTCCTGCAGACAGTACCAGGGTGTGTTACATCCATGCCCAAATCCTCTCCTGGAGGGCTGTGGGGAAGGGGCAGCACCTTGGTGCTCCCGTTGGTAACGCCATGTGGCCTCCAGCTGAAATTGGGAACAAGCTCATGCTTTGGGCAGGGTGTGGGAGAGCCAGCAGCAAGGAATTACAGCCTGGGGACAGGAGAGTCTCTTCTCAGAGACCTCCCCATGGACCTGTGGGCTGCAGGCCCTGCTGGGAGACAGGGGGTCTGTGGAAACTTCCAGGAGTCAGTTCATGACCACTGAACATAATTTGCTCCTTCTCTGTCGGTGTGCTCTGCCTGGCCAGAGCCAAGCATCCTCCCACGGAGCCTCTCTGCCCGTGGCTCCCCAGGGAGATGATCCCAGAGCAGGGCCAGGCTGGGCAGGAAGTGGCTCTTCTCTTTGTGCTGCTGCCCCGTGTCCTGTTACGGCGCCGAGGCCTGGCTTGGGTTACGGGGGTGCAGTGTCAAGTGATCGCACCTCAGCTCCGAAACCCCCCTTCCAGCCCTGTCAGCTCGGCTCTGTCCCAGAAAGGAGCGTACTGAGCATGGAGTGGGCAGGCTGTACCCCACGGGGGGGAGCTCACAGGTTTAACCCAGGGTGCAGCTGAGCACTGCGGGGGCAGACGGAGCCAAACAGAAGAACTGCTGCTTCCCACAGCCCCCCGAGAAATCACTGCCACATCCAAGTGCCCTGGGCTCAGCAGCGTCTCCTGGCTGTGCTGCCAGATCCCTCCGGAGCAGCCGAGGGCACAACCTGCAGGAGCCCACCCGAGACCCCACACTAAGGGGTGGCAGCAGCTCTGCTGCTGTGGGGAGCACGGGGCAGAAACGCTTCCTGCCAGCCCATCCCGGGGGTTCTGCCCCAGCCACGCTGGTTTCCCCCAGGCTTTCAGCCAGGCTGAGCAGACGCCTGTAAGCCGAGAAGCTGCCTAAATCATTTATGGGGTGCATTAACATTTATTCAGCTGCTGGCTGTGCGGGGAGGAAGGTGGCAACTCGATAGGTGCCAGCCATTCCCCTGCTGCCAGCTGAGCTAGGGCTTGCTCCTGCAGCCACAGACCCTTCCAGAACGTGGAGCTGAACCAATGGGATGCTGTTTTGCTGAGTGGGGAGGAAAGGATGAGTGTCCTGCTCCCCTGAGAGCCAGGAAACTGCACTGAGGGTGGCTGACCAGTTAGAAAGCGTATCCAACTCTGCTAGGGATAGAGCCAGGGGAGGGTATCTTGGGGCTTTAAGCCAATTTTGTTGCAGAATTCCCTTTGGTTATCTCTCCCCATCCCTCTGTGCTCACCACAGTGAAGAAGATGTGGTGGTGGGCAATGTACTTAGGGATCAAGGCAATTTCAGCAGGCCCAGGGTGGCACCAGGGCCACGAGCCCGTGTCCTGTGAGGACTTCACACTCTGTCCTGGAGCCCCCAGGGCATTCTCCCCCCTTCATCATCCGGTTGCCTTTCTGTGCACAGCCTGGAGCTGCTGCTCTGCTCCAGCCCCACCACCATGATTCTCAATATCCCTCTCCAGGGTCTCACCTGAGGTGGGTTTCATATTCCCAATAAGGCCCTGTTGATCCCAGGGACACCTTGGCCCTCAGGTCACACTGTGTAGTTGCCTGCAGTTGGCACCCCTGTCATGTTAGGCCAGTAGTGTTGTAGAAGAAACATCTCTGGAACGCTAAACCCAAGGCCTTGTTCACCAAGAAATAATATTTAGACACCTGTGTGCTTTGGAGCATCTGGGATCATTACCCAGCAAGCTTTAAATGCAGTGGCTGCCTGTGTGCTGGGAATCTGGGAGTCACTGCACTCATTCCTTGGAGGTCTGGCAGTGCACACACACTGAGGGTCCAGCCTGGTTGCACTGGAGAAAAACGGGAATATGGAAAGTCTTGTCAGCTCCAAACGTCCCTAAGCAGCATCATAATCACATAATAAAGGCCAGCTAAGCTTGGTGTGATTTGTTTCATTATCCAACATAATTCTCCCTGGAATTTTAGTTCTTGCCTGCCCTCTACCCCCAAATGTGGCAGCTCACAGCAGAAATTAATGCTGGGGGAGGGAGGATCTGCGTGGGAAGGGGACCAAGACATTTAAATATTGGTTTGCACATGCTGAGTGCCCTTTCCTGAATTAACGGGTGGGCTTCCAGTGCTGCCAAGCAAAATCCCTCTGGATATGCTCGTGCCAGGAGCTGAGCTGGCCAGCAGCCTCAGATTTGTGCGGGGAACGCCTGCAGGGCTCGTTCTGTGCTCCAGCAGAGGCAGGGAAATAATAAGCAGCTGCTTTACTCCTCTTGAGGATTTGGCCCAGGGACGTACAGTCCTCATTTAAAGTTTGCTGGAATTTGGTCAAAGAGGTCCCAACCCTGGTGAAATTTGCTTTTGGGGTGTGTTCATGCGAAAAAATGTAAAAGATGGAATTCTGTGTTGAAAAGTGCCTATTTGAGAGCCGTGTTTGTTCTAAAGGCAGTCTGTCAGCCTTTCCCCTGGCTGGTTTTTGTGGCAGAGGCATCCTGGGGTGTTCCCTGCTCCCTGTGCCTTGGTCTCAGCATTAGATCCTGCCCTGGAACCCTGGTGGCTCAGAGCCCTGGGCCCCTGCCCCCATGGGTGCCCACCCACACACCTGCATGGCTCCAACACCACTGTCAGCTCCTGGGTTCGTTTTTACGCCTCTCTGTACTCCTGTTTAGCTGGAAACCACAGTCCTGCCCTGATGGGATGTGCTGGAGTTTCAGTGCACAGCTAAAGGAATGATGCCCTTGGAGGCAGGAGGATTTTGGCTGAACTAGCAGCCCTGTGTGCGCTCCAAATTGCCACACTTCATCCTCTTGCTTCTTTATCATGTGTCCTTCCATCTCCAGAAGTGACTGACATGGTTAAGCCCCCACTTGGCACCAGCCCATCCTGCAGCATCCAGGGCAGCCCTAGTTTCTGCTCTACCTCTATCCACATGTTTCATTTCTTGGCAGCTAATTGAAGTTACCAATGACTTTGTTTAACACTGAGTACAGCCCCTGCCATCCCACTCCTCCCCAGTGAGATAAGTCACTCGTGGGACACTGCTCCAGGCTGCTCCCCTTGGATAAACCTCCAGCCAGAACCCTATGGCAACCAAAGTCACTTCCCAGGGACAAACAAGCCACCTTGGCAGCTCGTAGCTGCTGAGGGCGATTTCTGATCAAATAGATCTCCAAGGAGAAGCACACACAGCCTGTTCATTCCCAATTAAACATCAACCAGGTAAATCCACGGCTCTCAGGAGGGAGAGTGTGCAGGCTCAGACTCCCCAAGAGGTGCGAGTGTTCCCCCAGACAACTCCCACCTTCTTATCCAGGAGGTGATTTCTCACACGACCTTCTGCTTGTTCAGCCCACCCCACAGACCAAATCTTCCCCTGGGGAACACTGAAAGAGCTGCTCAGATCAAGACTAACTGCGTTTGGTACCTAAATGTTCTCCGTGGTGGTTTGTGAACAAGCTGCCTCTTGGGCTGTTCACAAACACCCATCCTACCCATTCCCTGCACTTCCAAAGAGCCAAAGGGCACCGGAGTTTTCATGGTTCACTGAGTAGTTAGAAGAGGATAATCATTAACCTGGTGGGGACAGTCTTTCTTTTGAGAGGTCCTTTATCGGGGGATCTTGCTAACAGAGCTGGGGAGGATCTGGCTGAGGGGAGACAATGTTCTGTTCCCACAAAATCCCAGCTGTCCCCGGTGCAGAGATGTGGCACAGACATAAGATGTGTTTTTGCCGCCAGGTCAGGCCAGCCTGTCATGTATGGAGCTCTGGATTCATGTGGCTTTGGCTGAGTTCCAGCCTAGAGCTCCCCAACAGCCTGTACAGCTCTCCAGAGGTGCCTTTGCCTTAGGAAACTTTGGATGTGTTTGTGGGCACGACTCACCATACAGGTCCTTTGCGCTCAGCTTGGAGGCTCCGTCAGCTTTGCCCAGGCTGCCACTGGAAAAGGAGGAGGGAACAAATCAACCATCAGCTCCCAGATCATTTTAGCATCAGCTTTCACACAGCAGCTCTGCTGTGTGAAAACCTATTTCCCCTTCTCCCTTTCCTCCCCTTTCCTCCCCATCACATCCACATCGGATGTGGTACATCTCTGAATTGCCAGGGAAAGCGTTTCCTTGTGGACTGTGCCGGTGCTCCCTGTGCAACCCTACCTGTTATCCACACCACGGGCACATGTCACTGAGCCCTGCTCTAGAAACAGGAGATGGAGCAGCCCAGCCAGGCCTGTCCCACTAGAGTTACCTCCACACAGTGTCCTGGGAAGGACAGCACTCCAGAGGGGCTGCTTTAAGGGCCCCGGCTCCCAGTGTGCCAGAAGGGGGTTGTTACAGGGAACAGCCTGGGTAAGTGGAGACCCCTCCATTTACCTGAGTACCTCTGAACCTGAGGCAGTGTGAGAGCCAAGATTATGATCCCTTCTGAGTGGACCTGTTGGAGATGTGCCCCTTTGAAGGCAGGTGCTCAGGTATAGAACATATCCCATGTAAAAATGTGGGAGGACGGAATTGTGTGCAAACAGCTGGGTTTTGGGGTGTCAGGTCTCTAAGCACCACCATGTGTGAGGTGATGTGTGAGGCAGGGCCAGGTTCTGAGGTGCCCAGGAAGGGTGAAACAGACACCAGGGACTTTAGGGACTGGTGTGAGCACTTGGAGCATCCCCTGATGGTAGGAAGGAGCAGTGGAGGAAGACCACCAGGAGATCCTTACTTGGAAGAGCCGGGGTTGCTGCTGAGGGATCCCTTGTGACTCATGTTGCTTCACAGGCCAGGCAACTGCAGCAGAAGCAGAAGAGACAGGGTCAGTGGTTATAAAACAGGCTGTCAGGTGATTCATCCCTGAGCATCCTGCCCTTCCTGCTCCGAGTTGGGGTCTCCAAGCAGATGGAGCAGTGGGGTGAACACAGGGGGGTTTCCCCCAGCTCCCAGACACCTCACCCCGCTCTGACCTGGGCTGGAGCTGACACATCTCAGATGCTTTCTCAAAACCTATTTCCCCTTCTCCCTCTTGCCATCCCTTCCAGGCACACCCCAAATCTGTGGCATTCCAGCACATCTATCCCCAGCAGTGCTGCCCTGTCTAGTGCTTAACAGCGACTGAGGTGACCTTTGCCTTCACGGTCTGTCCCTGTGCCCGTGTGCTCGTGGCTGTGTGTCCTGAGCTATTTTTCCTTCCTAGAGTGCCATTAGCTTTTGTTATGTGGTAATTTTGAGCTCTACACCAGCTGTTAAAGTATCTTTATGAGGGGATTGCCCACAAAAAGAAAAGTGGAATAACTGTGAGTGCTGCTGCACTGGCAGCACAAGGATGGAGGCAGTTGGGCTGAGGTGGCTGAGTGCTTCGTGAGGGGCTCGGTTAAGATTCTTTTCCTCCTCTTTCAGATGAGAATTATAAATAATGTGGGAGAAGATGTGAGAGAGATCCAGGCACTGCTCTGACAGCAGAACGGCAAGGGGGGGAAAAAAAAAGGGGAAAACAAGGTATAAAAAAATCTCAGGAAATACTTTGTATTGGCATCCAAGATCTTCACCTCTGCTCCAGTGTGTGAGCTGAAAGGAAGCCAAGGCAAAGTCTGAAAGGTTTCTTAGTTCACTTTTGGAAAGCTCAGGGGCACCGCTGGGTTGGACCCCGCTCACCTCATGATAAGTTTGTCAGAAATCAAAGGTTTCTTTGAAATACTCATTGTTGGCTTGAGGGAGGAAGTTGCTCAATGTCCTCAGTGGGATTTGCTGCAAGGGGACCTCTGAGTGTGCTTGGCACGTGCCAGGGGCTGCCCTGACAGCTCTGGGCAGGCACTGGAGCTTCCTCTCAAGGGTTGGGCTTCAGTGAATTTAGGCTACAGTGCGTGTAATCCCCAGGGAATACTCTGGAGTCATCCCTGACACCTGGGATTTCCCCTCTGCTGCAGGGCTTGTTGTATCATCAGCAGACCTGCCCTGGATTCCTTACGTATCCGTTTTTTATTCCGTGTGTTGGAAACACTCCTTTGTGGTATTTTGCTCCATGTGTTTCACCCTGAGGTGAGGGCAGAGACAGTTTTCTCACTGATCTTATCAGACCTGTCAGAGGGATGTATTTATGGAGATGCAGCTCTCCAGGTGAAGCTGCACACAGAGTGTGCAGAGAACCCCGGCACATTTTGGGCTCAGCCTCACAACTTGCATCCTCTTTACTGTCCCAGTAACCCTCCTAAACACAGAGGTACTGGTAGAAATGACTCTCAAGTGCATTTTGGAGCTAGTATTCTAAATTCTTCCTTTTTCATCTCTCTTGTGGTCAATTCTGAAGTCCCTACACAGTGATATACAGGTCTAAATTCTTATTCACTTTAGAATAGAAACTTGGTGTTCTGCCAACCCCTCTGAGTGTAATAAAACCCATCCCTGTGCCCAAGCTTGGGTACCTGTGAATTTTTCCTCTGTTAATAGCTGTCTACTGGTTTCCTTTTACAGTCCTCAAACTGTTCCTATCTCCCAGATCTTTGTGTGCATTAGCATAAGGTACCTGGAAAAGGGAACTTGTGCTCTTAAAAACCCCGCTCTGCTCTGTTTCCTCTGCACCACCCAATCACTTGAGTCCCACAGCTGATGATAGATGGGAATGCTTCTGCATATTAATGTCATATTTCTGGCTCCCTTTCACTTACTGCCTCAGGGCCATGTCCTTAATGGCCTGAAATCCAGGTTACTGCAGCAGGAATGTGGCACTGAGTCTGGCCTGTGGTGCTCAGAGCTGGTCCCAGGCCCCAGCTGTTGAAGCAACTGGAGGAACCAGGGATGCAGCCAAGGTCACCCTGGTTTCTGCTTCTTCCCAAGCTCTGTACAAAAAAACCCCTGGGATCTGCTACTGGAGGGGCCCATCTAGTCAAACCCTACATGGCAGTGGGTCCTGCTCAGATTTGTGGGTGAAGCAGGACCAGCCCTAAAATGAGGCAATTCTTCATGTCATGGTGGTCAATGAAGTACTGACGGGATAAGCTGGGCTCCCCAGAGGGAGGCAGGATAAGCTAAGCTGGAAGGTTGTCCTCACTTCCAGGGTGCCTGTGTCCCAAAAAGGCCGTGGAACTGGAAGCAGTGTATGTAGCTGCCCAGTCAGCACGTCCTTATCGTGCTGGGCTCCCTTTTCTCTGTTTATTCCTGCAGGTTTGCTGCTGCCTTGCCCTTTGCCCAGCTCTGCCCGCGGTGCTCAGGGCCGCGGCTGTGCCCCGGCTGTGGAACGTGGGGAGGGTGTGGTGTGTGCTGGCCCACTTAAACCAGGCCAGAGCCTCGTGCCAGAGCTTTGAATTCAGCATAAATTACCTGGTGCTAATTGACTCCAAAGGGGAGGGGGAAGGGCACGTTTCTAAGGGCTTGGAGACTTTATAATGAGTTTGCTAAATCAAGAGACAACTGGGCTTGAGGAAGGTGAAGGAGGGGCTGAGAGCACTTCCCCTTCAGTGTGGGCAGAGCCAAAGATGGGAGAGGTGAAGCTGTGGGCTGGTGGCTGGCGTCCCTCAGGTTCCCTCTCCCCATGGGAGCATCCCTAAGAGCTCCCACAGTCTGCAGCCTCTTCCAGATGTTGTCTTCTCCCTGCCCTGATTAGAGGGTTCTGATCTCCCTCTTATCTCCCAGCAGGTGTGGCTGCTGCCTCCTCCTTCCGCAGCGGAGAGTGCAGGGTGGGAAGAGGGAGGCAGATTTTGCCGCGCGATTTGCGGCTGTGCCGGCGTCATCTTTGACTCAGCCTGAGCAAATCCAGTTTCGAGACCATCACCTGCCCTCCTGCTGGTGCAGGGCAGTGTTTGTGTGGCTCACTGGGCAAGGCAGCTAAGTGTTGGACAGTGTGGAATGGGATAGGGACTCCAGGAGCTAAGGCAGGCTCACATTCTGGTCGCTTCTACCGGAGAGACTACAGGGAAGTACAACTGCATGGCTAAAGCCTGGCCCTGTGATCTGTCCCAGGCCAGGAGATCCCAGAGGGACTTAGGGAGACCAGCACAACTCAGTGCTGAAGGACATGGAGGTGAGTGAAGTCATCCTGTACTTTAAAGCACAGGAAACCTCACTCCCTGACTTTCCAGCCAGTCTTATCCTTGGAGGTCAAATATCCTCCCGAAGGCTCCTCACGGAGCTGTGACAGGAGCCTGGCACTGCCTGTGCTGCACTTCTGTGCTTTTATAGCAAATGGATGCTGGCCATGCATTGTTTTGACTTTCTGTGAGTCTCTTTGAAGAGGGAACTGTGACATTGATCCCTCTTCTCCAAGGGTGGGGAAGCTCTTTGGGAGGGGAAAGACTAATATCTTTTCTCCTCTTTGGGCCGATCTCTGCTATTGTTGTACTTTATTTTTATGAGGTATAGTTCTCCCTTATCTGCTGTGGTCAGGCATCTTTGTTCTTATAGGACATGGAAAGGACATGAAAAATTCTGGATTTGGGTAAAAATGTCAAATACTAGTGAGATCTTTAGGGCTATTATTATTATCATCACTGCCAGTAACATCAGCATCTGGTGTCTATGAGTGTTTTTCTTGATGGGTCTAAGACCTTTAAGGCTGAGATTGGGTTTGTTGGTATCAGAGAATATTAGGAAGTGATTGTAGCAGCAGGAAAGTGCTGACCAAAACACTACAGCTTTTGCTGGAACGGAATTATAATATGGCAAAACCCCCAAAACCCTTAAGCTAAGTGACCTGGGAGGAATAGCAAGTTTTTCCAAGCATGCTCCAAGCCACTTCTAACAGACCCTGTCTATGTTTCCATCAGTCATCCCACGGAAATCTGCCTGGGGTGACAGGGCTTCTGAATTGCCTGTCAGCCATGGTGAAGGCATCTCTGCACCCAGAGACTCTGGGGCTGGGCAGGGGTGAGATACACGTGATGAAAACGCCTCCTGAGGGTCCTGCCAGGGTGAGGGGTCCCTGAGTGTATCCCAACCCCACGGGATGGGCCAGGCAGGAATGCTGGACTGGCAACAGCCTCGGGGAGCAACATAGAGCATCAGGGAGAAACATGAGCAGGGCACCACACGATGTTATCTTCTGCACTTCCCAGGCCAGCACAGCGCTGCCTGGTAGGGCTCTGGGTGTTTCCATATGGGAATGTCTGGCTGGAGAAAGCTGTTTGATGGACTGTGCTGTGAAGCTCAGGCTGCTCAGACCCACAGGAGAGCAGAGGGAGCACTGGCACCCTGGTCTGTGTGTCCTGCACTGTCCCTGCTCCAGACAGCCCCCCCAGCCCTGGGAGTATCCCCCTGGCTCCCACAATCTGTCCTTCTCACTGGGATGGTATGGAAGGACCTGGCAGGTCAGGAAGGCCACAGTTCACTAACAAAACAGCTTCTGGGCCTTGGGGAGGCACTGGCATCTGTGTGCTCATGTGGAACCAAGAGTCCTAAAATCACACAAACTAGTTTAGATCTCTAGAAGTCCTTGTGAGATGGGCCCTGGGAGCCTGTGGTTGACCTGAGAACTTCACATGGGTCTCTGGTCCATCCTCCTGACGATGGAACCACCCCACTCCCGCTTTGAGTAGCGTGTGGAGCTGCAGGGTGTGCGTGGCACGTCCCACGTTACAGCAGTGACAGTCCCCGGGCACGACCTGCCAGGTGTCTGGAAGGAACACTCCCTGCCCTGCACAGCGGATTTTTCACATTGTGGAGATTCTCCAAAGACAAGCACCTGGATAAATATAACCCCGCCCAACAGCTCTGGGCACAGAGGAGCCCAGTGTTCTGCAGCCTCCGTGGGAGAAGTGGCAGCAGCTCTTTTGGACTGAGGCACCTCAGACCTACAGCCACCCTCGGCCGAGCTTTGGTGGACCCTGACCACCCTTGTTTGAGTCCCCTCTGGATTTACTCTTGGACCCCAGGGGGCTGAAATGGAGCCTTTGGAGCTTGGAAACAGAAACTGGCACCACGGAGCAAAGTGCCAGTGTTGACAAATTCCTGATGGGAGATGCACAGAGAGCCTAGAGAGAGCATGGGCAGGCACCCTGTGTCCCCCCAAACACACCCTCTCCTGTGTCCATAGGTCATCCACAGACAGACCTTGGAGGTCCTCAGTGCCCACAGGTTGAAGTGGGAGAGGAAGGCTCTGAACCAAAAACTAGGAGCTTTTATATTCCTGCCAGAAAGTAAAATCTGCCCTCCGGAACTACAACCAAAAGCAAGTCTAGACAGCGCCCTGCTCTATAAATACCCAGGGAAAAGGCACAAACAGCCACAGTCTCCAAGATCTTGGGAAAAAACTGGAAAGAGTTGTTTTCAGAGTCCCTGTGCTGAGTCACAGCTCCTGGATTTACGCTTTTCCTCTCTGTTGGAGGAATTCCGCAGAGGCTGGGTGGAGGGAAAAAATGGAGCAAGTCTGAGCTTGCTGTGTGTCTTGCCAGGGGTTCCAAGGTGAGCATTATCTGTGCGTGGGCTGCAGTTTAGAAAGCTGGAGAGCCAGACCCAGAAATAGTGTGTTAAATATTAATGGATGCTTTTGGAAAATGGAAGGAGACAGATGAGTGTTCCTCGTAAAAAGCTCATTAAATGGTTTAATTGAAAAGACCCCAGTTCAAAAGTACCTGACTGAGAGAAAGTGTCACATGAGTCACTTGTACTCCCCAGGGATGAAACCCAGCATGGCTGGGGGGGTTTGACCAGCCAGACCCAATGACAATGTTCCCCTGGCTTCCTGGGAAGAGAGGGCAGTTGTGAGGAATTTTGTAGCGTTTTCCCTCTGTCCTGTTTTTATTCTGTACCCACACCTTCTGTGAGCTAAGCCTGTCCCTGGCAGCACCCAGCTTCCAGGGGCCCAGAGACTCTGGGGCTTGGGAGGCTGGAGCTGGCTGTGGGACTGTCTGGGCAGGATGTGAGGGACCTGTGGGTGTGGCACACCTGGTACCCAGAGAGTTTGCTGAAGAAAGCACTGGAAGAAAGGTGGTTGTCATGCTGAAGGTTTCTCTGCCCTGTGCCCTTATTCACCCCACACCCCAAAAATGATGCCGTGTCCTGTCCTGGAGCCGCGCTCTGGGCAGTGACGGGGTCAGAGCTGGGATTTTTAGAAGTGCGAAGGATTGAAAGGGAGCCTTTTTCATGGCTCTGTGTAGGAATCAGGACTTGGACATCAGGCCAGTAAAAATAGGGAGTGACTCTGCCTGTGTGTGTCATGCTCCAGAGCAGGATGGGTAACAGCCCCAGCCCAGCCTGCGGGAGGGCGTTGAATCGCCTCTGTGTTCAGGAAAAACACCAAAATCCTGTGTGTGACCATCTGTGTGTTCGTGTTCCTGGCTGCAGGCACCAGAGCTGTTCCTCATGTGCACCTCCTGTATAGCTGGATGTTTTTTCTGATGTTTTTTCCAAGCTGTGTGGAAGGCATTTGTGGAACAGCTGGGAGAGTCGGTGAAAGGTTGGCACTGGTGGGGGTTGTGGACTCCCCATCCCTGGAAGTGTCCAAGGCCAGGTTGTACAGAGCTTGGAGCAGCCTGGGATAGTGGAAGGTGTCCCTGCACATGGCAGGGGGTGGCACTGGATGGGCTTGAAAGTCCCTTCCAACCCAAAGCATTCCAGATTCTAGGAGGATAGGCTAGAGCTGGGATGGAGTTGTGAGGGTTCCTGCTGCTTCCTGCAGTGGTGTCACAGCTCTGATGGAGACAAGCACAGCAAGGGGGTGATTTTTATGGTGGGATTTCAAGGATTGAAAATTGTTGGGATTGATTGGGATTGTTTGCCAAAGCACCCACAGCAAAACTGCTGCTTCCAAAGCTTTCAAAGCTGCCTGGTCCAACATAGACCGTGCTGATAAGCCCGGGGTGGTCCCAGTGGGGATCAGTCCTTTCTCCCCAGGTGTGGGTGTACAGGAACAAGAGCTTGGCCTTGCTGTCAGCACCGCTTTCAGCTAATCACTCAAGTGCCTTAATTGTCCATTAAATCATTGCTTTAATGTGGAAGTACAGGGTGCCCTCCCTCCCCTCAGTCCCGGGCAATCCCTACGAGCCAGCCTCAGCATTCCTGCTTCCTTTCCTCTTTTACGAGGCCTGTAATCCTAACAGAGAAATTTGGCAGGCGGATTCATTTTCCACATTAATTCCCGACCTGTAGCCCCGGGCAGACCGTGATCCACCCGACCATCCCTGCCTGGCTCCTGCCAGCCAGACTGGGCTGCCATGCTTCAAGGAGGGATGGGTGGGAGATGGAGTTGGTCCCTCACCCTTCAGGAGGGGCTCAGGGAGTGTTGCTTGTCAGTGGACTCCCCCATCCTGGCTGGTTTGTGAGCAAATGGAGGTGTTGAGATCCATGGGACCTTTCCACCACCTCCTGCTCAAGGAAGAGCATTTTTGGTCACTCCCTGAAATGCTGATTCACTTCCCTGGCAGAAACTCAGGCATGTAGCAGAGCAGCCGCTGTGCCAGGAGCTTTTCTCCATCAGAGAAAAGCTGTTCTTGGGCTCAGAGCTGCTTTGGGGCGACGTTTAGCTTCAGTTTGCCTCCAGCATGGTCAGCTCGGAGTCTCTGGGGTTGCAGTCAGATGATGATTGGTAAATCTGAACCAAGAAACTGGTAAATCTGAACTGAAAATCCTTCTCTCCCTGTGCAGGAAGGTCACAGCATCCTATCTTTCCCCAGAGAAAGGGAGAGGGCCACTGCCCATCTCCCTCTGCCTGTTCCAGTGAGGAGCTATTCCACTCTGCTCCCTACTCCCTTTCCAAATCTCTGCCTGCAGCAGCTGGGGCTTGGGAAGCAGCAATATTTTTCATTTCCTGCTGTAAAACTCACCCTGGGCTTTTTGCAGGGAGGGTGGGGCAGAAGTTTTGAGGGAGGAGATTCATCTCTTACAAATCTCATTTGATGTTTAAGGCTTTTCCAGCCTTTTCTAGGCTAATCATGACAACATTCGTTGCCATCTCTTCCCATCCCATTTTGTGCTTCCTACTCATATCCTGTCTGTGTATTTTTGGCCATTTGTAACAATTCATTTGAGCTAAAACTTGGCTCATGGGGGCTTGGATCCAAGTGCCACTGCAGGAAAGCAGCTGACACCAGTCTGACCAGCTCAGTGGTGGCCCCCAGAAATGGGGTTCAGGTCAGCTTTTGGTGTGACAGCAGCACCTTGGCATTCTTAGTAGTAGTCTAATGTTGCTTTTTCCTTCTGTGGTTGGTATGTTCATATGTATCTCAAGGAAGATAAAATTTTGTATGGAAAAATGGTGAATTATCCCTTCCCAGTCACCTGTGAAAGGCAGAAATGGGAGTTTTGCTGTCCATCATTTATTTGTTTTACCTGCAAAACGCTGAGATTTTTGGATTCTCACAGATAATTCCCTTAGGAACCATAAAGCTCATTGCTGGTGCAAAACATGTTCTGTTCACAATACTCAGCTAAACTCTCACACCCAGCTGGGGGAAGCCCTGCTCTGCTTTTGGGGCCAGAAGACAAGATGCACAGTCACAGGAAACCTCTGGGCTGATTTCTGATGTTTGAGCTTTCAGTGAAGCTGTGGGTGAGGCCACGGGAGGGTTTTGCAGCCTGAACATCCAGTTACCCATTAACCAGAACAGTCCCTGGAGAGATCATTCCAAAACCAAAATAAAACCCATTCCCTTTGCCCTTTGTTTCGTACAGAATAGAAGGATGTGTGAGGCTGGGTTTATCAAAATAATTCCAATGGCAGTTTCTAATCTTGCGGCGCAGAAATGTTTTAACAATCTCGCCACAAAATAATTAATGTCCTCCGAGGGCGAGGAGGAAGAGGCACAATTGGTCCCTGCAGAGGCTGGGATGGGAGTGTGAGCTGGGCTAGGAGGAACCGGAGTGATTCCAGGGCTGGGAAGGGACAGAAGAGTTTCCTGCAGTGCCCCAAGGAGGAGAGGTTTCAGTGGGCACTCCTGTGTGCCCCCAGGGCTTGGCACAGGGATTTCCAGTCCCACAGAGCTGAAGCTGTGCAGGGGCACACGGAGGAGATGCTTTCTGCTGTGGGAACCTCGGCGCTGTGAAGCAGGTTTGCCCAGGGAGGTTGTGCCGGCTCGTTCTTGGAGATTTTCGAGAACAGCTGGAGTGAACTGTGCAGCCTGTTCTGATTTCAGAGCTGCCCCTGCCTGGGGTTGGACTGGAGACCTCCTGAGACCTCCTGATCCTCAGAGGAGGCGGGCAAGGAGCAAGGAAGCCCTTTCTGCCATGTGGGTAAGGTGTGTTGGCAGAGGGATCCGGGCTGTGGGCACATGGTGGTGCCCACACAGGCCACGTGGATGCTCCTGCAGCCAAAGGAGAGCCAGGGGGTGCTTAAAACCACTGAGCTCTCCTCTCTGGCCTCTCTTTAGGGTCTGATCCTTAAATGAGCCACAGGTTTATGGGTCACCTCTGGGGCAGGAGGAGGTTGGCAGAAGCAGGGTTGTGCCTAAACATGCACATTGCAGAACCTGGCATATTCTGGGAAGGTCGTTCTGAAGAAAGGGGCAGGTGGCCCCAAGAGCACAGGAATACCCATGGTTTTGGGAAGGACAAAGTGCTGTTCCTGGTGCTCCTGAGTCCTGCCTGGGGGCCTGAGCTGCTGAGCTCACGGATGTCATGAGCTACCCACGTTGTCCTTTAGCTTGGGATGTCAAGGGCAGGATTCCAAGATGAGGACCTGAGTGCTGTCACCCACACGGCCCTGGAGTAAAGTGTGGCCACTGTGAGCAGAGTCCTGGCAGATGCAGGCACTTGGGAAGGACAGATCACACTGGAGTCAGCTCCAGGGAAACAGCAGGGACTGCCAAGGGTGGTGGCAGCCTGGGTCTGCCCCGCAGCTTCACATCATCCTTCTCACCTTTGACTGTTTGCTCACCAGGTCTTGGCAGGCAGGGAGCAGGGAGCAGGAGCATCTCCAGGCCCATGCCAGGTGTGGAGCAGATGTTCTGGGACCTGTCTGGTCTAGTTTCATGTGGCAGAGCTTTAACTGCTCAGTCCTCACTTCCTGGGCTGTGATTAAACCTGCACAACATTTCCTTCCACGGAGCAGTCGCTGGGGCTGGAGCTCCTCTCCTCCCTTCCATCCTGCTTGTGCTCAGAGGAGCCAGAGGCACCTCTCCCATCACCTGCCCTCAGTTCCTGTTCAGTGGCAGGTTGGGAGCACACCCACGGCTGCAGCACATGTGGATCCCAGAGGAGAGGCCGAGACAGCACAGGAGCACGGGAAGCCTCTGCACAGTTCCCAGCCTCCAGCAGTGGGGGTGAAGAGCTCCTGGTACCCTTTGTCATCCCTGAGTTTCTGCAGCAGCATTTGGCCAGGCTGTTAAACTCAGGCCCATCCTGAATGGCCCGTGGCAGGATGCTCCACGCTCGGCTCTGCGTGGTGTTCTCAGCCACCTCCTTTTGTTCCTGCCACACTTGCCAGCTGCTGGTTTCGTGGGATGCCCCCAGCTCTGGCAGCAGGAAGCAGCTGTTCCCTCACTCCCTGTCTCTGTGCACTGGCTGTATCTCAGATCTCGAGGGGAGCAGCACCTCAGTGTCCCTCTCCCAAGCCAAAGAGCACTGCAAGTTCCATAACTGAAGTCACAGATACAGAGGCCTTTCCTGCTTTGGTTCTAAGCTCGGAGCAGCCGCAGCAGTGGGAAGAGGTGGCTCCATGGCAAGAGATTGCTCAGGCAGCCGATGGCCTGACCACACCTTGGGTGTTACCTGCCCAGCTCTGGTACATTTGCTCTCAATTTATCCTGCTGAACCTGCTCCTGCCTTGCTCTGTGCAGCTGCTCCCCTGACAGAGCTGCAGCTTTTCTGCCTTTTTTTTACCTACTGAAACTTTATCAACGTATTTTCCAAGCAGCAGCAACGCAGAATAAACCTGACAGTCCAGGAGTTAATCCTGAGAGCCTTTCATGTCACTTTTACACTCCTGCCCTGCCCCTTCTATTGCAAAACAGGAGGAAAATAATCCAACCCAACATTTTCCCTGTGTTTTTCACATCAAGTCGACTCTGGCTTCAATGCCAGGTTGGAGTGACCATGCACCTGGATGCTGGACTGGAGTCTCCCTTTACCAGTTGGGTTCCCTGCTGTGGAAACTCTGGAGGGGCAGCTGAAGATTGCTGACTTACTCCCTTTGGGAATCATGGAAACACAGAATAAACAGACAGAATCACAGAATCAGCCGTTTGACTGCAATGGGGCAAAGTGTCCTTTCCATAGCTCAGATGTAGCACTCCCCTCTGCAGTTTGGGAGGGTTTGTGTTCTCCAGGTGAATAAACCTGTCCTGTTGTGGCCCAGTCCCAAACCCACCAGGAGATCAGGCAGGGATGCTGGAATGCAGGTGCCTGGTGGTACAAGATCCTTCCCCTGCCAGCCCAAGGGACTCTCTTCTTGTGCAGAACTGAGCATGGATCAAGCCTGTAAAGTCCATGTATGAATTCCAATCAGAAGATTTGCCTGGGTGCAGTCTGGGATTACCCTCCCCATCACAGAGGTCCTGCTATGCCACATGTCAAGGGGCAATGTGCAAAACCCTTTCTGTGGTCAGTGTACATGGACTGAGGAGCCACCCCTACTCCCAACCTTACATCCACACCTGCACAGCCTCCCTGGGTACATGTCATTCCTCTTCCTTCTCCAAGGACTTTTGAAAGTCCAATATCTCAACCCAGGAGCAATGCCAGGAGCATCAGGTACTGAAAACAGGAGAAACTGCCTGACTGTGTGAAAGTCAGTGTTCCAGGTTAACCCACAGGAATGGCCAGAGACAAGTCCAGTTGCTTCTTCCCCAGAGGAAGATGTTAATGGCTTTCCAGGGTAAAGAGGTTTTAATTAGCACTCCCTTCTGCATAGAGCCTGGCTCTCCTCCTCTGTCTCCTCAGCCAAACACACACAGCTATAATTAAGAGGCAGCAGTATCAGAAATGAGAGCAGGCTCCAGCCTGTGATTTATTAAGGGATATCGTGGGTGCAATTACCTTTCTCTCTCCTACTCTCCCCGGTGTTTTTATGAAGTGAATTTACTGATGAAAGGATTGTCTCGGGCTCAGGCAAATGGACACCTTTGTGTTTATCTGAGCACTGAGAGCGAAGGCAGAGTCACTGCTTTGCCTCCATACAGTCACCACTGAAAGCCTCAAACCTGCCCTACCATACATCTGGAATGCTTTGGGTTGGAAGGGACCTTCCAGCCCATCGAGTGCCACCCCCTGCCATGGGCAGGGACACCTTCCACTAGCCCAGGTTGCTCCAAGCCCTGTCCAGCCTGCCCTTGGACACTTCCAAGGATGAGGAAGCCACAGCTTCTCTGGGCAACCAGTGCCAGGGTCTCCCCACCCTCACAGGGAAGGATTTCTTCCCAATATCCAACCTAAACCCACCATGCTTCAGCTTAAAGCCACTCCCCGTTGTCCTGCCACTCCATGCCCTTGTGAAAAGGCCATGGAGGAGTTTGGAGGACTTGGAGGAGTTTGTGTCCACAAGTCTCAGTTGTGTCTGGTGGCAGTGGTGGGACAAGGAGCGACCCAAGGGAGTCCTGATGATGGCAATGAGCAGTGACAGGCCAGGACAAGCCACTGGCCTTGTCCACAGCAGTGAGATGAGTCACATTTGGGGTTACCTTTGTATTTGCTGGTGAGGGAATTTGGGGGACACATGGCTTTGCTTGGAAGCTCCAGTTCCAGTAGCCAACACCTGTAAGGCATGAGGAGATTCCAGCTATCTTGGCCCCCAGATGGTTCCCGCTTTTGGTCATCTCCAGCGAGAGGGAAGTTAGGTGTAAACAGTCTGGGGGAGCGTGGTGTTGACTCAGCCTGTGCCTGTTCACCTGATCATAATCGCCGTCCCAGCAGCAGCACTGTTTCACTTTCTGAACCAGCCATGGTGTCTGAACTTTGGTTTATTGCCATTTGGATGGGCTGCACTTCACCTTTGTAGTGTATAAATCTGGTCATGTTGAGACTGATAAGGCAGAGGGGAAGAAAAAGGATCCAGGAAGGACTAAATTTAAACAAGTTCAAATTATGAAAAGCTTTTGGAGGCCAGTGCTCCAAACAGAAACCAAGAATAGGAGAGAATTTCCTGGCCTGTTCCAAGGTGTTGAAGGACCCCATCCCACAAATGTGGAGTGTCACTGCTCACCAGCTGTGCAAGGAGCTGCCCTCACCTGGGGCAAGGCTGGGTCAGAGGCCTGTGAGCCATGAGGGCTCATTTGTGCCACACCTGCCCATCACCACAGCCAGGGCTGTTGCAAAATCCCATCCTGCCCCTTCCTGCCCTGGGTCCCGGTGCTCAGCTCCTCCATCCAGCTAAAATGGCTGAGAGAAGCCGTGGCAGCATCCAGGGAGTGGGAAAGGAGAGGTGGGTTAATAGCTCAGGGGGTGAAGTCCCAGCTGTGGACTGGATGTGGGAATGTGGCCCTGGCACTGGAGGTGAGGCTTTTGACATGTGAGATGTATTTGCTGGTCTCAGGAAGATGGTTGTGAGAGGGGTTGGTTTGGACCCTGCTCTGAAGGCAGGGATGGATGTGAGGGCAGAGATCCCGAGCAGGGTTTGCCTCGGGCTGGAGCAGCTCAGCCTCTGCCATCGGCCTCCTGCCTCGTGAGGGTCCCCTCGTCCCACTGTGCCTGCAGGAACAGGCACCTCCAGCCTCGCTCGGTGCTTCCAACCAAAGCAGGGCCCCAGCAGCTTGTCTGGGCACTTCAGTCCTTGTCCCAGGGCAGCTGAGCAGGCAGAGCCTGTGACTCCCCACCTCTTCCCAGGGGCTTTTGTTCTGTCCTCAGCAGATCCTCAGTGGCAGTGAGCACGTTGCAGTAACGCCCTCAGGAGCACTTGGGGAGTGGGAACAAGGGCTGGGCTCTCCTGGGGAATTGCAGTGCAGGGGAATGGGGAAGATCTCCAAACCGGTCCAGCTCAGCTCCACACCCTTCCCTCCCTATTTAATTGCAATTCCTCCTAATTTACCTGGACTACCAGGAAATAAAACAACAGGGCTTTTTTGGTTACCCCCCTGGCATTGTGCATTTCAGTTTTGGAGGCACTACCGCCGCCAGCCCGGGAGAAAGAACTCTCACTGCCTTGGGGAAGGACAGACTCTTGCCTGTGCCTGTGCACAGAGGTGGCCTTGTCCTTGTGGGAACAGCAGGACAGACACCAGTGCCTGGGTTCGGCTCTCCCAGGATCCCTGTCCTCTCCCTCTTGATATCCATTTGGTGCAGGGACACTGAATACTTTAGGGATGGGTGACAGCGTATTTTTCCCTGAGCCTGACATTTCAAACCCTCTGCAAGCAGACAGAGATGATATTTAGAGCCTCCCCACTCCATGAAAATCCTTAATGTTCCTGACTGTGTTCCTGACTGTGGTCTTGTGGGCATATGGAGATCTGGAGCCACACTGTGATCTCAGGCCTCCTGGGCCTCCCTGGACCTCGTGTCCTTTGTCTCTCGGGAGTTGTACAGTGCCTGGCACCGCTTCTTGTGGTGCAAAGACTCTTGTACAATGCAGTTGGACAAGCAGGAGGGGTTTCTGGAGGTACCACCCTTCCCCTCCCTTGGAGTGGGAGCCCTGGCAGGCAGGTGGGTGCTTTTGTGGGCACCTGCTGAACCTTGGCCGAACCAGGTGGTTCAGGAGGCTGTGCTGGCAGAGTCACGTGCTGCTGGCTCTGCAGGCTCTGCCATGCCAGGCAGACACCTCACTGCTGATAAAGCTTTACTGGAGGGCAGGAGACCATCCCTGTCAGTCCGGGAAGTCAGTGGACTTCTTCTTGGGGCTCACTAGGGAGGGCTCATAAGGTTTGACTAGTTTTAGGGGGCAATTATTTTATTGCCAAAGCAATAGAGGCCGTGCACTCCCGTCTCCCTGGCGGAAGGGCAGCACTGACAGCACCTACAGAAAGGAGACTTGAGGCCAGACCAGCCCCATGCAAGGAGAAAACACTGAGTCTTCCTCAAAGCCACAAACCTGCCCTGATCCAGCACTGCACACCTTGGCATGGAGGGGAGAGAACAGAGTGTGACAGAGCTCCAAAGCACCCCCAGACCCAGCCCTCTGGGAATAGTACTGCGAGAGTCCCTCACGCACTCCAGGCTTATTTCATATGGATGTTTCTCAAGCCCACACAAGCCAACGCATTTGTTCTCCCTGTTCTACTCCTTCCTTTTTTGCCACAAGGACTGGAACCTCCCAAGTCCTGTGGTGCATTAGTGTCTCTTCTGAAGCCTTCATTTCCAGAATGATCCTGTGACACCATGAAAAGTATTTTGTTTCCCAGCACATTCCAAGCACGTCAAGGGGCAGATGCCAACAAACATGTGTCAGGCCCTGCAGCCACCTCCCAGCAGGGTCTGCTCCCGACACATACAGCCCAGTTCAGTGACCTGGTCCTGGTGCTGAGCCCAAGCTCTGTTGTGGTGTCTGTGCCCACCCCGGCGGTGGTGGTGATGGCAGAGGGGCAGAAAGCCAAGGACTCAAAGCTTGTCCTGGCAAACTGCTCCATCCCCCCAGGTGCTGGGTGGCCACACACCGCAGCGTAAAGACTCTTGTGTCTCTTCCCAGGACCTCCTCAGCATCCAGTCCAACAATGCCAGTGCTCAGCGGTGCACAAAAACACCCCCAGTCCCTCTAAGCTCTGTGATTATATGGCAAACCCATCCTGCCCTGCCAAATACAGAGGAGCAGATCTGGCGCTGGACCTGGAGGGCTGGGATACAGCTGGGAAAGCACCATCTCCTCTGCCAGCCTTCCCAAGACTTCAGCAGCAGAAACCAGCAGCAGGCCCGACCACAGCAGGGACCGGCATTCACGGCTGTCCCAAACACCAGTTCAAGCCGTGGTTTTAAACGGGGCCAAGCACCGACCTTTGCCTCTTACAGGCACATTCCCACAGTGAATCCCAAGCCCCTCTTCCTGGTCATCCTTTAAAGGGCTCCTTGATTCAGCACCACTGCCTGCCCTTTCTGTCTGTGGACGACTAATTTTCCTTCTTAATCAGCTGAAAACTCCATCACACAAATGTAGCCAGGAATGTGCTGCTGCCTGTGGCATCCGTGGGTGAAGCCCTGCGTGGGTCCCTGCTGTGTCAGCCGGGGGCTGAGCCTCTGGCTGTCATTATTTCTCCTAAGAAAAGTCCTTTTTAGGGGCAGATCCCAGCCCAGTGCTGGCGCCGCCGATGGATCCGCTCCCTGTGGCAGCGTTTCGGAGCAGCCCAGCAACGCAAGCGTTACTCCCCGTTGCCCTAATTACAGCGGGGCAATCACCGGATTTTACTCCTGTGCTGTGTCACAGTTATTTCCAGCGTTTAAAAATAATGACAGTCCCGTCATTCGTCCCTGAGCCTCGTGCTCGGTGGAGTTTGCACGGGCATTTTCCAGGCACAGAAGTGAAAGGGGACGGGAATGCTGCGCTCCGGCTCTGAGCGCAGAGGAGAGCTCAGAGGGAGGCAGAGCTGTCACGGGAGGGAGCGGGGCAGCTCCGAGCTCCCCTCTGGGCTCAAACAGGGCGGTGGGTCCTGCCAAGGTCGGGGCAGGGACAGCACACCCACCGAGAGCGGCGGCTCATCCAGGGGCTCGGCAGGGAACAGCGAAAATTCCGCGCGTGTCCCAAAAGGGGGAAACCCGAGGTTTGCAAACAAACAGCTGCTCAAAACTACATCTCCAGACTTAATTAGGAACAACGAAAAATGCCTCGTTCTGTGCCAAATGGACATTTTGCTGCCAAGAAAGTGCCACCTACTGGATCTCTCCCGCTGGGGAATCGCCAGGACGGGAAACAAACCCAGAAAACGCAACACTGGGAAAAGTACAGGTTTTTAGCTTTTTATACTGTAACAACAGAAAACTACTCAGCTAGTTCTCCCAGTCACAGCCCCTCCCCAGCCACACTCCCTCCACAGCGGAATCAGCCAGACTTTTGAAGTGGGTAAATGTTGGGGAGGGGGATGTGAAGTTTTAGGTTTTGAGGAGGGACTCACCGGTGCTGAGAAGCCGCTCTCGTCTCCCGCAGTTCCCTCAGCTCCCGTGTGTTCTCTCCCAGTTTTCCGTGCCCTCCTAGTTAAATCCTGCTGCCATTCTCCAGCAGCCAAGCTCCCTCTGCTCCCTGCACAGCCTGCGATCCCGGTGCCCCAGACGCTGGAGGGGAGCACGAGGCAGAGCCCACCCGGCACCCCGGCCTGGGGGTCCCCGTGCTGTGGCTTCCTGCTGCCCTTTCCTCCCGGTGCCGCTCGCCCCGGTTGTCTGAGAGCAGGTGACAGAGGTTTCTTGGCAGAGCAGAGAGGAGGGGAGGGATGTGGAGGCAGCGAGAGGTGGAGCTGGGACCCGGAGCAACAGGTTACTGTATAACCAGGGCTGGTGGCCCCGCAGTGCCGGGGGCTGCGGGGCCTTCGCCCACTCCCCGGGCAGGGGGACCAAGAGCCCAGGACGTGTTAAACTGCAGGTTTCCTGCACCCGAGAACATTTCGCACCCAATGGGGAGGGTAAGGCGGCGAGGGGAGGTGAAGGAGTCCTTGGAGCTCGGTTTTCCATTGCCGGTGAGGGAGGGGACGTGCTGCCCGATCGCCTCGTGGGGGAACAAGGCCCCTTTTGTGCAGCCCAGGGCTCTCCTCTGTGCCGGCTCACGGGTTGTTTTCCTCCAGCGTTACTCCTGCCTTCTCTCCCTTCCCTGATGTCTGCAGCAGGGAAAGGTGCCAGGAGATGGGGGGAGAGGGCAAAGTGTCCTCTCTGTCCCAGTCCTCAGAGCACTCAGGGGTGTGGGGAACAGCGCAGGGGTTCCCTCTCCATGGCACTGTGCTCCTTGGGGTTTCCTGGCCATAAAGCCCCTCATCTTGCTCCAGCTCTTCCATGAAAGAGTAGGTTTAGATTGAGTATTGGGAAGAAATTCTTCCCTGTGAGGGTGGGGAGGCCCTGGCACAGGCTGCCCAGAGAAGCTGTGGTTGCCCAGTCCCTGGAAAAATGAGCTAATGCAGGACCCTGTCGTTGTCCACAGTGTGTGCCCCTGTACCTTTGTGCCACAGGGAAACTGGACATGACCCTTTTGGCCACACAACCCTGGAATGGTTTGAGTTGGAAGGGACCTTCAAACCCATCCAGTGCCACCCCCTGCCACAGGCAAGGACACCTTCCACTAGCCCAGGTTGCTCCGAGCGCCATCCAGCCTGGCCTTGGGCACTTCCAGGGATGGGGCAGGGAGCATCCCTGTGCCACTGCAGTACCATCAGCCCTCCCTGGGGATGTCCAGGCTCTGTTATCAGTGTTGTCAGGAGCAAGACCGCTGTCTCTTCTCACCTGGGCCCAGGTGGGGCATGAAGAAGGCATGAGCCGCTTCTTGCTGGAGTGGCAGAGGTAGGACTTGAGCTCCAGCCCTTGTGCCAAGGCAAGTGTTGTTCCTGGGCACTCTGGGAAGGATTTTTAGAAGCTGCAGTCTTACCACACTATCTCTTGTTGCTCTTCTCTTGCTCTTCAAAAGCCAGAGGGAAATTTTAATAGCTGGCAAGGCCACTCTGGAGTTTCTGAGCCAGACTGTAGCGAGGATGTGTGAGCTGTGCTTGCCCTGCAGACCCTGTGTTTGGGGGCCCAGAGGGACCCTGGACTCTTGTGTGGGCAGACTTCTTTCTTTCAAAGAAATAGTTTTGTAGTGCCCAGTTTCATTTGTCTTAAGATTTAACATTTTTAAAAATCATGGGGTCAGCTCATGAACTGATCATTAGGCTGGAAAATATCCGCTGTATCATACTGACATGTCTGTGGCAGGGTGGGATCCTTCTGGTTAGCCAGTCCTTTCCAAAAATCGGGGCTTTTGTGAGTGTTTTATTAAGGTGTTCGCGCCTGCAGGCCTCTTCCCCCACCCCCAGGGTGTGTGTTGAACCCCTGGCATGTACATCTAGAGAGACCCCGTGTCACTGGCCTGGGGACAAACAGCTGGGACTGTGACACAAGGGAAAGAAAGAAGGAAAAGCTTCCACCTCGGGACAGTGTCTGGGGGAAGCCCGAGTTCCTTAGCTGGACATTTGTGAGTTCCCTGCTGCTCCCGTTCTCTTGGAGGGGCTTGTGCCCAGCTCACAGCCTGGCCCGTGTCCAGGCCCGGCTCCGAGGAGCCGCCCGGCTGAGTTCCTGCGGGAGGAATGTGCCAGGGGAGCCGGGTGGGAGGGGAGAGCCAGCTCCTGGCCTGACAGGGGGATTTGGCAGCTCGCTCTGACAGGAGCACGACCTCTTCCGCCCGGCAGAGCGGCAGCGATGCTCGGTATGACCCGCCCGGCCGGCGCCCCAGCACCCTCCTCGCCGAGATCCCAGCGGAATGCTCCGGAAAAACACGGCCAGCCCTAGGAAATGCTGGATTCAGGGAATGCCAGCGCCAGGCAGAGGAAGGGATATGGGTCCAAGGGAAGGGAAGCACAGTGGGAATGTCAGCTGTGCTGGGGCCCGGTGAGCCTCGCCGGCCCCAAGGGTTTGTGCAGGAGATCCCCACTCCCTGAAGTGCATCACTGGGGTATTCCAGTGGGACTGCTGGGCTGGGCTCACGTGCCTGGGATGCAGACAGGGAGTTGGCAGGATTCTGTTTTAAGGCACTGCCTGCTATCCAGCTCCACAGGCACAGTGCAGACAGGGCTACCGTGAGCTGCTGCACCCACAGCAAATCTCTAACTGTGAGCAGGGAGGCAACTTGTCCTCTGGGCAGGGAAGGAAACCACAATGGAGCTTATTTACACCTTCCCTGCCACAGCTGGTGCCGGTCGAGCTGGGCCAGAGGCGAGTGTGGAATCATGGAATGGTTCGATGGTGGCTCCGGCCTCGGCTCCCAGGTGTGGAACCAACCGAGTGCACGTCCTCAGGCTCCCTCCTTCCCCCAGCACTGGGCTACTCCAACTGGGCTCTGTCTGCACACTGTTCCTGCCTGCTGAGCGACATTACGAAGTCATGGAGCAGTAACACCCTATGTCCCAGTACCTCCAAGCTGGAAATCCCAGGGGACTGACTGACTTTCCTTTTGGGATCAGCCTTTTAAATCAGGTTGGCGGCAGACACCCCTGGGATGGCTCGAGAACAAAGACTCGTCGAGTAAACACCACCCAAACCCAGCTCCTCAAAATATGTGTTCCTCTCAATTTTTAATGCTGTTTGCATCCAACTTGCTTGTCCTGTTTCAGAAGGGTTGGGCCTTGTAATTAAAAGCTCCAGTGATTTTATGTCTGGCAAATGTCATCAGTGGCTTCACTACGTGTTCCCTGCTTCTCTGAGCAGTGGGAACAGTTTGGAAAGGTGCTCCTGATTAGGGGAACTCTCTGAAGCTGATTCACTTTGGGTTCTTGTACCAGCTCGGCATGGAGAGATGCTGCCATGGAATCGGGGACAGCAGCATAATGACAATTCCCATTGAAAGCCTGCAAATACCTGAGATGAAGGAGTTGTCTGAAGCTTCCAGGCTTCATCCTTCATCACAGACTGAAGGGCTGTCAGCAGCAGCAGTACCCCAGAAAACAGCTAATGGACAGTTTTATCTTAAACTGCACCAGGGCTGTCCTGCCCTGGTGAGGGTGCCAGTCCAGGTCAGTGCCAGCTGACCCCAAGCAGGCACCAAAGCCAGCCAGGGCTCTGCCCAGTTCCAGCCATCACACTCTGCTCTGAAACCAGCCCAAAAACTCGTGTTTATTATTCTCTGTGCATATTTACCCCGTGGACTATCAGCAAGCACCAGCACTCTCCCCTGACCCTTGTTTTTCATCTGGGTGGTGGGGAAGGAGCACAGGGTGCCCCAGGTTTTGTAACATCTATTTTGTGTTTAGTTTGCAGTGGGAAGGTGCCACGTGGAGGCTGCGACTCAGCGCTGACCTGTGCGACCCCCTCTGCTGCATCACCTGCATTCAGGTAAGATCTCCACTTGGCGGTGAGTCCTTTAAAGCCTGACAGATGCTCTGCAGCCAGACCTTTGTGCAAGGCGGGTGTGAACACCAGGAAAAGTCTGTGCTTGTACTTGTCCCCATCCAGGAAGGGTTTGCTTGTGTGCATTGATCGTTAAGGGGCAGGGACGGCTTGGAATGTTGGTCACTCCTCGTAACAAGTCTGTGATGGCACATTCCATCATGCCAAACAAATCCGGGAGGACAAATAGGTGGGGGCTCGATTCAGGCAGATTAACCACAGAAACATTTGGTTGCTCAGTTTCTGGGTGCTCCTTAGCCCCAGTTCTGCTGCTCTGATGTTGTTTCATGGGTGCAGCAAAGGGTCAGCTGTGCCACGGACTAAATGGGGCCTGTCCAAGGGGATTTGTGCCAATGGGTACTTTGATTGTGACTGTAGTGGTGTCATGTGGTCAGAACCTGCTGTTACCTGGCCTGGGAGTTGAATCATGGAATGGTTTGGGTTGGAAGGGACCTTAAAGCTCATCTCATAGCAGCCCCTGCCATGGGCAGGGACACCTTCCACTAGCCCAGTTTGCTCCAAGTCCCATCCAGCCTGGCCTTGGACACTTCCAGGGATGGGGCAGCCACAACCTGTGCCAGGGTCTCACCACCCTCACAGGGGAGAAGTTCTTCCCAATATCTCATCTAAACCCACCCTGCTTCAGCTTAAAGCCATTCCCCCTTGTCCTGTCACTCCAGGCCCTTGTGAAAAGTCCCTCTCCAGCCTTCTCGTAAGCCCCCTTTAGGAACTGGAATCCTTAAGGTTGGAAAAGCCCTCCAAGATCACCAAGTTCAACCACTGAATGACCAAGGGATGAATTTGGGGCCTTCCACAGGAACTTCTGTGTCTTTTGTTCCTTTCTACCACCACCAGGAAGCAAAGAGCAGCATAGGCTGAGGTGCCTCAGGCCTGCACCCCTCAATTTTCAGCCTCTGATGAGTGCAAATTAGCTCAGAGCTTCCCAGCACAGGAGAAGGGGCTACACACAGCAGCAGGATCAGGATCAGGACCAGGATCAGAAGAGGCTTTCACACACATCCACACACCCGCGTCTTCCTTTGGGTGCTTAGCTGGAGCCCAGCATCTGAACAAAATGCTCTGCACTTCAAACACTCTTTAGATCTAAACCATTATTTATTTGAATGAATAAATAAATACAAAAATAGGAAATTCTGAATATAAAACCTGCTTCTTCAAAACCCCACAAACTCCCCAAGCTTTTCATTAACACGTTTTTGATACAGTAAAAAACTCTGAACTTGCACAAGTTCTTCAGTTAAAAGACAAGGCTTGAATGTAGTAATTTTTGCAGAATAGTGGAAATCAACATGTTTAACACCAAGTAGGAACCCACCTGCCAACATTCTGTTGTACTTTTAAATAGGACAGATGTCAGTGTGGGTATTGAATGGTTTTGTTCCTTTTGAGGCCATCATATCTAACCAAACATCCCCTCACACACCATGTCAGTGAGAACAGCTGCCCAAACCCCGCAGCTCAGCTCTCTGGGTATGCACAAAACCCAGTTCTGCTGTCTCCCACTGGGATACACCAGGTTCTGCCCTACTAAAGTCAGGGAAATTATCACTGAGGTCTGGTGATGCACAAATGAGAGCAGCAGAGGAGCTGTGCCCTCGAAGACGGCCGTGGGAGTGGTGAGGCAGGAGTGAGTCCTGGCCTGGTTCACTTCTGTGTCACTTGGGCTGCACGTTGCTGCTGTGCCACGGAAATTCCCACCATCCCAGCAAGGGGTGATGCACTGGCTCCTGTCCTGGGTTGGGAATGGGTATTTAGTCTTGATCCCTGGTGAGTGCCAGAGCACTGAGGGTCTTGCTGATTCACCCTTCGCCTTTGCCCATAAATCAGCCAGGAGTGGGACAGTGTCACAGAGGGGCTGGGCAGGACATCTCACCTGCCACACAGGGACATCTCTGCCCTGAGAATTTCTAACTGAGACAGAAGTGCTCCATACCAAAGAACTAAACCTGTGAAATGAAAGCCCCTGTGCTGTGCAAAGCCAGTGTGAGGGGCTCAGCTGACGAAGGCAGCGATGGCCGTGACCTTGAGCCCCGACTCCAGCCCGTAGGCACAGAGCAGCACCGCGGTGAGCACGACGTCAGCCCACAGCACGTAGGTCTGCCAGGCCAGCAGGTACACGCTGAGCACCACACTGCCCACCGTGAGCCCCAGGCTGAGCCCCAGCGCAGCCTCCTCCTCCCTCAGGTTCCCCTTGACACCTGCGAGGAAACAAAAGGCCAAGAGGAGTCTGATTCCTGCTGACAGTAGCTCAAGCCATAACTCCAGAATATTCCTGCTCAAAAAGGCTCTGGTTATTCCCTTGCTCTTGCTGAGCCTTACGGAGGCTCAGAATACATTGAAATATCAGCCTGAATCAAGGCTCTGCCAGCAAATTCACAGCAAACCCAGCACCAATGGACAATCCATTTCAAAACAGAGAAATGGATCAGTCAGTGGACAGCCACAGTCAGGGCACACTTTCTTACCACAGGAATCAGTTCTGAAGCTGCAATCTTTCTGATCACTCAGTTTCTTAATCAACCATCAATCCTCCCCCCAGCTGGACACCTCGGTGACACCCAGAGTCCAGTCCTGGCTGTCACATCTTAGGCAATATAGACAGTTCTCTATTCCCTGATAACCTATTCCTGTTTCAAATGACTGTCAGTGTGGAGAAGCTGCACTTATCTCTTCCTTGCAGCCTATTTCCAGGCTTGTCTCAGTAGATTTTGGTGTTTAACTACAGTAGAGTTGCAACTCACTCCTTTATTCATGGAGCAGGCTTCAAGCAAATACACAGAGAGCTTTAAGGCAGCAGGATAAATCCCCCCCTACAGCCAGTCAGCTGGATTCAAGAACCCCACCCTGCATAAATGTCTTAGGAATATCAAGCAGATTTTAACAGTATTTGGTTGTTTTTTTTAAAAAAAAGGACTATAGGAATTTTTTTGTCAAGCTCTGCACAGGAGGGCCCTTCACGCTGCTCTGTCTTAGTGAAAGGGAGGTGTTGGTGCTGGCCCAAGGCTTCAGGAGTGAAGGGAGAGGTGCAGGGGTCTCCAAATATCTGCTAAACTGACGTGTTTTGGCACAGATTCCATTTCCAAATGATTCATGTTTAAAGCTTCTATTCCACACAAAGGTGCAGGGATAACATGACCTACCCAAGTACAGTCGAGGCACTTCCAGCATGGCCATAAGGAAAAGCACAGCAAGGTCAGGAGCCAGGAAATCATCTGGATAACTGAAAACTTGACCTGGAGAACGAGCCAGGGTAAAGAGAGCAGGAGAACACAGCAGGAGTAGGGCAAAGCCCAGCTGTGCCCAAGCAAGGCCTGCTCTGGGTTACCTGCAACTTACTTTTGTAAACAATCATTGCAAGAGTTGCCAAGAAGTAGAAGATGGAATAAATCCCATTTACATAAAACAGGATCTGTAAGGGAAGAGATGACAGCTGAGAACTGCTGTTAAGGATTCTCAGAGGAGGCAGGACCCGTTCCATACAATCACCATTTCCCAGGAACCCCAAAATACACTGCTCTGCCTTTTTATACTGAATGGTCCATCTATGCCTGGCCTGTGGGGAGGGTTCAGGAAGGAACTTGGGGCTGCAAACAACAGGAGCTGGGATAAAAGCTTGCTGTTCCAGGCTTGGCTTTAGTTCCCTTTTTAAGGAACTTTATTTGGTCTGCAGTCAGATATCTGTCGGCCTGAGGAAACGGGGGGTGCATGAATACATTGCCCCAGACAACTTCCACACCTCTTAGTCAGCCTTAAGGAAGTTGACAGAGGGTTGGCAGCCTCCAATCCATCAAATTGCTGGGAGTTTGGAGAAGAGCAGCCAGGCCCCGTTCCTGCCCACAGCATGGAAAAGCCGTGCTGTCACCTGCCTGAGAACGGCCAGAGCTCCACTCAGAGAGGCAAATCCCTAAAAAACAGAGTTACTTAACTCACTCCCCTCTCTCCCCCAGCCCTTTTCAAATCCTCTGAATATCTCCAAGCAGGGATTTCATCCCAAGCATCTTTTGGAGGAACGTCCCATCCCGCTCCTGAACCCACCCACGTGCCGTGGATGGATTCCAGTTCCCAGAGCAGCTCATTTCATTAACACAGAACCAGGTTTGGGGGTTTTTCCAGTTGAAGGAAGGTGGAGCAAAAAATTACTGGAGAGGTTCTAAGCATGGAAATCTCTGGAGCTGAGGGTGTCTCCTCCTGGGTTACCTGGATCCTGGCAGGAGTAAAGGTGGGGTGAATTACCATGAGAGAGGAGGAAATACCACTGAGAGCTGCTTTTACTACCCCTTGTGAGCTGTGTCAGCTGTCTGTGAGCTGTGCTGCACCGGGGTGTGTCCTCCCCTCCATAAATCCACCTTTTAGCCTTGTTTCCTAAGAAAATGAGAGTTAAGTGATGACAGAAGGAGCCTTCCAGCTCTCTGCCATGGCTGCAGGGGGTTAAAGGGGTTTCTGCAGGAGTGGGAGCCCATCAGGGCCAGATCCCAGCTAAACCTGCACAAAACATCTTCCCATGGAAGAAATGTGCTACCAGTTCTGTTTCCTGTGGATGGTGCCGATGGGAAACTCAGGAGATGTGGATCCACTTCAGCCAGTCTTCCCAAGGAGAGAGGAATGGTACAGAAAGGATACAACCTCTGAAGTTCTTCCTTTCCGTGGAGAAGAAAATAAAGAGAAGAAAATAAGTTTTAAGTGTTTACCAGAAGTGCAGCAGAAACATTCAAACAATGGTACCAGGATGCTTTTTTTTTCTCAGCTCACTGGGACATTTACTGTTTCCTTAGATCCTGGAGTTCAGGTTCCAAAAATAACCTTTTCAAGCTGATGAAGCCTAAAATAATTTGGGGGAAATCCCTGCTGGGAAAAGCCACTTTCACTGAGGAACTTGAGGCTCCTTCAAAGCCTAAAGGAGTGCACAGGCATTATCCAGAACTCGTTCATCCTGTCCTTTCCCAGCAGGTGACACCTCATCCCCTCTAACTATGCGGGAAGGAGGGAGACATGGGAACCAGAATGGACCATTTGCTTGTAAATTGTGAGAAAGTCTGTGGAGAACACAGGGCTCCTGGGTGCCCCTAAATAACACCCCTCCAAACACCATCCCTGCAAACACCATCCCTCCAAACCGGTTCCCTTTACAAAGTCATTCCCTGTCACACCTCAGCGTGTTCCCATCACCCACAGAAACCAAACCAAGGATTTGCAATGATCCAACCAGCACATTGCACTGTTTCCTTTATTATCTTCTGCAAAAAAACAGATGACCTCCTAAAGCACCTCTTAAGTTCCTCATTAACACTGTCGGCCTGCCTCAGACACACGAGGAATTGCAAAGCTGGGATTTCTGTCCCAGAGGGAGCAGAACCACCAGTGAGAGGCCATTTCCCTGTCACATCCACATAACCATCCTCATCCCTGGATCCCTGAGGTCCATGTCCTCATCACCTCAGTTTCATGCACTTGAGTCCAAATGAATCCCTACAAACTCCAGGCACCTCATTAAGGTGTCCAGTTTGGGACTCCAGTGGAATGGCTTTAAGCTCCAAGAGGACAGGGTTAGATGGGATATGGGGAAGAAATCCTTCCTGTGAGGGTGGGGACGCCCTGGCACAGGGTGCCCAGAAAAGCTGTGGCTGCCCCATCCCTGGAAATGTCGAAGGCCAGGTTGGAGCAATGTGGGCTAGTGGAAGATGTCCTTGGATGAGCTTGAAGGTCCCTTCCCACCCAAACCATTCCATGATTCTGTATTGACTCAATATCCACACCCGCAGCTGCAGCACCAGTGCTGGGGCCAGTCACAGTGGTACAATTCACACAGGGGGCCCCGAGTGAATTCCCTCAGGGAATTCCCTCCCCAGGTTTATTTCTAAGCCCTGATTCCCTCAGTGCTTTCCCGGGAGGGGGCAGTGCCCGGGCCGGAGTGGCAGCCACTGTTCCTGAGGATGTGCTGCCACCTCGGGGAGACCCGGACATCGCACAGGGAAAGGCCCAGCACCTCTGGGAAAGGGATTATTAAACCACCGGAGAGTATTCAGTGTTTTAGCCAACACCACCTTTATTACTGATCCGGGCTGGTGCTGCTTCTAGAGCGGACTGTAAGTGACGCTGGGAATGGTGGCTGCAGGCGGACCTCAAAGAACGGCCTAACTTTTACCAGGGAGCGAATCCCTCCGGTGCCGGCACTTCCAGCCCCTCCCTGCACAAACCCAGCGGGAGGAACCTTTAGGGCTTGGGTGGCAAAACCTGTCCAAAACAGTTCTGTCTCCCCAGGACACAAATGTACGTTTTTAGACGAGAACTCTGACCCGTTTGAAAGAATTGGCAATGACTCATTTTGGCCCCGCTAATGAGGAGCTTCCCCTCAATCCCACGGTTCGGGATGTGAAGCCAAGGTTTGGATTTTCCAGGGGGCTGTTTCGGGCGCAGGATAGTGACTTGCCCGGGGACAGAAGTTCTGCCCGTCCCGCACAAGCGGGGATTCACCGCAGCGTGTCAGGGCTGTCACGATATGGCAACGGGGCTGGGCTCGGCCGGGGCCCCCGCCTCGCTCTAGTCGTGTATCCCCGCGAGAGGTCCGCTCTCGCACGGTGGGAGAGCCCTCCCCCCGCGCCTGGAAATGGCTGTCATGTCGCTGTCGCCGCCGCCATCGTGCCGGTGTCGCGACATCGCTCACCTCGACTCCCCACCGCCATCTTGGCGCCCCGCCCCGCGCCCGGTCCGCCGCCGTCCCGGCAGCCCCCGCGCGGCCGCTCGCCCCGCCCCCCCGCCTTCGGGCGCGATC
>VYXB01003955.1:0-118370 GCA_013397135.1 Pachyramphus minor | reverse complement strand
AGCACAACGACGGCGAGCCGGCGGCCGCACGCCTCGGCTTGGCCGCGGGGCCCGGGCAGCAGCAGCAGGAGCCGTCGAGAGCGGCCGAGGGGGAGGCGGAGCCCGAGGAGGAGGAGGCGGTGACGGTGATGGCGGCAGACGCCGAGCACATCGAGATGGGAGCGCCGCCGATGCCCAGCGCCGACGAGGCCGCCGCCGCCGCCGCCTTCGCAGGTCAGGGCGGGCAGCGCTCCCTCGGCCCGCCCGGGGCTCCCGCACGGGCCTACGGGGAGCGCCCACGCCCTGGGCACGACCCGCACTCCGCCCTCACACACAGGGCCTGGAGCTCCTGCTGTCACATCGCTTGTGTCCCGTTACAAAGTGCCCCAGACACGCAGGGCTCTGCAGCCGAGCTGCGGTACCACAGCATCCCAGAGCCCCAGTGCCCACCTGGGGGTCTCCGCCTCAGCTCCGGCTCTTTTTTCACCCTCACCGCACATGAAACCCCTCAGATTTTAGCCAGGCCATAAGATCTTAGCCAGGCTGAACACCACAGAGACGTTTGGCTGTAAGTTTGGGCAGTTTCTTACTGGTAATGACTCCCTGGGTAATAACATATGGCAAAGGGACAGTCAGTTGTTCACTTTATCCCGGTGTTTGCCAGTCACCCCGCTTCATTAAAAGCAGCTCACCTGGGGGTGTTCTGAGTACAGATACAATATTCATTTTTCCCTTAGTTCGTCACATGGTCATAGAGACTGTCATTGCCTCGTTCAACGTTGCCAAGTTCAACCCAAAGCCGGATAAAAACCACAATTATTGTGTTTATAACAACTTAGAGGTGTCATGAAAAATAAAATAATTTAGAATAGTAAGGGAGAAGGAAGCACAATTACATTTATTTGGTGTTTTAGGTGTTTATCAGGCTCTCTGGATGCAGCCAAATATTAAAGTAATGCCTGTTTTACGTTGCAGAAGTCACCACAGTGACAGTAGCCAACGTGGGGGCCTCTGCAGACAATGTTTTCACCACATCTGTGGCCAATGCAGCTTCAATTTCAGGACACGTATTGGTAAGTCTGGCCTTTCATCTGAGGGCCTTGGCAAAGTCTCACTTGCTCAGTGTAAATAAAGAGCTGTAGTAAGGTCAAACATCTATTTTTATTGTACTATACAGGCTTTAAGCCACAAATCCATTAGCTGGGGGACATGCAGGTTTTTTGTTCTTTTTTTTTTTTTCCTTTCCACCCCTGTCTACTCATTCCGTAATGGAACTGGTGACCTGGAACATGAAACATTTGAATTTGCTTGGCTGAAATCTCCAAAATTAACCTCATAACTGCCCTACTGATTGCAGTTTTAGGGTACCCTTGAGGGATACTGAAATCTCTTGGTGTTTAACCCTTTGAATCAATTTAAACTCCTAATTCCTTCTGTAGTCTGGGAGAACAGCCCTGCAGATTGGGGACAGCTTGAACCCTGAGAAAGCCACTCTGATCGTGGTGCACACGGATGGGAGCATCGTGGAAACCACCGGCATCAAGGGCCCTTCGGCACCTCTCACACCAGGTATGAGCCAGTCTGCTCCTCAGGGCTCATTCTCCCAGGGGGATGCCTTCTCCTCCACTTCCACTGCATTTCTAGGTTTTAAAAACATGTACAGAATATTATAAGGATTGTTTCTTCCCACTTACAGCCATCGAATTGTTTAGGTGGGAAAAGACCTTTAAGGTATCAAGTCCTCACACAGTATTTTTGGGAGTACAAGAATACTTAGTATTTTTTTTTATTTTTTCCTATCAGAAATATATTTCATTTCCTCACTCTTTGCCCTAACCCTGGCAAAGAAGCTGACTGAAAAATCTTGGCCTGCTGCTGGGCTTCCTACACCCATCCCACCCCTGAGGGCACACGAATCCTTTTAACGTGCACAATAAAAATACGAGTGTCCCAGTTCTGCACGTGGGTTTGTTTTCAAGGGTCCTGGAATACATTTTGATCTCCATTCAGGCCACTTGCTGATATTTTAATGTCTTTACCCGCTGGGGTTTTGTTCAGGGCTGCTTGGCAGTTTCCTTGCTGCCCACCAGGTGGCACGAACTCCTCGCAGGATCGGCCCTGGGAAGGGGCAGATCCAGCCAGCTCCTTGCACCACGGCCTGCAGGTGGTGTGAGGCTCGGGGTGTAACCTCAGCGTTTGTTCCCTGTTAGAGCCTGTTTCCTCTGGTGTAGTTTGCTCAATTTTTCGTGCTGCACCTTTGTGGGAGTGTNCCCTGTTAGAGCCTGTTTCCTCTGCTGCAGTTTGCTCAATTATCAGTCCTTTTCAGTTCGTTCAAGCCGAATTTTTTGTGCTGCACCTTTGTGGGGATGCTCCAGCAGCTCCAGTCCCCTTGGGCCTGCTGCCCCAGCCCAGCTGTGAGATGGAACAGCCACTCTTCTTTTTGGTTGCTGTCACATTTCTTTTCTCTTTTCTCCAAGGACCCCAGTCTCCTCCTACCCCGTTAACAACTGTCCAAGGGAAAACTGGGACCAAGTACAACTGGGACCCGTCTGTGGACGAGAACGAGCTCCCGGTGAGGTGCCGGAATATCAGTGGCATTCTGTACAAAAACAGGCTCGGCTCAGGTAACCACGGCCTGGGGGGGAGTGGGACAGCTCCTTCTACACTCTTCTTTTCATCAGGCTCTTCTTAAGGGCTGCTTGTGAGGGGGAAAGAAAACCACCACAGTTTCCAAGCCAGCCCAGTGCCTTTTAATATTATTGTTCTCGTATGTTTTGCTCCTTCTTCAGAGGTTTTTTAACTTTTTCTTAAATCTGTGGGGATCCAGGCTGCCATGCAGTGAGTGCCCTCAGTAACAAGCCAACTCCTCTAACATTTTTTTCATCTGAGGAATAGACATGTGTTTCTGTAAAGGTCCAAAGAATCCCTACTGGAATGAAAATGGAGAGTTTGTCTCCTCACGGGGCTCCTCAGCTTCTCTTCTTCTCTCTTATCCTTGTGGGGAAACTGGAGAAGCAGCAGCCTGGCTGCCCAGCACAGCACTTGCTTCATGGACAGAGAGTTTTCTTCCTCACCAGAAAGATCAGAAATTTAAGTGCCAATTAGGAAAAGGCTCAAATTCATGGTGTTTATGCAAGAAAGGCATAAAAAAACCCAAGAAGGGCTCCTCTTGAGGAGGAGCAATTTTTGTAGCCTTTTGAGGCCCAGAGTTGGTGCTCTCTAAACATACCCAGTCATTGTCACAGCCATGATAGTAACTGGACATGGTTATCCCAGGGTGAAGGGAAGCAGCAGACGGGCACGTTTGGTGATGGTTGTGGATTAACTGCTATTTTGCCCAGCAATTTCCGTATTTCCTTCTTTAGGGAAGTGGCAAAAGGACCCCTAAGCTGGACTAACAGTGTGTTTTGCTGCTTTGTCTCAGGCGGCCGTGGCAGGTGCATTAAGCAGGGAGACAACTGGTACAGCCCCACGGAGTTTGAGGCCATGGCGGGCCGAGCCAGCAGCAAGGACTGGAAGAGGAGCATCCGCTACGCCGGGCGGCCCCTGCAGTGCCTTATCCACGTAAGTGCTGGCACTGGGAGCGACACCGGCTCTGCTGGGGACTCAGTGACCTGAGGGGAGCTTTTCTAGATGTGTCTCCAACAGCACACTGGGAATCTTGCTTGTACTGGAAAGGGGCTGGAGTTTCAGCGGGGTGAGGCCCAGCCTTGAGCTGTGTCACAGGCATTGGGCTCTCACTGTGAGATCTCCTTCATTCTGCTTGCCTGACACGCGTATTCTTCACTTGCACCACTTTTTGAGTATTTGGGCCCTTTATTTCCTGCACACCCAGGAGTCTCCTGCAGAACTTGGCATTACCATCAGGCTGAGAGGGGATTTCTACTTGGGCAGAAATAAAGCCTCAGGTTCACATATCCTGGCCTTTTGGTGTGTTAATAGTTTGGTTTTCCTTTGTTCTCCCCTGACCCTCACCCCATGGCTGTGGTGTGAGGAACCAGCCTCTGTTACTGTGGAGGGTCCAGGAAGGAGGAAGTACCTCTCTCTGGGAGCCATCCAGATGTTTTTGGCAGAACACAGGTGTGTCCTCAGTAATTTTGGTGACTGTGGTGCTGAGCTGGTTTCTTCTCATTCCAGGATGGGATTTTAAATCCTCACGCTGCCTCCTGTACTTGTGCCGCTTGCTGCGACGACATGACACTGGTGAGTTGGAGCTTTTACATCCATCAGTTTATAAACTAATTAGCTGTGTTTGAAAAATGAACCAGTCATGCTGCCACAGCCCTTGGCGAGCAGGTCATGAGTGGCCTGGGAATGGACACAAGTGCTTTGTCCCTGTTCCATGGAAAAAGGAGATAAGGAACTGCTGGAGCTGTTGCAGAGCAGCCTCAGTAAAACTGGATCATAGTTACTGCTTTTTTTTTTTTATTTGTAAAATGCCTTTTGGGGATGCCAATACTATTTGTGACTTTTGTCTCAGATTTCACAGTGTTTTGAGTTGCAAAAATATTTTTGTAAGGAATTAACTCTTATGATGGATCCATATTTTCATCTCACAACTGCCTGGGGTTCTTGGTTGGTTTGTTTGGAGTTTGGTTTGCTTGTGTGTTTCAAAAATGAGGTTAAAATCCTGAAAGCAGAAGGCTTTAGCTTGACTTGGTATTTTGCATTTCTTTTCTGCTATGAAAAGATATTCTGCCCCATTTCCTTGTTTCTGAGCGTGGAACTGCTTCCTCTCCTCACTCTTGTTCTCTTTTCTTCCACCACCCCGGCCAGCAGTCAATCATTTTCTCAGTTCTGCTCCTTAAAAAATAGTTGGAAGAGGCTGGATTTGTGCCTCTTCAGCTGGAAGGAGCTGAGTTTAATTTCCCCCCTGCCCCCCAAGTTTTTAGTTTGGAGAACTGGAAGTTCTTTGGTCAATTGTTGCCAACCACACATCATCCATGGGGAACTGTGCTGCTGTTCCTGGAAAGAGGAGGGTGAGCCCAACGTCTCCAAAGAGGTGCCTCAGCTAATGCCTTCTCTCTTTTGTTTTTCTTCCTCTCTTTGTTGTGTTCTGCCCAGAGTGGCCCTATTCGGCTCTTTGTGCCATATAAAAGGCGGAAAAAGGAAAACGAAATGCCTGCGACTCCAGTGAAGAAGAACTGCTCCAAAAACATCACTCTGCTTCCTGCCACAGCCGCAACCACGTGTAGGTTCTTTTCTCCTGCTGAGAATTCCTTCCCTCCTTTGGTGAGGAATTGCCACACTAGGTGTTTTACGTCTGTTAGTGGCCCCTTGGAACTGTCCAGCTGAGAAAAATGTCCCTTTTTTTTTTTGGTCATATCCTTTTCAGTGGACAATTTTATTGGCTTAGTGTCACTTCCCATTTTATAGAAAGTAGCACAGTGTTGTCACAGCTGGACACAACATGAGTGGGAAAAAGTGCAGCCCTAGACCTCTGGGAAACTCGGGTTTAAGCATCATCACATCTTTGTGCAGTGAACAGGAGGTTTTGTATTTTGTGCTGAGAGAGCTTTGGATTATGCCCCATTCCTGGAAGTGTTCCAGGCCAGGTTGGATGGGGAAGGTGGAAGGTGTCCCTGCCCCTGGCAGGGGATGGAACGAGATGAGCTTGCAGGTCCCTTGCAACCCAAAGCATTCCAGGATTCTGTGATTCCATGGTTATATTCCCCCCCATACCTGCTCTCAGCCCAGCAGTGTGGGGGCAATTGTGGAGTCCTGGCCTTGATCCATAGTGGGTTTCAAGTAGATTTTTCACAAATAACAGCTGGGAAGTTTCCTGTTGGAATTAGGTTGTGGGGAAGGCTGGCCCTTTTCTGCTCTGCTAGAAATCCCCATTCCATCCCCCGAGCTGCTCTGTGTCCTGCAGAAGCTGGAGTAAGCTTTGTGCTACTCCTTGCAATACATAGGAAAAAAGGCTGGAAGCAGCTGGAATGAGGTCCCCAGCCTGAAAGTCGCTAATGAAGGAGCAGAAGGTGACGCTTTTGTCTGCACGTCCCTCTCCAGCACCCAGCACACGCTTTGTTACTGGTTTGATTGGCAACCCATCTGTGTGAGAACAGAAATTAATGTGCAAGCTCATCCAGCTCACACATTCCCAGTCACATCCGTGTGTCCTCCTGCTCTCGGCGCTCTGGCATCATCTGGGCTGTAACAGTGCAAAGTGAATCCAGCAGGAAGCAGCAGAAATCCAAAAATAGGAACAAGAAAGTAAGGTTAGATCATCAGCAACAGCAGGAGGAGAAAGACACAAGGGTTCTGCAGAGTTGTTTTGTGGGTTTGGTTTTTTCAATCCCCAGATATGTTTGATCTGTATTGGTTTGTTAAGTGAGGTGCTGTGAGGCTGCACATTCCCTCGTGCTGGCATTTTGGGGACCACATACTTCACCAGCCATGAATTTGTAGCCACAATACCTTAAAATTGAATTATTGTTTGGAAAAAGATTCTTCTGGCAGAGCAGTGTGCTGTGGCATCTGCCCATCGCCAGTTAATGGTGCCAGTTAATTAATCCTGTTTAAAAAGGGTTTTTAATATTCTGGAACTGCTCAGGTATAATCATCCAAAAGGATTTTGTGCCTTGTTGCTTGCACTGGCCAAGCACATTTTATCAGTGTGTGTGGATAAACAGCTAAAACTGTCCAGCTGTCATGGAATTAGTTGTTATCCACAGGTTTTTATGTTGATTTAAATGGCAAGAATCACTCTTCCTAAGATTGTCATAAATTAGCATCAGCCAGAACCTGATGGGGTTTATGGCCTCACTGCACCTTTATGGGAGGTGTTAAGTTATGGCTCATAAAATAGTTGAAAATGTGGTGATTTGAGAGGTGTTACGTTGTAAATTAACATTCCAGCCTTGTAGCCCCAGAGAATAACCTGGAAGGACAGCAGAGCCTTCAGAAGTCCACCAGGGCTTTTATTCCCATTTCCAAGTGCACTGGTCATAGGTGTGACCCAAACTGGGTTATCACAGCCCAGAGGTCTGTGAGTTCCCTGGCTCTGGATGGTGCAGCACAGGGATATGAACAGCTGGAGAGCTGTGGGCCCTGCCCTGAGTGTGAATGATGAAAGTGCTTTAATGTTTCCAGTCACCGTGACTCCCTCTGGACAGATCACGACCTCGGGGGCGCTGACCTTTGACCGCGCGTCCACCGTGGAGGCCACTGCCATCATCTCGGAGAGCCCGGCCCAGGGGGACGTGTTCACCGGGGCCACGGGTAAGAGCCTGGGCTTGGTGTCCTGGGCAGCCGTGGCAAGGGCGAGGAGGGGGCTGGGTGCCCACTGCTGCGGGAAGGAGCGCTGTGAATGTAGGCAAAGGGTTGGGTGCTCAGGGGGGACACGGCGTAACCCACTGTCCTCCTCTGCCGCCGCAGCAGCTGCTGAGATCTCACCAGGAGAAGGTTTGCCCGGGTGTGGCAGCTGCTCGTGTTCACCTCTGCTGTGGCCCTGGGGTTTATGTTCATCTCAGTGCCAGAATAAATCAAACAAAGTATCAATGCAAGACCTACATTTCAGTTCTTGCAGTTTGAGTCTTGCTTTGGGGTGTCAGCTCTGCTGAGGGAATGATTCTGCTCCAAGAACTTGGAGTTTGGAGCCCTGGGATTATTGTGGATGTGGAGATGTGTGGGAGGGAACCAGGGAACCTGTGGATCTAAAAGCAAAGCCTGTTGGAATGAGGACCAGGCTGCCTTGTTTGCTGAGTGTGTGAGATCGTGCTGCCTTTTCTCATTTCCAACTCTTGGGAATTACCACAGATTGTAGGAACTTGTATCAAATGTAAAAACAGGGGTGAAAGCAATGTAAGAAACAACTGCCAGGTGTGTTAGATAGTGATTCCCAACGTCCTTGTCCTCCTGCAGTTCAGGACACCAACGTCCAGCAGCCTTGCCGGGTGTCCCATCCAGAGCCTCACTATCCCAGTTACCAGGACAACTGCCAGATCTCCCCTTTCCCTGAGGCTGCGCTGCCAACATCTCACCCCAAAATCGGTACGTTTGCTCTCCGGCAGGTGAGACACTTCCCTGGCCCTGAGTTTCCTCTGACCCTTCTCAGCAAAGGTAAATATTGAGGCAGAAAATTAAACATGGCTCCATTTCCCTTGCAAGTTTTACAGTTATTAGGATTTAGACGAGCAGGTTTCCCCTCTGTGGGAAGTTTTTCACTCCTTATTGAGAACTTTGATTTGTTGGTTTCTACCAGAGGAGGCTGCTGTGATCCTGCTTCCTGCATCATCTGGCACTCCCTGCCTTCCCTAAGGCTCTTGCTTCAGGCTTTTGTCCCTGTTGGGCACTGTGGCTCAGTGGCTCAACACTGATTTAGTGTTCGATCTGAGGGGACCAACCCCTTCCAAATCCACAGAAACTTTTGTAGACATTCTCCCGTGTCTTTATTACTCCAGTGGTACTTGCTGGAGGTAGTTTTGGGCAGGTTTGGTGTCAATTTTCCATCCCCTCTGAATGACCTTTATTTATTTACTCAGAGCAGCACAGTGTGTTCCTGCTGTCCAGAGTCACGTCTTGTAGGGTTTAAGACTTAGATCTTGATGTTATTAATTAAACACTGATTGTTTTTTCACCAGTGAATACTTACTCTTGCCTCCTGTACCTGTGCCAGAATGAGAAATCGGAAGTAATTCCTGTGTGATATGTTATCAAATGCCACACTGGGACAAATATTGTGCTGCAAATGGAGAGTGGAAAAGGCTCTTCTGCAAACAGACGCTGATAAAAAAGACCCATTTATCTCATGCTCATATCTAAGTGCAAATAGTTCCACACCCCTCATGTGCAGATTGATTGAAATGGCTGTTTTAATTAAGGGCATTTGCCATGAAATGTCTGTGTCCCTGTGTGGGGAGCTGGCAAGGAAAGGTCACACACCTGACAGTGACCTGGGGCTGAGGCTTGTTCTCTGCCCAGATCAGTGTTGGATTCTCATCTTTTACTGCTTCCATGAACAGTTACCAGGTAGGAGGTAAAAAGGGTTAAAAAAAGCTAAATTAGGCGCTCCCTGGTCATGCTGCAGGTGCTGAGGGACACTGTCACTGCTTTACCTTCAGTACCATCAGCACTGAGAGAGCTGCAGGCCCAGCTGCTGCCAGATTTTGGGGTAATAACTCTGCACAGCCCCAGAGTCCTTTTTCTAGGAAACAATTTAGTGAGGAATGTGGAGGTCAGGTGTTGGTAGATGTGAATGTCTTGGACTGAATTTTATGGCAGATGGTGGGTATTTATTGCTCAAGTTATATTTTGGAAAAGTAAAGCCAGATAACATTTCTTCCTGGAGTGTTACCTAAGCTGAGCTTACACTGTGCATCACGGAGTTCCTGGATCTGGATTTAATTTCCTCATTCTGTGATCTCCCAGCGTGCATTCAAACCTTACATTGTGAAAAGGAGCTGTTTTAGTGACACAGTAACTGCTGGGTTTTTAAAAGACTCCCCACCCATGGTTTTGGGAGGTGCATGTTTGGAATACACTCCCTTTGAGGTGGTGGTGACTGTCGGGTTTATTCCAGTGTTGGGTTATGGTCAAGGGCAGGATTCAGGAAGCACAGGGAGTGTGATGTGGATCAGTGCCTGAGTTTTGTGGGTTTGCAGCCTGAGAATGGACATCTGGGTAGGGACACTGGGATACTCCTGTAAAGTGCTGGGTCACTGAGTGAGTTCCTGTAACCTCTCCTTGCCATGGCTGAGGGAAACGTTGTTGCCAGTGGTGGAGTCCCTGGGAATGCTGCTTCCACCACTTAACTGCGCTTGTCCACAGCAGTGCTGGAGGTGTTAAACCCTTCCCAGAGCAAATGGGAGGTCACACTGTTCTTGTCCTGCAGGTTTGGGAGTGCCCAAGGGCTTGTTGTGCACAGACCTGCACTTTGGGTTGCAGGAGGAAAGCTCTGTTTAGCAAAAACTTTCCCAGACTGAAAATTCCACAGACCATATTTCAAAAAAGAAACTGAACACCACAGAAAAAAACCAAAAACCAACACTCCTCCAACCCCCTGTTTTCTGGGAATGGAGCACCCTAACCGTGTGTGTTGTGGTTTGGTTTGTCCCCAGTGTTAACCTCTCTCCCCGCCCTGGCCGTGCCCCCCACGACCCCCACCAAGGCCATGTCTCCGTCGGTGGTGAACGGGCTGGAGGTGACGGAGCAGCGGAGCTGGCTCTACCTGGAGGAGATGGTCAACTCCCTGCTCAGCACCGCGCAGCAGCTGAAGACCCTGATCGAGCAGGCCAAGCAGGCCAGCTCCTCCTTCCGAGAGGCCGCCGTCACCCAGGCCAAGATCCAGGCGGACGTGGAGAGGAAAGAGGTACCTGTGCCAGGGGCACCCCTGGGGCTGAGGGATGGGCAGAGCAGCTCCGGCCTGGAGCAGTGGCAGCCCTTAGAAATTGTTTCTCCAAGCCTGGGGAGAGCAGTGTTAGCAAGAGAAATGTTTCTGAGTTGTTTGTGTCCTGGGGAAAGGAATAGAGTGCTTGTGGATTCCAGGCTCTGTGGGCAGCAGGCTGGTTGTATGCACTGGTGTCACCACGCTGAGCTCTCCCGTCAGCTGTCCATACGTTTATGGGATGTGGGCGCCAAATCCTGGTCTGGGAAAGCTGTTAGGCTCCTTTGAGTAAAGTTACATTTGTGTTACTTGGAAGTTTGTGGGGAATGACATCCTGAAAGAAAAGCAAACCGGGAGCCCTTCAGCTCCGTGTTTATATGAACTTCCAAAATGCATCAGGATATTGCAAAAACTGAAAACACTGAGATATTTGTAAGGTTGTTCTGGATTGCAGCATTTTGTGTGGGATTAGTTCAGTACAACTGCTCTGGCAGAACCTCTTGTGGCTGTTAAGAAACAGTTCCCCACACTGAGTATCTGATCCTGTGGTTACTATCCCAGTGATGGCTTTGCTGCATTTTTTGGTAAGGGAAAGACATTTAGGAAAAGGGTGAGTGGGGCAACAAAGGCTCACTGTGTCTTGCAAAAGATATTTGACATTTGTAGATCAGGCCCAAAATGAACAGACTAAAGACAGGACTGACACAGGGGCCTCTGTGCTTGGGCAAGGGAGTTTTTCTGAGTGTGCATTAAGCCATTGTTTACATCAAATAAACTTTAGGGTGGGGAGAGCACACAAATATTTGCCAAATTCTGTGCCAGAATTGCTGGGGGATAATCAAGATATTCAGGAAATGTGTTAAATGGATATTCTGTATAAATTGAAGAGAATCAGTGTGGAAGTCTGCAATAGCCCTGTGTAAAGCAGTGATGCCTCTGGAGCCCAGCTCGTTTGGAAGCAAGGTGGAAGGTTATATCAGCAAACAACTGGGGCAGCTGAATTGGTTTTTAGAAAGATTAAACCAGTTCAGGGCTGGAGAGTATGAAACGAACTGGAAAGGGTTGGGCAGCTAAGAAATGTGGCTCTGGTCAGCAAACAGAGTGTCCTCCAAAGGAGCAGGGAAACGGTTGGGAATTGGAGGGTACTGGTTTTCTGGAGCTGTTTTTGTGAGAGGGCTGGATGTGTCTGGCTTGATCCTCTCTCTTGTCACACCTTTACCTCCTCTGTGGTTTGTGCATGGCTGGAATTGCCTTGTCAGATCAGGCAGAACCCAACCCCACCCTCGCAGGCCACAGCAAGAGGTTTCCCTGCCACCACCTCCGTCTGCCTGGAGCTTTTTAGTTCAGTTTATGTCATGGTAACATAGAGGTTTTGAAGGTCGTGGTTTCACAGGAGAATAAATACTCTGCTGCCAGGTCATACACTTGTAAATTAAGCCTTTAATCTCCTTATATGTTGGGTCAAACTCCTGGATGAACCTGCTTCACCTGGAGGGGGGGGTTCAGATTTTTTAGGACTTTTTGACGGTTCCCAATACATCTAGGCCAGGGTTAGCACATAGTCCATTTGGGATTGGGTTTGGGACTCCTGTCCACCCTTGTTGAGCGTGGCAAGGCAACCCCTCACATCCCACCCCAGCTGGGAAATGACAGCGTCTGGTGTGTCTTCCTTGCAGCAATACCAGAGCCAGTTATTCCAACAAACAGAGGATGTGGATGGGAAAACAGAAATCATCATCAAGGTAAGCTGGGGACATCTCGTGTATTGCAGAGCCTTTTGGTCTTTGTCTTGCTCCGTTCCACTTTGTCATTGCCACAGAATCCCGTGCTGGCACAGGTCTGAGCCTTCCCATTGCTTGAAGCAGTGTCTTCCCTTTCCCAAGCCTTCCAGGTTTCCAGACTCCTCCGTTGTCACCTGGCCAGGTTCATGAGTGTCACTCACCTCTGATGGTGGTGCTGCAGCTCTGCTGGTGGCTGTCACTGAGCTGTGGCAGGAAGGGAACTTGCTTCCTTTCTGTGCTGTGAGCTGGTTTGCACGATTCCCTCTGGCTCTTGGAACCAGGACCCATGACTGAAGCCCTCAGAGCAGTGTGTGTTACTCAGTTGCCCCTCAGATCTCCAGGCACAACTACACCCACACACTTTGTGTTTTCCACATTTTCCAGTACCTGTACAGGTGAAAACCAGCCCCAGTCAGGTGTCCCCTCGGGACAGGCTTTGCAAGTCCCACATTGCAGCTTTAAGCCATTCCAGTGTCCCAAATCCTTGGCTGTACATCAGGAGCACAAACACAGTTCAGTCACACCAGCTGCTCTGTGCAGGTACATGGGAGGTGTGAGCAGAGGGTGTGATGAGTGGGGTGTTAATCAGGACACTGATTTGGGGGTGCTTGTGCTCAAAGGAGAAAAGGAGCCTGAGGAACTAAAGAGCCCAGGATACTTTGACAGCCCAGCAACGCTTCCTGCTGCTGCTGCTCCAAGTGCTAATGATTTGTCAGGAGTTTAATGAGCTGGAAGTGGAATGATTTGTGAAGTGCTTATTTTGGTGGCAGTTCAATGATGTTTCCACCTAAATATACAGGTTATGTTAATTGATGTCACCGAGGTAAGATTAAAGCGATAGACACAAAAGCGTCCCCTAAAAAGCAGGTGTGATTTTTCTCCCATGTATCCTATCTCACCTTGCTTCTGGATTTAAATCCTTGCTCCTGTTAGATCCTTCTTCATTTGGCTCCTTTTTCCCTGTTGGGACACTCCTTATGCACTCATGCTGCTGACTGGCAAAGTAACAAATCCCAAAACCAAGGAATGATTAAGCTGAGGGGTCCCATCCTTATTCCTACTCCTGTTGTCCTTCCTCAGACCCTCTCTTTGACATACACAGTATTATAAACCCAACAAAACCACTGCTGAAATCTGCCTTAAACCTTTCAGATTGAGATAAACTCAGAGTTTGGCTGTCAACAGCCTGTGCACAGCCTGACTTGGCTGTGTGGGATACACCTGCCCTTGGGATACACCTGACTCCTGCTGAAGCCTGCAGCTATCTGCCCCCTATGGAGGGAGGTATCCCTGGGGTGCTGAGGATGGATTTCCGTGACCACTCAGTGCCCCATCCATGGTTTTGAAGGGCTTCCTGCCCAGTAGAAAAGAAAGCAGAGGTGCATTCCATTTTCCAAAGGGATCCCTGCTACAGCAGCAGGAGAGCAGGTCTCTGAGGACGTATCCACGAGCCACGTGGGCCTGTTTGTTTTGTGTTGGTGTGCTGAGCGCATTTTGGGAAACAGGGGCTTTTCCACTGCTCCCACATTCCAGCAGGTCACAGCCCCTCAGTGACCTTGCTGGGGTGGCTCCGTGTGACACGGTCGCTGTCTGTCCCTTCCCACAGCAATCCTGTGTCAACTGCGGGCGGGAGGCCACCAACGAGTGCACGGGGTGCCACAAGGTCAACTACTGCTCCACGTTCTGCCAGCGGAAGGTATGGAATGTTTGGGAGTTGGGATCCGGTTCCCTGGAGGGGGCTGTGGGACCCTAGGGAGAGTCACCTGATGGAGCAGAGCCGGGCAGCCAGCGCAGAATCCTGCATGGCTCAAGCATTCCAAAGCCCCTGCCAGTGGGATCACCAGCAAGGCTGTAGTGATGGGGCAGGTCTGCAAGTCGGGACAGGGTTAAAAGGGTAGGGAAGTCCCAGGCTTTGCACACACCTTCCCAAAGGTGATCCAAATAATCACAGTAACATTCTGCTTAGTCTAGTTCCACCTNGTCTGCAAGTCGGGACAGGGTTAATTCTGCTTAGTCTAGTTCCACCCCTAATATTGATCCAGCGTGTGGCTCCTCTCCCCTCCATCACTGGTCTGGTGTATGTGGCACTGGAGACCTGCTGCTCCCACCTGTGCCTGAGAAAGCGCTTCCCACACAGTGGCTTTTCCAAGGGCCTGTTCCCTGCATGTCCTCACCCTGTGCTCTCCCCTCGCAGGACTGGAAGGACCACCAGCACATCTGCGGCCAGTCGGCCACAGTGACGGTGCAGGGTGACGAGGTGCACGTCACGGACAGTGTCATGGAGAAGGTCACCGTGTGAGCAAACTACCTCCGCAGCCGTTCCCGGGCACGCGGGGCCGGCTGGATCGGGACCCAGCGGAACGGTCTGTCCTGTGCCAACGGCACTGTTCTCTCTAGCAGAATCGGTTTTGATTGGCTTTTTCATACTGTGACAGCATTTGTCTACTCCTGAGCCCCTTTCAAAACTTTGGGTAACACAGAGACTGTGAAAACCTCGTCTGGAACACCCCCCACACGCACACTGGGATCCCCCTTTGGCCTCAGGAGGCTTTGCCTTTGCCTGACTGGATCCTCCACCATGTGGATTACAGCAATCTCCTCATCTCTCTTGAGATGGATCTAAAGCAGGTGCTGCAAGGAGATGTGCCAGTGTTTCCTCCTCCCGAGGCCTCCCTACCTCTTGTTTGAGAAATGAACCTTTGGCTTATTTAATTGCCTTGACAGAGTCGGTACAAGTTCTTAGTTTGGCATTGGAAGGATTTTTGTTTTTCCTGTGTTCCCTCTGTGCCAGGCAAATTTGGAACACGGAGCTTCTGCATTTAAATACCATTGAAGAATAACACGTTGTTAAATAAAATGCAGTGAAAGCACGAGCGGGCCCAGCGGTTCCCTTTAATCCCCAGGGCAGCACTCGAGGGTGCAGCTACCTGCACAGGTGGGTGTGGTGGCAGGTACATGTGTGTCCGTGTTCCCCATCTGCCTGGGAGGTGTTTGCTCCGCAGGGAAGCACAGCCTCATCCCACGGTGTGCCTGGAATGTGGCTCATAGCATCCACCTGGACAGAATCAGATCGGATCACGCCCGGGGTGAGTGCCTGTGGATATGGGGCTGTCCTGTCCCTGCCCCACAGGAGCTGCTGATCAGAGATGGGACTGGTAGGGAGTTACTTGCTTTGTTCACGGCAACAAAATCATTCTAATTATTCAGGTACTTCTTTAATAATTAGGCTAATCAGGCCCCTTTGTTTGTGGTTGGAGATTTTGGAGGACTCTTGGCAGGCGGCACAAACCTCTGGTTGGTGGTTTGGGTTTGTTTTTAGCTTCAGGCATAGCCCCTGTGAGGGGTCACTTGTCCTGGCTGGTTGTTCAGTTGAGGGGTCACAATCCCCATGAGGAGTCACAGCCCCTGTGAGGGTCACTTGTCCTGGCTGTTGTTTGCTCCGTGTTTGTGCTGGTGGCCGAGGATGGTTGTTCAGCTGCTGCTCCAGGAAGGGTCAGCTGAACCACAGAGTGACCCAACCCAGCATCACACACACTGTCCAAAGGAGAACATTCTATCCAGAGCTACAGGAAACTTAATAAGAGAGAAAAATGCAGTGGAAAAGACTTAAGTCTTAGACTGGAGGTTTCTGACGAATCCATGGAAAGCCAAGCAAGAACTGAGGCAGGATGAGAACAGAAATTACCTGTGATACTCCTGGGAAGGAAAGAACAGGCAGCTCCTTCCATTCCCACAGCAAAATGCCCACTCTTGCTTCCCAGATTAATTCTCAAGTACTGGCAGTGGTTTCTGCTCACAGTAAAATGCTGATTTGCCGTTTTTTAGAGCATGGAGACAATGAGTTAATTGAGAAGACAGTCTTAATTGAGCCCGTGGTAACAGCTCATTCCCAGGGTTTCTTGTGTCCCGCGTTCGGATGCAGCGAAAGCATCTCCAAAGTGGCACCTCTGAAGTGCTAAAGCTGCACTTCCAGCATCAAACGAGGCTTTTGGTTGCAAACTGTTCTTGTTGCTTCACGTCCCTGTCCAGCACGGCCGGTGTGAGCAGCAGAGCTCCTCCTGGAGTGAGGACAAGCCAGCTCCATGGACATCTGAGCTGGGACACCAGGAATGGGCTTGGGAGGGGCATGAGGCAGCAACTGAGAGTCTCCACTGTCCTTATCCAGTAGCTGTCCTTATCCAATCCGTTGTCCTTATCCAATAGCTTGTGGCCAGGTGTAGTCAAGCCTTGGTCACTAGTGGAATTTTGGCTTTACTGCACCTTGTAAGGGGAAAAAATTAGGAAGAAAGTGGGGCAACTTCTCTGAATTGTAGAATGTAGGTGTGACTCAGCTGCCATTAAAACTCTCAGGGAGCTTCCCACTGGGCCCTGGTACCTGGGGCAGCTGCATCCCAACCAGGCAGTGACAGAGCTCAGAAAGGCACAATATCATCACACAGGAATGTGTCTGTTTGCTGAGGAGAAATTCATTGAGCACTTGCTATTCTTAGTCAAAGGAACACTCAAGACCTCCCTGCAGTGCTCTTGTCTGTTTTGTTTCCAAGCAAGTTTCCCCCTGGAAAGCAACAATCCCGAACAAAATCATGACTTGGAAGATTGTAATTTGTGCCATATTCCTTTTCTCCCCTCTGAGCCTCAGCGACGAGCGTTGCCTGGTCCCACTGGCCCAGGTTCACCTAAAGGCGTAAAAGATTTTTTTCCTGTGGCTGGAAATGGTTCCTGGCAGGAATCCTATGGCTTGATAAGGAATTCTGGAGCACTAGCAATGGTGGCTTTGTTAAACATGAGTGAAATCAGGTTTTGGATTTAAAATTATCAAGAACAAGGGGAAACAAGGTTGCACAGGTAGTTGTCACCTCACAGCCCTGTTAATGCCACCCCAGAAGCCAGAAGATTAGAAATTATTATTGTTCTCCCTGCTTACATCAAATGTTAAAAACAGCCTGGAAACCTGCAGTTTCCAGCGGGAAGAGGATCTGAGCTGCATCCAGTGGTACTCACCTGTGACACCTTACTACAGGAAGCTGGGGAGCAGCTTCCTTGGGCTGCCTTCCTTCTCCTCCTCCTCCTCCCCTCCTCCCCAACAAAGACAGCAGACCAGGGACAGAAATAGATCTTTAATGAACTATACAAAAAATCACCTGGTGGTTCCTGCTGCCTGGAGTTTCCTCCTCCCCACCAGTCCCAGAGGGCTCAGCAGAAGAGGTGCAAGACTTTGCGGAAGAAGTTCCTGAACTCGGCGTTGAACACGGTGTAAATGATGGGGTTGAGAGCACTGTTGACATAACCCAGCCAAGTGACAGTGCTGGTGACTTGAGTGGGGATGGCACAGGACTTGCAGAGAGCCCTGGTAATGTGCACCACAAAAAAAGGTGTCCAGCAGAAGAGGAAAGCACCTGCCAGGGCAGTAAAGAGAGAAGGTGATGGGAACATTCAAAAGGGTTTTGTTTAACAAAGCTCAGGCCAAACCACACAGAGGCAGCTCAGAGTGCTTTCTCAACAGGCAGCAGCTGTGCAGCTGTGCTGACACTTGGAGCCGGGCCTATGCCCAGACAAAAAATCGGGATGTCTTTCCTGTCATAATCATTGATGAAAAGTCTAAAGTTAGTCTCACTTTGGCTTGGAATGTAAGATACTGGGAGTCACAGTATCTTTGCCTTGAAGGAAACTTGGTTATCAGCTACACGCGTCCTTTCCCAGGGGTGGTGGTTGTTGGCACTGCTCTGGCACCCCGGCTCCACACGGATCCCTGCCCTGTGTGGCACAAGGTGGCACATCCCCCCTGCCCAGCCCCTCCCTGCGGGTACTCACCCACGACCACCGGCAGCACCCGCATGGCCTTGCGCTCCCGGCCGTTGATCTTGGCCCGCTTCCGCCCGTGCCCCGGGTGCAGATACCTGAGGTGTGGGTAGGACACAGTCTGGATCCCATTGCTCATCCCACAGTCCCCAGGGAGGCCAGCGAGGCTGTAGGGGCTGCACTCCGGCGGCCCCAGCCGGCTCTGCTCCCTCTCCAGGAAGGTCGGGGGGTGGTACAGCTTCCTGTTGGCCCCATAGATGCAGCCCCTCAGCTTGGCCTTCCTGGCCTCTTCCCAGCGCTTGAGTCCTTGGAACATGCCGCAGTACAGCACCAGCATGATGGGGCACGGGATGAAGAAGGAGCAGATGGAGGAGTACACGATGTAGTTGTCATCCTCCAGCTGGCACAGGCTGGGGTCCCGGTTTGGGACGTTGTTGAGGCCAAATATGACAGGAGATGCTACAGCAAAGGCGAATATCCAGGTGGTGGATATAAGGATCAACTGCCGCAGGTCGATCTGTCGCCGGTTGTAGTTGAGCGGGACTTGGACGGCGATGAACCTGCCAACACAGCGCCGGGTGAGCCAGGCCTGGCCTGGGGGCAGCACCACCTGGGGGCAGCAAGGGAACCCAGAGCCCCCAGAGCTCCTGGTTCCTGCCCTCCCCCCAGTCATTTACACAGCCAAGGCATGGGCTACCACCAGAGCACCCAAGGGGCAGCTCTGCTTCCTCACACAGCAGTGCCTTGGCCACCCCCTCTGATGGGACACAAAGCTTGGGATGGAGGATGGTAGGACACAGCACCCCCCTTAGGGGAGGGCAGGAGCCTGGCAAGGGTGTATGGAAGCAGCGTGTTGCCCAGGCACAGCCAGAGCAGGCAGGCACTCACCGGTCCACGCTGATCGCACACAGGTTGAAGATGGACGCCGTGCACAGCATCACGTCCATGGTCATCAGGGCATCACACAGCACCGTGCTCAGGGACCACACACCTCCCTGGAACTGGAAAGATCCCGGGGTCAGCACATGCCTTTAAAGTGACAGGGAACACCTCCATGCCTGGGCACCTCAGCCACTCGTGGCTCCTCCAGACAAGCAGCCCAAGGCTGAGCGCTCCTGCTGTGGCACGATGCTCCCAGCACAGCAGTGGCACACAGGAGTCACCCCCGTGCAGCAGCTCCCAGCCTGCCCAGGGCTGGCTGGGGAACTGAGCCCACAGAGCGTCAGCACGGCCAGGTGAGTTGTGCTGGGCAGAGAATTGGACACAGGACAGCCCCCACTGCCTTGGGGGAGTGCAGGAGCCCCTGCACTCCTCACACCCCCAGAGCCTCCCCAGCACCACAGTCACTGCTCTGTGAGGCAGCAAGTGGCAGAGCACAGAGTTCCTCTTCCACTTTCAGGTCCCCACTGCTCCAATGTCCTGTTTGCAGACAATGTGAATGGTTTCCTTTTGTTACACAACTGTTCTGTCCTGGCAGACAGAGCACAAGCCCAGCCCATGGAGAGCAGGGTCAGGCAGGGAGATAGAACCTCTGGCTCTCCCTGCACAGTCCCAGTGCCAGGGCAGAGCAGCAGTGACCAGTGTCACTGCTCCAAATGACTGCAAGTGTTGACTGCCATGCTTTGTGATTTTCAGCTTGGTCATCTTGGCCAGGGACACAGCTCTGCACAGCCCCTGGCAGAGGACAGGCAGCAGGACAGCAATGACTGATGCTGGTACAGCCAGAGACTACTTGCAGCAGTTTGTTCCAACCGAGTGCTCATCTCACCCAGGTACAAACCCAGCCTGTTGTTTTAGCAGTAAAGCACTTTTTAGGCTGATACAGAAATACACCCCCTCGTGAGCTCCTTCAGCACAGGCAGAGACATGTCCATGTGCTCACACCTGCACACGTAACCAGGAGGCTCCATGGGATGTTCCCATCAGAGCAGCAGGGGATCTTTCCTCCTGGTTCGTGACTGTCAGGAAAACTCCACCCTCCTTTGGGTCCCTCTGCAGGGAGAGGCTCAGTTAAGAACCAAACACACTGTACAAAGAAATGTGATTTTAGCTTGGAAACAAAGTGTTCAACAGCCCCTTGTCATGCAAAATATCAAACACTCTCTATGTGCTCTTACTAAAACATTTATGATAAATGTTACTGTAGTATATATGGCTACATGTAATATATTTAATTTACTATATATGTTTACGTATAGGTAATGTGCATCATCTCCTATATGTAGTTTACTATGACTTTTTATCTACAGGAAGTGCACTACATAACAATAATTTTTATATCTATACATATAAATCCCAGGGACTCTTTCCTCTGTAGCACCAGTCAGGCAGTGCTCGTGGGGTGTAGCGTTGCTGCCCACGTGCAGGGCTCAGGAAGCAGATATGGATTTGCTCCTGTACAGCTCCTAAACAGCAGGTTGCGGTTTCATTCATCCCAGCACAGAGCAGAGCCATGTGGGGAACACGCTCCACGGAACAATGGGAAGGTGCCAAACCCCTGCCCCTGCCAGGAGCAGGGCAGGCAGCTCTGCAGGATTAATATCAGGCAGTAGTGATGTCAGGGCCAGGATTACGATTAGAGGAGCTGTAAAGCCAAAGGAGGCTCTGAAGTAACAGTCTGGCTATTTTTGTACAGCATCTCCTTGAGATACCTCCAGGGTAGGGCTGGAGTGAAACCTGAATGCTTCATTCAGCCTCTTCTCTAGCACAGAGCAGCCACCCCAAACTGAATTTGGAACCTGAATCATCAAAAACCAAATTTTTGCCAAGCTTACTGGGATCCTGACAAGTTCTGCTTATGAGAGAGAAAAATTGATTTTGGGCTACAGTTTTCCAAAGCTGTTTTTGATTTGGGGGAACTAATTGATTCTGAAAAGGACAAGCGCTCTCAGGTTGCAGCATCTTCAGAGGATGTGACATTCAAGTTGGGTACTTGGAAAATGCTACAAACCCTTCCCTTTCTCCACCAATCCCCAAGACTCTGGCTGTGGGGAGAGTGCTGGGAGAGAACTTTCCATGGTGTTTGTCACCTACCCACCCCACAAAATGTGCCAAGGACCCCTCAGATGGGAGAGTGACTTTGGATTAGAGGCTTTGCTGGGCCATGTGATTAAGGGGTACCTAATCACAGGAGACTGCAGCAGATTAGCCCATCAAGGTACACAGTGTAAATCTTTAGGGATCACACACTGCACAAGCTGCCTTTAGGAAGTGCTCCAGAGCAGCTCCCCCTTCAGTGGCTCTTGGGGCTCTCCCCTTCTCTGGAATACAAAGAAGTTAGGGAGATTTTATAGGGTGGTGGATGGCAGGAGGCAGACTTGGCTTCTCACATTCCCTTGCAGCTGCCTTCCTAGTCAGCCCGTTTTGGTATCCAGATTCCTAAGCTCAGCTGATTTGTAAGGAAAAATCTGCCTTCTGAACCAGCCTGGTACCAGAAGAGCTCTTACACCTCCAGTGCTACCAAGGCCATGAGCCAGGACAGGGCCAAAGGTTCTGGTTGTATTTCCTCTGATACCATCTCTTGTCTCAGTGCTGCCACACACAGGGAACAGCAGGAGCCCAAAAGGGAATTAGGAGATGTCCAGCTGGACTTCGAACAAGCCTCTGCCTCTGCACAGCCATGGCTCGAGGGCATGGCATGGACTGAGAACGCTGTGGCACCAACTGGAAAAGGAATAGTCCTTGCCAGTGGGCAAAGTCCAGCATCAGAGCCAAAGAATTGTCCCCATGCCCCCAACATGCTGACACGGGGTCTTCTGTCATGAGCTGTGACAGCTGCCACATTCCCCAGAAGGCACAGCCCAGCCTGCAAGGGGAGAGGGAGGGGAGGGAATGGGACACAAGATAGAGGTGTCTCATGTCTGCTCTGATGTCCTTTCTTAACTTAAATCGTTGAGGTCAAGGTTTCTCAGAGATGAGGAGCAAGTCTGATCATCCACCTGAGACATTATGAGGGCCTAAAATTCCAAGACATCTCTCCCAGTTATTGGTGCCTGAAAACAACCCCCTGAGCACTGATTTATACCTGCTGGCCTGTCTCACCTCCCCAGTATTTTGTGTGGCTCAGACATTAGCCAGGTACAGGAGAACAGCTCTAAGATTCCAGGAAAGACTAATCCTGAATCCTGCTGCAAACAGGCTGACATGCATTCACAGAGAGCCACAGGAAATTTGGAGAGGATAAAGGTTTGGTCTCTCATCAGAAGAGCTGCATCATAGGCACAAATAAGAAAGTGCAAGAAAAGAGATCTTTTGATGGAAGTTTTAGGCAGGGCAGCACCACCCTTAACAGGAAAACAGCTCATGTCATTTGTCCTGGCTGCTCCACTGCTGTGCCTGCTGGGGAACACTCATCTTCCCTGACCTGGAGAAGGAGCCAGGTGAACATGCAAATCTGCTAAAACTGTTTCCTCTCTTCAGTAATCACTTACACGGATCTTAGTGGCAAAGATGTTTACATAACCAACACCCTCAGCTCCTGCCAGAGCCTTCCTGGCTCAGGCCTGGCTCAGCTCCGACACTTGGGGATTAGGAGGGAGCTGCTCAGAGGAGCACAGCAGGGACAGGGGCAGGCACAGGGACAGGCACAGGGACAGACACAGGTGTGCTCCACGGCACAGTCCAGCTGGGGAAGTGGTTACTTGGATACTTGCCCTAATTGCTGGGATGCCTCTGCCTAAACTGCTGCTGTGGCTCCTGCCAGTGTCACAGAGTGTTTGGGACTCCTGCCATTGTCACAGCCCTTGGGCAGAGAGAGGAAGCAGGTACACACCAGGCCAAGCCTCTGGAACCATGCAGCTCCCTCACAAAGGCCCCCAGAGGCTGGTGATATCCTGAGTACCTCCACAGCACCTGTAGCTCTGCTTCCTCAGGAAACCCCTGTTTCAGTGCTACCAGCTCTCCAGGCACACTCTGGTATCTTCTGGCCTCCCTTTACACATAGGGGAACTTTGCTCCTCAGGAATTGCTGTGGATGCCTGGGAGTGCCCCAGGCCTCCTCAGCTACAAAAGTATCTGAGAAGAATGACAAAGATTGTGCCTTTCTAACCAGCAAATCGGAGGTAACAAGGGAAAAGCAAATCCACCAAAACTAATTGCACACTCGAAAAAGAGGGCATGTAATGCTCCTCTTCTTCACTGGTTATTCTCATGGTCCCCTGATGAACCTGTAGCTCCATAATACTTGTTGCAGAGAGGTCACAATGTCCTGCAAAATCCTAGGACCAGGTAGAGACCATCCTAAGCTGTAATCCGGAGCCTGCCTTGCCTAAGGATGCTGAGCATTGCATGGGAGAGGGGTAGATGTTCTCCCACGACTGGAAAAAAAGTCCACACCACCAGCTACCACAAGGGCAGGTGGAAAAACCTCGTATTTTGCCCTGTGGATGCTTTCGTCCACTTGAGCAGGGAAGAGCCCCCAGCGGGTACTAACGGGCCGGTTCCGGGGAGCCCCCTCACCCACCCAGCAAATGCCCCCACAAGCACAAGGCTTTATCCATCCCTGGCACTAAACATTTGTCTCCCCGTTACAGAGAGAACCGCTCAGCCTCAGGAGCTGCTGGCCCGGCCCGGGGCAGACACCCCGGGGCACTCCACTCGGGGCACCTCCGCTCGGTGTGTTTGCGGCCCCGCTACCCCCGCTACCCCCGCCTGGTGCGTGACACTCGCAGGTACGACACTCGCGGTGCTCCGAGCGCCACACGAGCATCGCGGGGCGCAGGGGCTGTCCCGAGGGCGCTGGCACTCCCGGACCGGCGGGATGGAGGTGGGGAACAAGCCCGCAAAGCGGCTCTGACCCTCGGTACTTGGGCTCTCGCCCATCCCACCGCGCAGCCCCGTAAGCTTCGGGCTCCGCGGGCGCACAAGCCAGAACCCCCCGCCCCCCCGGGGACCCCCGGGCAGCCTCACCTCGGAGTAGACGTAGAGGGGCAGGACGAGGAGGGCGAGCAGCAGGTCGGCCACGGCGAGGCTGACGATGAAGTAGTTGGTGGTGGTCTTGAGCGCCCGCTCGGTGCACACGCTCAGACACACCAGCCCGTTGCCGCCGACGATGAGGAGGATGAGGAGGATGCCGAGCACCAGCGCGGCGATGCTGTGGCCGGCGGCGGGCGGGGGTCCGGCCGTGCCGTTGCCCATGGCCCCGCGGCGCTGCCCCCGCAGCCCGGGGAGCCGGGCCGGCCGCCGGGAGTGCCCGCCGAGCCGCGGGAGGAGCCTCCGCCACCGCCCCGCCCGGCCCGGCCCGGCCCCGCGGGGACAACTGGGTCACCAAGCGGCTTAGGGGGCGCCGGGGGAGGGGGGCGGGCTGCCGGTGTCCCGGCTCCCCGTGTCCCGGTGTCCCGTCCCCACCGCGCCCCCGGGAGCTCTCACCGCGGTCTCACAGGGTGGTGTTCTCTGAAGCACCGTGAGAGGAAAAAACTGGAGTTAGTACAGGTTGGGCAGATAACTGGGAAATTGTGTGCCAAGGTGTGTGCAGAATCTGGTAATGTTTAGGTGTTTATAGTTAACCTGAGGGAGGGTCCAGGGAGCCCATAGCTAAATTTGAAGATACTGCCGAGACAGGGTGCTGTGAGCATCTTGGAGCACAGAGTAAGGATCCACAGCGGTCTTGATGAGCTGGAGAAACTGGCAAATGCAGCATGCAACTCCAAAGGAATTTTGCACCTTACCTGTGCTTGGGCAGTAATAATCAACTGCAGAAATGCAGGATTGAGGAAGAAACCAGACAGGCAACAAGTGTGGGAGCAAAGGGAGGGTGGCAGGTCACCAGCTGAACACAAGGGCTGTGGTGTCTTATTGCTGAAAATGAGAGAAAAATGCTGTTTGGGGGGTACCTGTGAACCTGCAGGGTCAGGCAGGAAGGACAGGGGAGCTGTGACCCCTCATTTCTAGCCCAGATTGCTTGGGAGATGTGGGACCTGATCCAGGCTCTGTGGGCATCTGTCCAGCTGTGCCACCGAGCCTCAGCCCGGATGTTAATGCCAGGAAAGCATTCGGATCAGCCTGGGCTTTGTGGGAGGCACTGGGAAGAGAAGGCATAGCAAGAAAGGGACATTTACACTCCGTGGAGGGGGGAAATTGTACTTTTGCAAGCTTTTAGTAAGACAAGGAGCTTCTGAGATGTATTTATAGGCTGCAGCTCTGAGAGTTTCATCCAAACTATTGAGACCTGTGGGAGAAATCCTACCTCCAGCCACCACCCTTGTTCCCACCAATTCCCTATTCTTTTTTGACAAAGGCCATGGTTACCCTCAGCGTGTTCAGCACAGAAAGGCTGGAGCCCAGGGTTCAGCCATGGGACACAGATCCAGGTACTTCTCTTGGAGTGGATTAACAGCAGCTGATCCACACAGTCTGCTCTGCCCAACAGCCACCACTCCACAATTCCATACAGGAGGAGGAGAAAATCCCCTTGGTTTAAGCACTTTGCTGACAGTCTGGCTTGCCAAATTCTGTCTCCAGGCTTCCAGCTCTGTTCTGAAGCCAGCAAGAATGCCATTCCTTTAGTAGCTAAGGAGCTGTATCACCCCTCTCTTCCATCCCAGTGTAGGTTTGCCATACTCACACTCCAATACCCCTGGATTTGTCTGTTCATCTCTCTCTTCCAGCGTGCAGAGAGAGGAGAGACACTTGCACCTGCTCTGAGTGAGCCCAGAACTCCCACCAGCACTGGAGTGGGTGCTCACGGGCCTGTCTCTGCATTCCTTCGGGAATGGTTTGGTTTGGACTCGGGTGGGCACAAGTGTGGCTGCACATCCAGCAGGTCAGGAGTTCATTTGTGGGACCTCATCTGCCGGGAAATTCAGACAAGGCAGATGGTTTCCATCACCTGGTCACAGCTTTTCCCATCCGTGGTTGGTCCCTAAAACCTGACTCCTGGCACAGCCTCCCCTCAGCAAGGAGCTGGGACAGCAGAACCACGTTCATTAGAGCCCTTTTTACTCTGAGAAATCAACTCAAAATAGTCCAAGGAGGCCCTGAAGTGCATTAATCAAACTGTGTGGACAGAATACTGTTAATTTATTTATGTTTAAATGACCTGAGCAGCCAAGAGAGCGGGATCGAAGTGTGACTGCCAGGCTGCCTTCCCACAGGGATTAATGCCATTTATCTAATCCCCTTCAACAGTTAATTTACATTCATTATCTCATTTTTTCCTATGGGTTAGTGCTGAATGACTCTTGACTCTCAGTATGGGAGCCCATACTCCAGACTAACAGGGCCTTAATCCTAGACTAGTTTAGTCCTGGAGTAGATTAAACTAATGTGAAATGAGGCTTTTGACTTCCAAAAAGGAGCAGCCATGCAAAGCACTAATTAGGACAGTGCTTCCATGGCAAACAGGCTGCAGGCATCAGACACAATTCCTTTCTTGGGTCAGAGCTGCCCTCCTTGCAGAGGAGAAGGAAGGTCTGTCACACACCCACGTATCAGAAGAGGTTGTCACTCCAAGGAAAAACAGGAGTCAGAGAACAGTGTCACCCTTGTGGGTCACCCTCGTGCAAAGCAGGAGGAATTATGGCAAAGTGAGGGCAGGGAATGCTTAGAGCACCTTTGGAGAGACTCTGGTGTGGTTGGTGCTTTGTAACAACCCTCCTTTGCTTGGCTGCACATCCTGCAGCCTCCTGGTTCCCAGGCAGGAGGTGGAGGGGCTGGGGAGGCCACCACGGCTGCTCCTTGTGTCAGGAAAATGGCAGCGCCAGGAAAACACCCAGACTAACAAAGGAGTGTCACATCTGCCTGCTCCGGGGCTTTGGAGTGTTTGTAAGAGAGGCTCAGGAAGATGAGCAGTGTGCTTTGTGGCTGTGGTGGAGCTGGTCCCCCGCCAGGGAGCCCGGAGGGGTCCCCAGGGGACTGCCCCAGGATGAATTAATTGAGGATTTGATTCCCAGCCTGTTCAAAGGATCAGGAAGGTCGCAAAGTGAGGCATTTGTCAGAGCCTCCAAAAAGAGATGGAACTTTTATCAACATATTTTTTCACATCTGAGACACTGAATGTTTAAATAGAGAAGGGGAACAATGTGGCTGCCAAAGTTTCAGCACAGATGTGCCAAACTGATGAATAGTGCCCTGATAGCCGGGAGCAGCATTCCCGGCTGTCTTCAAGTTCAGGACAAAGGGAGGAAAACAAAGAGCTCTTAAGGCCAATCTTGTTCCTTTTATTTGCCACATTGACAAGGGCAATTCTCTGTGAGAGTCTTGTCGGCAGCAAAGCAGCTTTCCAATCTCCTGTAATGCATTTCCCAGAAAAGAGGCAGGGGCAGCATCCTGCCTCTCAGGTGAGGCTCTGCAGGGCAGGGAGGAGGATGGCCCGGCTCTCTGGGCTCTCTGGGCTCTCTGGGCTCTCTGGGCTCTCGGGGCTCTCGGGGCTGCCCAGGCTCTGCCATCCCCCCGTGAGAAGCTGCAGAGATTTGTGTTCACACCAAATGGATCTTTTGACATTTACTTTTCTGATAAGTTATGATAAATCCCTGTAAGATGTAAAAACTAATGCTAGTGGTTAGCTGGGGGGGGTGTGTGAAACTATGGAGAAAATGCCTGGATTTTCCATCTGTGCTTGGAGTCAAAACTAGATGTTTTTGTGGATGCCACATTTCAGCTTAACCCCGTCACTGATCTCACACAAGGGCAACCTGGTGAAATACAAGGGATACAGGGGTTTGTGGCACAAGGCAGATCAAATAACGTAATTCCAAAGCCCCTACTGGTTTTAAAACATCAGTGAGCTTATTTAAGTCACTTGTCAGGGAAAACGTCCAGGGCAGGGGGAGCAGTGGAAGGTAACACAGGCAGGGGCAACACAGACAGGGAAAGGCATGCCTGGGAGCAGCTGGGCCCTGTACATGCACCTCCACCCTCCTCCCTCCACCCTCCCCTTGACAAAACCTGTTCCTGTTCCCCTGGAAGGGGTGTCCTTTCAGAAAAAGCCCGTTCCTGCTGCCCTGGAAGTCCTTGCAGGTCCCTGACAAAGCCCAGGGGAGGATGCAGTCCAAGCAGCCCCAGCAGCTGTGCCAGGAGCTGCTGTGCTCAGTGCTGGCACGGCACACCTGGAACAGCTGGGCCAGGACACAGAGCACATCGTGCTTCTCATCCAAATGAATTCCCTGAAGTGCTTTCTCCTCTTCCCCAGGCACAGCAAACAGCTGGAGGCCGGGATTGTGCTGGGGCCAGAACACACTGGGGAGTTGCTGTGTGCAGGGACAGGGCAGCTGCCAGCTGGGCCAGGAGCAGTGCTGGGCCAGGAGGGCAAGGAGGGAGGAAGCCCCCCAGTCCTGTCCCACCTCGTCCCTGCAGCGGGATGTGTTGTTCCAGCTGTGCAGCCACTCTGGGGACACTGCCTGGGGGCAGGGCAGGGTGCTCCTGCTTGGGCAGTGCTCAGGGAGGTTGGGAGGGAGTTCCACAGGGTGTAAAGGTCAGCAAGTGATTGATGGGGGTGGCAGCTTGTCTTTAAAAGGTTCTTTGGTCTTCTGTCCTTGGCCCTGGACAGTGGTGTCAGCCATGGAAGTACCCAGCACCTTCCCTCCTGACTTAGAGCAAGTGGGCGCTCCTCCAGCTGTGTCCCATGACCATACAGGACAGTGATGTTCCTCTTCCTTCTCCCAAGCCCACCTACAGCTGCCCTGCTCACCCCTTCCTGCCATCCCACTCTTCCCCCTTGCAGCCAAAGTCACAAAATCAGGTGGTAAAGATTAAAACCACTCCTGAAAGCATCCTGTGCAAGAAAGGAGCATTTAGAAGGCTAAATCCTCCAATCCCCTTATTCCAATTAGGGTCCTTTCTCTTACAGACCTGGGAGTGAGGCAAGGAAATGACTCCAAGCTGCTCCCCGCTGGCAGCAGCATCACCATCAGCTCAGGGCCTGGGCAGGGCTCACCTGCAGACACACAGAGACAATCCCATGCCCACATGGCCTCACACAGGTATGGCAAGGAGGGGAAAGGGAATGGGGGAGGTAGAAGTTCCTGAACACCCCTTAAGCTGATTAAAGGGTATTTTACGCAGGAAGGGTTTAGCCGTGCAGCTCCTCGTACCATCTGACCTCAATAAGCTCCCCTGCCATGGGCTGGGGCTGCCACTGGATGGGGCACAGCCTGTGCTGGGCATGGAGACACCACTGCTGGATGTGGGGGATGAGGTGGTCCCTCCCCAGCCTCCTCAGCCTGGCTTGGCCCTTGTGCTCTTTGCCATTCCAAAGCCACGGGCCTCAGAGAGCCATGCAGAGCATTGGGAATGTGGTGTCTCCATGAAGAAGAGCAGCTCCAGCAGATCCTGGGGCCTGGACTGTGGGTGGGCTGGCAAGGACTGGACAAACCTTGTAAGGGCTGCCCTGGATAAACAGCAACCCCAAAGGCTGGGTGGGCTTTCCTGGTCCAAGGCAGGAGCAGCAATGTCCATGTGACAATAGCAACGTGTATCCAGCCTGTCCTTAAGGCTCTCTGGAGGGGGACTCTGAGTGCAGCCACAGTGCTCCTCCAGTCAAAAGTCCTTTTTGATCTCTTGTACTGATTTCTTAGGAGTGTGAATGGGAATTGCTTCCTTTCAGAACTTGGACTGACCCTGCAGAGCTGCGAGTGCTGATTTTGGAGAGTCCATCTGCAGCCTCCTTGTGCCGGGGGTCAGGATACACAGCTTTGTGATGAAACTCTCTCTTTTCCAAAATGCAGCTTCTTGTCTTTACCTCCACCACAGAAAAAGGCCAGACTCATGTGCTCTCTTAAATATTGCCAAATTTGGGACTAAAACATTTAATGTGGTCCTAAGCGTTTCGCGCTGTAGGTTTGGTGACCCCTCCCACTGTAAAGAGGAGGAAAGAGGCCTTCCTCAGTTCCACTCTCCACTCAGACACCTTTGGGACAGGTCACCTTGGGAGCAGGAACCAGAGCCTGGGTGTTGAAGGGGGGTGGCCCCTCTGTTTCATAATGTCTGCTCTCTGCTGCTCACGAGGGTGTCCCAGCCGTGAGCGTGGTGCTGGGAATAGCCCTGGCACCTGTGGCAGCTGGATTCACTTAATGCCACCCCAGGGCTCTGTGCAGGTCAGCTGGTGTCACCCTAAGCAAAGTGGCTGCACAAGGATCCTGGTGGCTTTACAGTTGGCAGTGTCCCCAGGGCAGCTCAGGGATGGCCCCATGGCCATCACAAGTCCTTTCTGCATCCTGCCCTGGAGCATCTCTCCCTGCCCTCTCCAAGGAGTGTGGATGCACACTCAGCACTCCTCACTCTGCCCCAGCCCTGTAGAGCAGCGTTCTGTGCCACGGGCTGGGATCAGTGCAGCCCTGAATTACTGAGGCTGCAGGAGCAAGGACCAGGTGAGGCCAACAATTCCCTGTGTCATTCCTAGAGCCAGCACTGAGGAGCTTTTCTCTGCAGTGATACTGCAGAGATGGTGGGTCAGATTCCATGGGTGATTTAATCCTGCTTTGTACCTCCTGGATGTGGGCAAGGGGAATCTCCACTCCCACTTGGAATGTTCCCACAAATGGAGAATGGGAGCAGCAAGGTGCAGATTCCCAAAGCTCCGATCAGTTGATATTGCTGAGCAGGATCCTTTATCACTCCTGTTTCCAGAATGTCTCCTGATGAGCGTTTGATGCTAATTCTGATTAAGGAAAATCAGATATTGTTTCAGGACTGGGGATTTGGTTTGGGCTCTGGTTTGCTCATGTATAAATTTCAGCTTGCAAATGCTTTTGAGTTCCCTTCATGGCCCTGAATTTCCTCATCAGGGTCTCAGAACCTGCATTTGAGTTTGAGCCCATGGTTGGCACCTGCATTAATTGCAGCAGTGCTGGGCATGGCTACACAGCTTTCTACCCCACCACCTTTTCACTCTGCCAGTGCTGCTGGAGGCAAATCCCATTTTTTGTGCAAAGTAGATAAATCAGGTTACTTAAAGCGTGTTCTTCCAATTCCCCAGAAGCTTTTACTGTCCTGTTATTCACCCTCTGCTGCCATCGTGGGGCCACTTTTTCATTTCAACCTCTTCTCTGTCCTCTCATCCAGATTCTCATGGCAAACTGACCTTCTCCAGAGCTTGGAGGCATTTCAGACCCATTGAGGTTGTTTGCAAAGGAAGGGAAATCACATTAGTAATTTTTAGTTCCCTACGTGTTTTTTGGCCTTTATAAACCTTCTTTCTTCTTTTCCTTGCTCCTCCATGGTCTTTCTCAGCTGTGGGTGTTCGACAACACCAGGAGCCCAGGTTGGTGCAACCACCATTTCCATGTCACCTTTTACCTGCAGCATTTGAGACCGACCAGCTCCAAGCCCCAGCAATGGCAGGGAATGTATTCAGGATGTTTTCCAGGTGTGCTGATGTACACTGCTATTTTAGAAGCTGTGCCAGAGTCTGTTCTCAGCACACCTTTCCCAGGTGAAACCACAGCTCAAAAGGTGTTGTCCCCTCGTGCAAAATCAGCCCTGATCCTACTGAGCAGACAATATTTGCCCTATAAAAGCGACATGTCATCCAGCCAAATCTCTGGGGCACACATGGACTCACCAACAGATCCTGGCAATTGCAAACACAGCCCAAGCCAGGATTAAAAGAGAAGAACAGAAGATTAAGCTCCTATCAAAAGGTAATTAAAGCTGGGAGATAATGATGACAATCACAGTGAGTCAATTGGTACAGGGATGTTTGCCCAACAAATGACTGTCGTTAGAGACAGAAGCAGGAATTATTATCCATCAGCAGAAATAGTCCATCAAATTGCTGTGAATGACCCCATCAGTAATTAAAGGGGCATTCCAGCCCCACTGCATTATTTGCTGTTAATCATGATTGCTCATATTCATGGCTTTACCCAAATAATTGCTCCTGATAAGGGCAGCACATTTATAGGGTTCCATGAGTGGAGTGGACCAGTGGAGCATCAGCAGCGAGCCACGAGCGACCAGGGTTGGTGAGTCCTGCTGTGCTTCTGCCCTCTTTCAGTTTTGGGTGGTGGATTTCAGACTTCTGAGACAAAAGTTATGTCCAGGAAGAGAAAAGACAAGTTGATCCACTGGAGGAGGGAAACTCTGGAGGCAGGGATGGGGTTTAAAATGGGCTCTTAAATAGGTGCTCCCAGGGAAATGCCAGCCCAGGGATAGCATGGGGAAGGCCAAAATGCTGAGGTGAGATCCTGGGGGTCAAGGCATTGTGTGGCAGGTGTTGGACAGACAGAAGGAGAGGCTCAGGATCCGGGTTCCCCTTCCCCAAGGGTGTTGAGCTCTGGATTTGGTGGCTGTTCTCAGCTCCTCTGCAGGACTGTGGAGTCTCCCTCGTTTGGACTCCAGTAAGAGACTGACCTTGGAGATGTCCTTGTTTTACTATTCCATCTCCTCAAAGCTGAATCAGGCAGGAAAACACAACATTAAAGCTCTAAGTGTGTATGAGAGGGAGCTTGTGGCTCCTTCATCCTCTCGCCTGTTTGCTCTGCAGCTGCCATTAAATATTTGTGCTGTGGTTTACACAGAATGAATTTCTGGATAAATCCCCCTTCTTGTCCTTCCTCCTCGTACCTCTTCTCATCTTGCAGCACCTCCAGAGCAGCAAACAGTCCCAGGAGGGTGGCTGGAAAGTGTTCAGGAATCTCTGACAGTCCTTTCACATTCTTTGTGCTGTCTAGTTTCAGAATAAAGTAAAAACCAAGTGGGAGGACTTTGGTTTGGGGTTAGCAAGTGCTGTCTGAGAGACTGCAGGACAGTGAGGAGGGCTGGTTTCTTTGCAGGAGGAAGGCAGGTCCGTTCTAAATCCTGGATACGGCTCCTGCGTGGTCCTTGGGGAAAGGTGAGCACCCTCTTACAGACACACACACCTCTGCAGGCACAGGGCAGAGCCTGGGAGTAAAGGGGGGAAGCAATGGCTTGGGACAAACAAAGGGTACTTTACTTTTTATTTCAGTAAGAAAACAAACTAGGGGGGTCTGCAGTGACTGGAAATGTGTGTTATTTCTTTTTCCTTCTTGAAAGATTAGAGGATAGGCAGCTATGGGCACACACATGAGCCCGTCCCTTCCCCTGTGTGTGGATGGATTTTATTTGGCACATGACATTTTTTTCACAGGTGTCTCCAGCTGTTTGTCTCTGCTGGCAGGAATTTCTGCCCACTTTAATGACCGTGGTGATATTTCTACAGACCTGTGACCTGCCCCAGACACACCCCAAGGGCACTTGTCCTGCTGCTCACAGAACCTTGTGCTTTATTTCAGGAGAGGACATGGTTTCCATGGTGACAGCTCTGTGGCAGGTTGTTATTCCCATGATTGTCCTGTCCCACTTCTCAGCATCTCTGCCATCCCGGGAGAGGTGAGCATTCCCTGGGACTCTGCCTCCTTTTTCTCTCTGGTTTTTGTTCAAAGAGCCTGCTGGCTGCAAACCCAGCCTTTTATCTGCCTTCCTGAACTCACTTCTGCTTGGCTGTGGATTTTGGCTTCCCTACACCGATTTAGTTAAATGAGTGCAAATGTTGTAAGGATTTTTTTGTTGCTTAAGAATAGGAATGTTGATTTGACTTAATGCAAGAGGAAATTCATGTAACAGAAATTCCCAAACAGATCAAAGTAAGTTAAAAAGTCGCTTTTGAGTCTGTTTCCCTGCTATGTAGTTACACAGCCTGATAGAGGTGGAAGTTTGTTTCCAACAGCCTGGTCCCATGGACACATGACCAGAAACAGCCAACACTGTAAGTTCACCAAGTTCACCAAAGGAGTCACTGGCAAGGGCTGGTCTTTGTCACTGCTGCCGTTATCTACCTGTTCCTCAGGTTTGTGTCTCTGGGTGTTTCTTTATTGCTTCTCCAGCCTCTTGCCCTACTCCTTTGTGCTGAACCAGCACTAACCTCACATTCCCACATCCTTATGGCAAGGTGATTACATCACTAAAAGCAAGTGCAGGTTGTTTTTCTCTGTGATAGTTAACAAAGGTATTCTTTAGACTCCCGTAAGGTTTTCCCTTTTTTGGTGAAACTTTGCCAAAGTGGCACAAATTCTTGCCTGTGTGTGCCTGGGACCCGCTTTCCTTGAGGGAGAAGTGTTTAACGCCTGTTCTTGTCTGGTTTTAAGCCTCTTTTCCCTCTCCCCCCAGGGTGGAGCGACACGCTGACGGGCTGTTCCACAGCGAGCTCAGCAAGATGAACGGCAACGCCTACGTGAGGCAGCTGGTCAGACACCTGGTGGGCCTCAAGGAGAGGTGAGCACGGGCCAAAGCCACCCTGTGGGGCGAGGCAGTGTCCAGCGGGAGAGGGACCCCAGCCCTGAGGGGCTGCCAGGGGCTGAGCAGCCGCTGTCCCTGTCTCCCTGGCCCAGGTCCCAGAGGCACTCGGATGGGCTGTTCACCAGCGAGTACAGCAAGATGAGAGGGAACGCCCAGGTGCAGAAATTCATCCAAAACCTCATGGGCCGCAAGCGCAGGTGAGGGGAAACCTCCGGGAGCCACCGTGTCCCCCGTGGCTCCCACTGCCACACTGGACCCCTCTGAACCACGTCTGTGACACAACAGCGTCAGACACAGGGCACGTGCTGCTCTACAGCTGTGGTGCTTACACTGATGTGGTTTGGCTTTAATAATTATTATTGATTTTCCTTATTTATTCATTCTTATTATGCTTAATTATTATTAATTTGCAGCTCTCCTGGCCCAGTCAACACAGATGTGCAGGAGAGAGAGGGAGAGAACAGCCCTGAGGAACTTTGCTTTCTCTGGCTGTACCAGAGCTTTATGAACACCAGGTAGGTGGCACAGATTTGTCCCCTCTGTGGCCCTGAGCCCCACAGTACTGAAGCCAAAAGTGGACTTTTATAAATGGCCCTAGAAAAGTCAGTTATTAAAAATGACAAGACCCATGGAAACGAAATAATATATTTTCCTAATCATAGAGTTGTTATCCTGGACTGAAGCAATTATTCATCCCATTAGGAAACCCAACCTAATGGTTAAAATGGAAAAAAACCCTTTGCTACCCTGTCAAACACACACCTGAGGATGGGCTGGCCTAGAGTCTGGATGTTGTCCTTTCCTAGTGACCAACCACTTTCACTTAGACATCTCATTCTTAAATCCCTAAAATAGGAGGAATAAGCTGTCCCTAAGTACCTCCTGACCCCAGTGGAGATGAGCCCCCCTGTGCCTTTGCGGGGTGCCTGGCTGCAGGCAGCCATGGTCCCTCTATCCTTGAGTGTCACACGGTGGCTTTGTCACACTTCCTGCAGTCCTCACCCCCAGGAATAAGGAACTTTCCCTCACTTTTGCCTCTCTGCAGCCTCTCAGACAGAGATGCCCGGGAAGCTGCTGCCATCACCAGCCAGTACCTTTGCCCCATCTCTAAGCCGCTGGTTGCAGACATGAAGGAAGATACAGATGGCTCTGACTGAAGGTGAAGGGAAAAAAACAGCCAAGGAGACAGCTTTGCATGTGTATGGCCTTGAAAATAAACAGGGAAGCTCCTGAATTTGCTTTGGAAAAACTCTTGAGATTGGCAAATAAATAAAAATAATCCTGGAAAGCAGCCAAAACCCGATGAAACCTCTTAGACTGCCCAAAGTGAGATGTGTGTGGGTGTGAAATGCTGTCAGTAGATGGAGCCTGGGTGAAGCACATCCCTTCCACTGCATGTTGGCATCTGGCTGCCTGCTGCTGACCCCAAATAAAGATTGGTTAGCTGTGCCCGTGCCTTGGCTCCTCTTCGGGAAATTGGAAGAAGGGTGGTACCCTTACCCTTGGAATGCAGGATCCCCTCACATGAGGCACGTTGGGAGCACCCACAACAGAGTCAGAATCCATGGAGCAGGAACGCAGCCAGGTGTTAGATTCTGTGGCAAAGAAATGTTCTGAGAGCTACACAACAGAGATACTCACTGTAAATGTTGTTTCCACTCCATTCTGCCCCTGGATTTGCTGGCCCAGCTTTCTCAGAGCCACTTAAGGCAAAGCTCCACATGGAGGAATTTTTCCCACCACTTAACGAGGTTTACATGCTGTTGACATGCAGATTCCCTCCTCTGATAGAGCAGCCACTCCAGCTTTCCCATAAAAACAACAGATTCTGGAGAGCAGCTGTAAAATAAGGATGTTCAGCTGCAGTCCTGTGCTGAGCACAGCCCTGCTCAGTCCATCCTGCTCCAGCACTTTTCACCATCTATAATGTACCTGACACCTGCAAAGGAGCCCTTCCCACTCCAGTGCTGACCTGAGCACCATTCCCTTACTGAGGGGCTGAACAAACTTTGGCAATGTTTATTTTGGTCCATAGGAAGTCTCCGCTAGCAAAGATTCCTCTTGGAATACTTCTGGAAGGAGTGCTGACAGCCTGGATTTCATTGAGCCACTAACAGCCACTCGGCTGAGGTGCAGCAGATGAGAATCTCCTGAAATCAGCTGGGAATTTAAAAGACTCAGTGAGAGCAGGGGTCCCCTGGAAGGGGATTCTGGGAGGCATCCCTACAAGGAGCCACTGCTGGCCACTGGTAGAAGGAGGTGTGTTTTCCCTGCAGAGTTGCTGGGCAATTCCTGGGCTGCTGAGCCTTGTCCCTGTTGGGATCTACTCTGCTCACCTTGTGGGATACAGACCCTGTCTCTGCCACATCAGAAACCTTCCCACTGCGAGAGGCTGGAGAATACAGGCAGCTTCCCAAATGCCAGCCCTTGTCCTTCATGCTCATCTCAGGGGGGAGGGCTTGGCCCTGAGTTCTGAAATGCTTCAAATACACTCTTGTTGCCACAGAGAGTTCAGGATAGGGGAGACCCAGGGAAAAAAGAAGAAACAGGAAGGTACATGTCATCATGTTCAGTGACTGGTAAATCTTTCAACAACTCATCCAATGAGGCAAGGAGGCAAAGGTTGAAGCTCAGCAATCCACTCCAGCTGCTGTTTCTGCCATCACAAAGCTGTGAGTGCAGGAGACAGCACTGGGAGAAACAGGGAGAGAGGATCAGCTTAGCAGGGAACTGGGATTCTTCAGTGACCGGCAGCTCCCCATGGCTGTTTCTCACTGGCTCCTCACACCTCTGCTCTTCCTACTGCCCCTCATGACACGGGTTTCAGCACAGCAGCAAGGTAAGCTCCTGCAGGAGGTCCATGGGCCCTGGGGAGTGTCCCCAGGCAGCGGTGGGATACGGGTGGGAGGTGGTTGCTTCGCTCAGTGACCACCCCAAGGGGACCAGAGAGGTCTTGGCTCACACCAACTCCTTCCCAGTGGGAATCCCCAGGCGGCTTCCCATCTCATCTGTGTGTCTCTCCAGGGTGTTCTGTCAGTGACAGCAATCCGAAAGTTCCTGAAAATAACCCTGTTGCCTACGTGGTGACCACCATCCACGTGGAGCCGGGGTTCACTGTCAGCATAGACCCTCGCTCCCCCGACGGCAGCTTCTTCGCCATCCAGGGGGCTGAGCTGCTGCTCACAAAGGTGGTGGACTATGAGGTGAGTCAGTGCCTGAAGGGACTGGCAGGAAAGGTGGAGAGGGGCTTTGGACAAGGGCCTGGAGTGACAGGATGAGGGGGAATGGCTTCACGCTGACAGAGGGCAGGGTTAGATGGGATATTGGGAAGGAATCGTTCCCTGGGAGGGCAGTGAGGCCCTGGCACAGGATGCCCAGAGAAGCTGCGACTGCCTCATCCCTGGAAGTGTCCAAGGCCAGGCTGGATGGGGTTTGGAGCAACCTGGGATAGTGAAAGGTGTCCCTGCCCATGGCAGAGGGTGGGACTGGATGGGCTTTAAGGTCCTTTCCAACCCAAACCTTTCTGTGACTCTGTGATCTTGTGTGAAGCTGAAAGGCAGCATAAAAGGTTCATTTAGGTTGCTGCTACATTCTTTTACCTCCCTGGAGTGCTCTGTGTACAGCCACAAGGGTCTTAAGTTCCCTTTCAATGTAAAACCCCATATTTATCTGAGCCAAGAGCAGCAGCCAGAGTTAACACCCCACAGGTGACACTGCACTTGCCACATGGAACATTTCTGAGTCATTCAATTTAAAAAGAAATCTCTGTTTGAGTTCGCCTGAAGTGGGAGAAAATGACAGGTTAGCTCTGTCAGCATCTTACAGCAGATGCAGGGAGAGAGGCTGGAAGGTTGAGCTGGTTTGACCCCCTCATAAACAAGATCCCAGAACTAAGGAAAGAAAGGAAAAGTTAGGTACACCTGAAAACAAGATAAAGCCCATCATCATTTCTGATTCGGCAAGGCAGAAATTTGGGTCATTTGCTCTGGAAGGAGTTTGCACACATTGGCTGTTTCTGCAGTGGTGGGTTTGTGTTTCCTGCAGGAAGACCCGCTGCTGGTGGTGTCCCTGATCTGTGAGGACTCCGCTGGCCAGGTGAGCCCCAGCATGAGGGACTGCACCTGGCACGTGCCTCCCTCTGCTCTTCCCACACGGCATGGGGAGATGTCCTTCTCCCTGTGGGCACACACACTACTTTCCCAGCCCCATCCAGCCCCTGCTCCTTACACCATCCCCTCTGGTCACTCTGCAAACCGGGAGCAGCCCCAACAGCCTCTTTCTGGCTCTGATTCTCTCCCTTTGCCCGTTCTGCAGAGTCAATCTTTGGAAATCCCTGTCACCATTCTGAATGTAAACGACAATGATCCGCAGTTTCAGCAGCCGAATCTCACCAGGTTTGTCCGAGAGGTGAGTGTTTTTCGGGATGGAAGAGGGCACTGGGTCACTCAGCACTGTGGGACTGAGGAAAGGTCAGCAGGGAGAGGCTTCAGCCCATTTCACAGAGAGAATAACCCCAGCAATGTGTTTTTTCAGGACACAGAAGTGAATGCACCCGTTGTAGCCCGTGAAGATTTAAGCGCCACTGATGCTGACCTGGACATCATCTACTATGAACTCACAACCACAGTGCAGGTGAGCATCTCTGGGCAGAAACAGTAGCTCTGGAGAAGCTGGATTCAGAAGAGCCCCAGTTCTCAGGCAGAGGTCATTGCATTTAGCTCTCATCTCTTACAAACCCCAAACAGTTATTTGGTTAACAGAACAGAGCCATCAATGTGGCAGGTATTGAATTCTCTCACTGCTCACACTTTTAGTGCACTGTACAGATTAAACTTTCATCTGGGATATTCAGAGCCATAACTCAGGGAAGTCCTGTTGGGATGATCTGTAAACATATCAGGAGACCTTTGTACCTCAGGGAGCTCAGAATTGCATTGAGTCAGATGGGAAATGGAGCCCTTGCCCTGTTTGCCAACTGCAGCAGAGGAAATGGTTTGTGCACACAGTGCCTGGTGCCAGCCTGGAGCGCAAGGGCTGGCTAGAAACTAAAAACAAAAGCTAATTCAAGAGAACCCCCAAATCTATGTTTGCACTTTTGAAAAGCATTGTGGAGGGAGCAGACAGTGCCTGACACTCTGCATCTCTTACCTCCATAACCCCAGGGGTTTTAGGGGCTGGGGACAGAAAGCACCAGTTCTGAATTTCAGCTCTGGGAGCAGACTTTGCATTCACATTGGTGTAAATCGAGAGGACTGAGAAACTCAAAGGAATTGCAGACAAGGCATAAGACTAAAGGAGAGCAAAGCAAGTGCAGAAGGCTGTGGAGTAAATTGCAATGTACGTTCTTCAGCTTGGCTTTACAGTTTCTGCCAAAGTCCATCTGCATTAGGCTGAGGCAGGTGATCCTGCCAGCCCTCAGAGGCTCAGCATTCTTTGACCTGTTTTGTACATGGATATGAGATTGCTTGGCTGTCAGGGGCCAAAAATCAAGTCCTGTGGCAACCTGTTGGGTGTAGGAAATAAATGAGGTAAAAGACTTCATGCAGGAGGAGGAACACACCTTTTGACAGGCCAGGCAACTCCACTGTGCAGTACCAAAGATTAAATAGAGCCAGCATCCCCACACTGCCCCCCCATGCAGGTCCCCAGAGTTAAAGGTGCAATTGAGATGATAAATGCAGCAATGAGCAGGATTTGGAACCTGTCTGTGACTGAGCCTGCTATGGGATTTTTCCTTTTCCCTTGCCAGGGCACAGATGGTTATTTTGCCATAAGAGGAGTTAATAACCCTGAAATATATTTACAAAAAGCACTGGACTATGAAAAATTTCAATCGACAAGGTTGCTGTTGTATGCAAGGGTAAGTCCTTGGGGAGGAACAGACTGCCTCATTAATCCAGTGTCTGTTACCTGAAGGGTGAGTTTGGATGGGAGATCTCTGAGGTGGCAGAGGGATGGCGGGGGGTGGGCTTGGAGCAGCCTTTCACCCTCCACAATTACAGGGACAGACTTGCCCACTGCTTTAGCCAATCTCACATAAGTTGCTAAGCTTTAAAGAGGGGAGTGACAAGGGCTAAAGGTCCCTGGGCCACTGCTTGTGGCAGCTGGGCCCTTCTTTTGGCAATAAAACTGACATCTCATGAGTGTGCTTTGCCTTTGGGTCCAGGACAGGCCTGTGGGCAGCCCTGACCCCACCAGAACAGCCACTGCAACCATAACCATCATGATCACACAGACAGACACCAGGGCTCCCTGGTTCCTGCCCTGTGCCTTCATCCACAGCGACACCAGCGTCTGCATCAGCAGCCCCTACTCTGGGACCATCAACATCTCCGAGATGGCGGTGAGCAGGAGCCCCCAGACAGGGCCCCGGGGCTGTTCCCAGTGGGAAGTGCCCCATAACATCCATGAGCTCCTGCTGCTCTCCAGTTACAGTGCAGATGGTTCAGCTACACACCTGGAAGGTGTGACCACCTCTGTCACCCTGGAAGGTGGAATTCCCCACCCCAAGCAGCACTGCTGCTCCTGCTCCTGCAGCACATCACGCCCAAGGCTGCTCCCCTCTGCCCTGTCCCAGCCATAACCCCCCTTCTGCCCACACAAAGCCACCAGAGCCACACTGGAGTGGGAGGGAGCTCCAATGGCTGATTTAGTGCTGGTTTGTGGCAGGTGAGGCTTTGCCTTCTCATTGCAGGTGGAGCCTCTGATCCTGAGACCAGGCCCCATCTATGCCATTGATCCTGACTCCACCATAAACGAGAAGATCGTGTACAGCATTGTTGGGGGTGAGTGGGCATTGTCACCTTCCCCAAAAGGGCACTGCTCAAGTCCCTCACTGTTCCAGGAGCAGGTACCCCCATGGCACCTCACTGAGGGCCTGGGCATTTGCCCCCATGTGTGCCACAGAAACACTGTGAGATCCACAGAACATCGTGGGTTAAGTAGAAGAAATAGTCTGTACAGAGAGGAAGAAAAAGAGAATTACAGTCCCATGCTCCAATCTCAATGAAATTGGGTTTCTTGGGAGGCGAGACAGGTTTTATCCTCAAGTTTTTAGACATGATTTTGCCAGTCTGGTCATGCCACTTTCATTCAGTCTTTAAGCTGAACCTAAAATTCTCACTTTATCAGCATAATTTTCATGCAACACCAAGAATTGTGTTTTTATTCCCCAGCCACTGCCTCATCTGCCCTGTTTTAGTCTTGATTTCAAGATCACTTTAATACAGTCAACTGATTGCCAATCATTGATTGGGCCCTTTAAGTCAGTCAAAGGACTTATTTTTTTATTTTATTTTAGCAATAGTGGGGTTCTGCATGTTATCAAGGCAAAGGTAGAAGCTGTTGGTGGAGTGTTCCTCTCCCTTTAGCTGTGCCTCATTCAGCAGTGAATATCCTCCTGATGACAATACATCAAAGAACCTTAAGTTCCACGGGCTTTTTGGATGCATGTGACCTCCCTACCCCACAGGCAATGGGGAGCCCCAGTCTGGGGGTCCTCGTCTAAACAGAGCCCACAGTGTCTCAGAGTGAGGAAGAGAACTAAAAATTCTGCTTATATTTTAACACATATCCAACATATGTACTTTTGTGATTCACACACACAAGTAGGAAGCTGATTTCTACCCCTACATCAGTACAAGGTTTGTGTGTAGACTCCCTTTGTAGCCAGTAGAGAGAAATAACCATTCCCAGAACAAAATGGGAACTTCCAGTCCTCAAATTGCACCAGAGGCTCTGGGCATTTATTAGAATTTAAACTGACAATATCTGGGCCCAAGCACTGGAAATACAGATCTTTGCTGTCCTACCTCGTTTAATTGGGTTCACACACGTGTGTTGTGTCTCTCTGAGTCCTTGGACAGCACTCCCAGCCTTGGAGCAGCCAGGCAGGCAAGGAAAACGGCACTATATCCTGGGGATGTTGTCATGAAGATGTAAAAGAATGAGTCTGTCAGCTCCAGGTCACTTTATGAGGGAATCTGATGATTGAATGGCCTTTCCATTTTCCCCAGGGAATACAGATGAAGTGTTCTCAGTGGATGCAGACACGGGGAATCTCACCATGAACAAAATAGTGACTTCTCCAGACTCCTTCCTCTTGCAAGTCATGGTAAGTGATGCCATTGGAGACAGTGACCCGGCACAGCTGCATTTCTAGGAAGGAGCAGCCAGGATGTGACAGGAGTCAGTGATGTTAAGAATTACTCAGTTCCTCCCTTTTGGAAGGGCCCAGTGTGTGACCCATGTCTTACACCAACCCACATGCAAAGCTCTTGCAGCAGTTAAGAGACTTTTCCCTCATGGGTGGTGACAGCAAAGGAATGTCATGGAATGGGGACATCCTGCATCAGGCCTGTCTTTTCATGTCTCCTCTCAAGCAGGGGAAGCATCTCCCTGGCACCTCTCTCTCTTTCTCCCCAGGCCACCCAGGCCAACAATGTCCGGAAATACTCTGTAGCCGCGGTAGAGATAAAGGTCATCAACAAGAGCCTTTACCCCCCACACTTTGAGAGGGAGCTCTACAACGGCACCGTGGTGCTTGGGCTGGCCCCAAGGAGCTTCATCTTCCAGGCTGGAGACCCTTCCACCCCCCTGATGATCACGGCAGCCGACGAGGATTTCCCTGATGTAAGAGGCTGGAAATGCACCTGTTCTCTCTCACAGCTTTGGGCTCAAAGCAGGATTAGGAGAAAGGAGGAAGGGGAGGTGGGGAGAGGCAAACACATGTTTTCTTCTAGTATTCCATGTTATACTTCCTTGGAAATTCCACATAGATCAGTACCACTTATGGTGTGATGTAATGAGGAAAAGCTGCTGGACCCCCCTCTTCCAAAGCTGGTCCCACTTGGATCCCTTGCATAGATGTCTTTTACTTGGGCAAATAGTAAAGTTACCAGCAGAAGCTGGGTAATTTTTTTGAGGTGTTTGTGATGCTCTGAGCACCAGGGGGAACACAGGTGAGTTCAGCCTTTCTCAGCTGATTTATTTTTCGCACCACACACCTGCTCGTACCTCAGGTGCCTGGGACAAGTGCTGCCAAGGGGTTGTTAGGACAGTGTGGTTTGAGCATCACTCTCTGGCTTTTCAGAAATTCAACCCAAACATTGAGTACTACATCAAGAACAGCACTGATTTCATCGCAACCAGAGACGGACTCATCCTGACCAACGTGGTGCTGCAGTCCTCAGGAACTGTGTCCATCGAGGTAGGGCAGCTTTCTTCTTTGTTTTGTCAGGCTTGTGAAAAGAGGGGGAATTCCAGTGCTTTGTTTGCTGGGGCCAAAGGAAGCAGTTAATAGCTTCAGGCTTTGAAAGAAGCTTCATGTTCCCTTTGTCCATCTGCCTGCCAGGTCCAAGGGGGTCCCTCAGGCTTGCCTGGCACAGCGCCGTGCCCTGTGGAGCTGTCTGAGCCAGCCTGACCACAGCATTGCTGCAGCTAGATGGGCAGCTGCTGCCCCACACCAGCTCAGTCCCTGTGCACTGCACTCTGCTGGGAACTCTGCACAAAGCATGCACCTGGCTCAGGTCATCCATTCCCAGACAGGGAATCTTCAGTGCTCTTCTTCCTCTGTGACCAGGCTGTCCAGCCCCTGTGCAGGGCTGTGGTGAGGAGACGGACAAGATACTTTGTCCTCAGAGGGCCCCCCCGAGACCTGGAGGGTGAGCTGGAGATTTGGAAGTCCCTAAGCCTCTCTTTTCCATGTTCCTGTAGGCTGTTGGAAAAGATGTGTTGAGCCTGCAGGAGGCAAGCACTGTAATTAAAGTGGAGATCATCCCGGCCACAGGTAGGCTGGGGGCTCTGGTTTCTGCTCTTGGAGATGATTGGGGAGTCTTTTCTGCTTCTCTGGGCAAACTGGCCATGGCAGGTCACCTGCTGGGTCTGTGGGCCTGGGCTGGGGCCAAGCCCATACTTGCAGGGGCTTTAACAGAGAAAACACTCCAGCAACATCCTTACACACCTCAAACAGCCTCCTGAGACCTTAAGTGGTGCTGTGTATTGTGGTGCCTTTTCTTCTTATTGCAAAGCTAAATCTGGGGCTGATTCATGCTGGGAAATGACCCAGGATGTCCTGTCATGGCAAAGGAGGGTTGCCCTGAGGCCTTGGCACCTCACTGCTCCTTTTTCAGCCAAACACAGAGAAAACTGCAATGTTCTTGCCTGTCTTAGGCAGAGCAGAGGGCAGCTGGCACTCCCCAAAGCCAGGCTTGCCCATGAGCCAAGGCGTTTTCTACTCAGGTCAGGTTGTTTTATGCCAAGACTTTATGGTCTAACCAGAAGAAATAGCCCATGAGTAATAAGATAGACATGAGGCTTCATACATAACCCTCCAACTACTGTTTAACTGTGTTGGTGTAAAAATACCTCACACTTCCATTCTTCTGAGAAGTGACTCTTAAAAGGGTCTGGTAAATTAATTAGGTTTGAAGTTTATGAAACTTATACTTTGGATTAAGGTGAACCAATATCATGCACTTTCACACCAGGATAGGCAGACAATGCCCAGACTCCTCTGGTTTCTATACAGTGATGTGTGATTGATGTTCCATCACCACCATCATGGGGTGAGGCAAAAAAGTGGTTTCCTGGGTGTTAATTTGGATTCCCTAGAGGCAGTGCCAGTGCACAGCCACAAACCACCCAACCCCAATGTAAGGGCAGAGTCCAGCTTGGCAGAGCTCAGTCAGGTGTCAGTACAGAGCTGGAAATGCTCCAAGCATGTGCCACCCCTTCTGGGCAGCTTGGAAATGTTGCCCTTGCTACTTAACCCACACAAAGCAATGGAGCTGTTGAATATGCAAAAAGAGACATTGAAATGACACGGACTGGCTCAGAGCATCTGAGGGGAATTCTGTGCCATAGCCAGAATTCGGGGATGGCCCAAACAGATCTGAGACTCGCCCTCCAGGTGAGGCAGGGCCAGCTGAGCAGGCTGTCACAGGGGCACAGGAGGAGTTTCACAGCTCTGGGACACTCTCTGGGCTGTGGCTCCCCAGGGGACATGAGTAAGCACCAACTCCAACCAGGGAGACAAAGAGGAAGAAGGGGAAGAAGAGACCAGACAGGAGAAAGAGGTGAAGTCCTAAGCCCTCCCCAGGGTATTAATGATAAACCCAGGGAAGGGATACTCAAAGTCCATTATCCTGAACGATCAGGAGCAGGACAAAACCGTGTTTCATTAATCATTAATTAGAGTCATTTACACTACAAAATGAAGCTGGAAAACTTCAAGAATCCCACCACCAAGCCAAGCTAAGGATGCTTCTGTCTTTCCACTCTGCTGTTGACCTCTGTACAAATGCCTTACACTGGCCAGTGGCTGGAAGCAGCAGCTGCCCCTGGGCAGGCTGGGGAATATTGATACAGCTACAAAAGGGCAGGAAAGTGTTTCCTGTCCTGGGCACTTCCTATTTCCTATTATGCTTTCCTATTTTTTATTTTAACGTGTTCATCACTGTCAGAGGGGATGTTCTGGATTAAAGGAAGCTTTTCATTTTCACACACATAGGTACAAACAAACCTCATTTTTGCATTCTGGTGTAAGATGGTGAAGTGGGAAGGTCAAAACCACCTCTGCTTTTAGGACAGCAAAAAAATGGTATTCTATGATATCAGATATATATCGCTGTCACATTCTCCAGCATGGAATGCTTCCCTGCCCTTCCAAATTTGGTTGGAGCTTCTCCCACAATGAAGGGTTGTGTTAAACACACTGGCTGCCAGTTTGGGCTCTGTAACACTGGTTTGTTTGCCTTGTAGCTGGAACCCCCTCTGGTAAGAGGTACTCTGCTCAGGACATGGCTATCCTAGGGGGCACCTTAGCAGCACTGCTCTTGATTGCCTTGGTCTTCCTTGGAGTGCTGGCATGGAAATCCAGTAAATGGTATGGAAAACCCATCAAATACCTGCTGAAGAAGAAGGTAAGTGCCTCGTTTGAACCTGAATTTCTAAGAGTTAGAAAGTGGCATCTGAAGAAGTTTTAAAGAATGGATGGGCTGCCCAAATAGCACTTGTTTGTGTGGAGGTGGTAAATCACTCCCAAGACAACGTTTGCACAGGTAACACCACTTTGGTGGTGTTTGCTGCTGTTCTTTTCTGCCCCCGAGGCTGGAGCTGTGTGGTAGATGATGAGCTCCAGCTCCATGGAGCACAAAATCTGGGATGAATGTGAATATCAGAAGTGGTCTCTGAAAAATACATGTCTGTGGTATAAACCAGAGTTCATCCTCCCTCCAGGAGAGAAGGGTCCCTCACATTTGAGAAGCCTGGGCTCAGACACTTGTCTGCTATTTCCTTTCGGACCTCTCAGGGCTCTGGCAGACTGGTCACCTTGGAGTTTAGGGTGTAATTTTTCTGACCAGATGTTGGTCTGTGCCTTAGGATGGGACTGCCAGGAGCCTAGATGTGAGTGCAGAGCACATGGCTCAGGTGGAGAACAACAGTCCTTCCCCCTGGCTGGGGCGAATCCCCCTGCAGAGTAACACCTCAAACAGATGGGGATAAATCAGTGCACAGTGCTGGTGCTCAGCCCTCCTGGAAAACATGTCCACACTGCCCTGAGACACTCCAGAAATGGAGTCAATAAAAAATAGCTGCTCCAGGGAGCTGCATCTTTCCCTGGCTTCAAATAGGTCTGACTGCACACCAAGCTGAACTTCCCTGGGCAGGAGCTCAGTCACTTCAGCCACCCCTTCCCTCCCACCCCACCAGTTTGTCTTCCTGTCACTACAATCACAAGGTGTCTCTCCTGTAGCTCTCCAAGGAAATCTCTGGTGGTCACCACAACGAATATTACCAGGAATATGAATACCCAGACATGAGCACCACACAGGATAAGACATCAGAAAACAGCAGCATCCGGTCAGAGATTAGTGTGCCGGAGCAGCCAGCACCTCCCTCGCCCTCCCACGATGCAGGGGAAACTGAGAGTCTCTCAAGGGGTTCTACAGCTTCCAGCACCAACTCCAACCAGGGAGACAAAGAGGAAGAAGGGGAAGAAGAGACCAGACAGGAGAAAGAGGTGAAGTCCATCCTCAAGACAGACAGGCACGTGGCAGACGATGGCTACAAAGCTGTGTGGTTTAAGACCGATGTGGACCCGGAGGCTGGAGAGAGGGTTGAAGTGATTGAGAACCATGCAGCAGCAGATGGTGGTGATGATGATGATGATGACAGTGACCAAGATCTGCAGAAGAATGAGGAGGAGGAAGAAGACTCTGACCCAGATGATCAGCACAGAGGGTTGGGAGTGTCCTTCGCCTCAGAGAGCTCCTCACCCCCAGCTGCAGAGGAGACAGTCAATGTGTCTTATACAGATGCAGTGACAGGAGATGACTCTGAATTATAACAGAAATGGGCCTACATCCCCCCCAAAATCTGGGAATCTCAGCAGCTTTGCTGGCATGAAGCCCATCTTTCTGCTCAGGGAGCAAACTGGAATGCAGAGGATGAGGTTGCCTGCCCTGCCTGTCTGAATGCAGCAAATAAGGCCAGAGGAGATTACAGCTAATTTACCCCTTTAGTGAAACCTTGGAACATCACTTAAGATTTGAGGGGGGGAACATGTTTCATCTCTCCACTCCCTACCTGTTTCCCTGGGTCCCCTTACACCACCTTTCCCCAACTGGCTGCAGGTAGAACTGACCTGGCAGCCCAGGTCTGACCTTAGCCCAGCTCAGGGAGCAGTTTAGTTACACAACCCAGTGTTCATCTCCTTTCTGGGTGAATAAGCCAGCAGTGAGTGCTTGGCTGTTCCCTTCAGGGTGTTACAGTTTGGTGTCAGCAAGTCCCCCTGAGCCTGCAGTTGTTCTTGTGACTGCACCCAGGAGCTCACTTCAGGGCCTGGCTCTGCTCTGTGCTCCAGCACAGGAAGTTGGAATGTGCCACCACAGTCCTCATCCTGCCACCAGCCAGGAGGTTCCACACTCAGGAGCTGCTGTTTCCTCTCTCACTGGTTAACAAGCACTGATCACGTGTTCATTATCGAAGGGCTTTATCATCAATTTTCTATGCCATAAACCTGCTCATTGTGCAGTATTTTAACTATCTATCTCCTGTCTGTCAGGGAAAAGAGCTCCTGAGGTATTGCCTTCAAGTATGGCCCTGCCAAGTCAGCACTGTGTTTGCAGGTAGCAGGGGGAGGAAGGTGTTTGATGCTTCTGTCCACATTTGCACCTCCCATTGACCATCTCTTCCGCCAGCTGGCAGCCAAGGGCTGGGCTGGTCTCCACAGGCATCTTCTGATCATCAGCACAACATTTGTGCTGCTCCTGGTTTTCTCACTCTGGGGCTCACTGCAGAGCAGGCCTGGGTGTTTAACTTCCAGTAAAAAGCTCGGGACTGTCCGAGGCAGGGATACAGCAGAGGAACTTGGGGCACTGGTGTTTATCTCATTTTCTCAGCACAACAGCACAGGATTGCAGCAAAGTAAGTGCATGGCAGAGGAGCAAAACCAATAAATAATCCTGCCTTTTCCCTGCAAACCAATCTCCACTTTGCTACCGTTACTCCAGATAAACCCAAGAGAGAGAGAAACCTGTTTTTCATGGTTATGCTTGGTAAATCCTGTGTCTGTGGAAGAGGTGGTGGTTGTTGTGAGGAGAACTAATAAAACTTGGCAGCAGGCAGAGAGCTCAGCTTCCCTCAGCTATTGCCTTAAAGCCTCCAGGTCCTGGTCTTCACTCCTGCCTTTTTGAAAAAAATGAATAAAAAAATTAAAAGAACAAGAAGAAAATGTAACCTTTTAAGTTCAAGTCCATCTGAGTTTACCCTCCATCTGGTTGGACTTGTTTGTCTGCTGAGGCTGGGAATGTTGACACACTTTTTGCATTATTGTACAACAATCATGTCCATTTATACACATCTTCATGGGAAAGAAAAATGTACCAATAGAAATGTTTTTAGAAAATTGGATCAGCTTAAGTGTTTTCTGATGGCAAATAAACGTTTAAGTACCTTGAAAAGCTCATCCTTGCACTCCAAAGACACTCAAATGCTTTTGGAAGTTTAACTTTACAGGTAGATTTAAGGAATCTCTTTCACCCTCTCCCGAATCAAGCTCTGATTTTTATTTCTGTACCAGCTTAGAATGATATTTGTTTAACATTTGTAATGCAGAGCTATAAAAAGTCAGTGAACAAACCTGCAGGGTGAATACCAGCAGTTTCAGTGTGGCAGTGGGAGATGTGGGTTTGGGATTTTACAGCTGCCAAGGGACAGAGGATGCTCAGGGCTTTCCCAAGCCTGGAGTACCCTCTGCTGGAATAACACCCTTGGGAAGTGCCCATTTCACCTTCCATTTGGCCTCTACAGGGAAAACAAGCCACATCCCTTCTCGGCTGCCAGGGGGAACTCTAAAGCTGAATTGTAAAAATCAAGTAAATACAGACATTTTATCTGCAGGAAGTAACAGAAACGATCTCCCTTTTATCTGAGTCAATAACGAACCCTGATCTCTTCAGTCACATCAACCAGAGAGGTTATCCTCCTTCTCAAAAAGCAGCTTCCAAATGATAAATAGTCAGCCATAAAAGACCTCTTTTAGCTTGATTTTTCTTGGATATTGAGTGACCTTAGCTCCAAAGTGGATTCTTTTTCCCTCAAAAAAGAAGTCAATTCAGTTTTATTCTGGTTTGTACATTTTATTTTTTCATTAGTTGGTTACTAACTCCTATAAAAATAAAACAGACCTGGGCAGTAAACAAAAACTTAAAGAAACAAGATTGATCCATCATATGGGCTTTAAGCAAATTATGGCCTTCCCTTTTTATAAATAGATATTTTATCCAATCAATAACAACACAAGAGTCCACCAAACATTGAAAGGAACAGATTTAGATCTAAAGTAACAATTGAGGCTGAGGAAATGACCCAGCAGTAATACCCAGATAGAACTCATATTCCTGTGCTCCTTTGGCAGAGGTTGCTATAATGAAGTACAGAGGTTGGAATTCTGGCTTTCACCTTGATTTTGTGTAAGTTGAGATAAACACTTGTATGATAAGTCACAATGGAAGAGCTGAAAAATTTAAGATTTGGAATTATACTCGATGTTATGCTGGGATTTATATATCTTTATGCATACATTCTGCATTTTATTGTAGGATAAGTGTGTTAACTGTTCAAGTATAAAAGTAACAGATTTTTTAGGGAGATACAAGGCCATATATTCCTTTTAGGTATGCCATTAATTTTTTGCCCATGTAGTGAAGAAGAAACCACCCATCAACACCATGATCCAAGTTTGTCTCATCTGGAAGTATGGAATCTCCATAACCCACAGGCATCACAAGTGCCTTCAGAGTCTGGGAGTTAAGAGCAGTTATGAAGGGAAAAAAAAAATCACTTTTTACTCATCAAATATTCTATTTATTTTGATGAGAAATATTTCTGTTCTTGATCACCTTTCCAATAATAGCAGGCAGCTAATCTATATCACTCTCAGGATATTTCTGTCCAAGTATAGCGAAATTTTTTTTTGCAGCTGCCACGTATTTCAATTTTTGCAGATCTGCAGTGCAGAAGGCAGCAAGACATCTGTACTTTTAAGACCCTGAAGATGATGGATTTTATTAAGATCGCAACTTTCACTTATTAAGAGGTGAACAACTAGTCCCAACACATTCAGTTCCCTCCAGGAACACAAGGTGATGCTGAAGAACAACTTGAAACTAGTGTAGGGAGTTGTTAAAGCGTTTCACACCACCATCCCCCTCTCCCCCCTTCCCCTACCTCGCTGAGGTTGTTAAATCTGAGGTTTTGCCTGTACCATGTAAATAAGGGCTGGAAAAAATTGATTTCACTGGGGCAGCCACAGCTTCTCTGGGCAACCTGTGGCAGGGCCTCATCCCCCGCACAAGGAGAAATTCCTTCGCAATATTCCATTTAACCCACCCTCTGGCAGTAGGAATCCATAATAATAAGATTAATTCTGAAGGAATTAATTATAAATCTATTTATTTCTCCCTTCTGGAGTCGCCTGAAGGGAAACTACAACTCCCATGATGCCCCGCGGCGGCGGTGCGGAAATGAGCCAATCAGGCGAGGCGAAGCGCTGCAGCGGCCAATGGGGAGGCGGCGGACGTTTGAATTTGGGGGCGGGCTGAGGCGGCGCTGCCGTTACAGCGCGAGGCTGAGGGGCGCGCGGAGCCGACAGGTACGCGGGGTTTAGGGGACAGAGGGGCCCGCGACTGTGAGGGGTGCGCGGAGCCGAGAGGGGCGAGGTACGCGGGCTGAGGCGCCGAGGGGTGCGCGGGGCCGTGAGGGGCGCGCGGGGCCGTGAGGGGCTGAGCGGCGCGCGGGGCCGTGAGGGGCTGAGCGGCGCGCGGGGCCGTGAGGGGCTGAGCGGCGCGCGGGGCCGTGAGGGGCGCGCGGGGCCGTGGCGGGTGAGAGGTGCGCGGGGCTGTGAGTGGCTGAGGGGTACGGGGAGCCGTGAGAGGTGCGCGGGCCCGCGAGGGGCTAAGGGGCGCGCGGGGCCGTGAGGGGCGCGCGGAGCTCTGAGGGGCCGTGAGGGGCTCGCGGGGCTGAGGGGCGCGCGGGGCCGTGAGGGGCGCGCGAGGCGGTGAGGGGCCGTGAGGGGCGCGCGGAGCTCTGAGGGGCCGTGAGGGGCTGAGGGGCGCGCGGAGCTGCCGGGTGAGACCTCAGTTCTAAACTCTTATAAGGAGAATTTGTTTTGCTTTGTGAATTATTTGTTGGGGACAGTAAGTTTGAAAAAATACGGCTACGGACCATAATGGGATGGATATTCGCGGGGAAGAACTTGACAGCGCACAAGGTCCCTAGCTAATTGAGCAAAACGTTAGGTCAGTGCTGTTACTCTGACCGGTCTTGCACGCACACTCTGCGCGCTGTTGCAGAGTGCTGTAGTTAAGCTGGTAGCGCAGGGATTTTGCAGCTGTTTTTTTCCAGAACTGCGCGTCTCTTTAGATATTAAAAGGACTGAGTTGGGCATCTAAACGGAGTGTTTTGACTGCGCAGAAAATGTGGCGTGAATGGGCTGATGAACGGCGGGTCTGTGAAGTTTCAGGTCCGTATCCTGCCAGCACGTGACGATGTTGTTGTTGTCAGCGCAGGATTAAAGGAGCCGCGGTCATGTCCCAGGAGTGCAGCGATGAGTGGGAGCTGAGCAAGGAGAATGTGCAGCCGCTCAGGCAGGGGCGGGTGATGTCCAGCTTGCAGGAGGCGCTGGCTCAGCAGGACTCCTCCAGCCACACCGCTGTGCAGCTTAAAAAACAGTGGGTGATGTTATAACACCTCCTTTCCCCTTATATTCCTTCCTCCTCCTCATTTTTCTGCGTCTTACTTAACTGTACTAATCTCAGAAGCATTAAGAAAGGCATAAAAGCTGTTCAGTAACTGATGTCTGTGCTACTGTCACGCTGCAGGTGTTTAGAACTGCTCGCTGTAGGTGCTGTGGGGTACAGGCTGCAACTTTCAGGTTTGCAGCGGAGCATTTAAACAGCAAAACACCAGGGAGATTTGGTTGTGCTTTTAACTGTAACCATTAAGTCTTAGTTTGCAGTGTAGGAAATATTTTTCCAGTGATACACGTGTACTTATTGGATGGGTGATTTTATCTTTTAGGGAATTTGAGTCAGAAATCCGATTTTACTCTGGAGATGACCCTCTGGATGTGTGGGACCGGTAAGTTTCTCTTTTTTTTTTCAAAAAAGAATAGAAAGGTCAGATATCCTTGGAAAAGCATTCTAATTTGGAAACTCATTCAAAGTTAAATTCTATAATAGTTTTTGAATAATGTGTTGTGTTTTTTTAATCACCTTAGATTGTGCAGAAACTTATTCAGAACTGACTCGCTATGAATATCTTCAATCCGTAGGTACATCAGGTGGACAGAGCAGACCTTCCCCCAGGGGGGGAAAGATGGAAATCTCGCAGCAGTTCTGGAAAGGGCAGTGAAAGCCCTCAATGAGCAGCAGCGATACTACAAAGACCCTCGCTATCTTAATCTCTGGCTCAAGTTTGTGAGTATTTTCTGAATCTCTCCTGGGTCTGCTTTTCCCAGGGACTTGTCGTGTCATCTGCACAAAGCTGTTTTTTGTGACAGCAGAGGCACAGGATGTTGTACAACAAGTGCAGTATTACAAGTATCCCTCTGCCAAGGTGTTACTTTTGGATTCCACGTATCATTTTTGATGGGATCTTGAGACCTTTTTTAGGGTTGTTCACTTTGGACAGCTACAAACTCCAGAAGTTTTGTTTTGGAAAAGCTGGTTTGACTAAGTAGAGCTCAGATAATAATGTAAAGAGAAAAGGAAGTGATTTAAAGATATATTTTAGGTGTTATATTTGTCCTACTAGTTATTTTAGCTTCTAATTGTCTCGTATCCACATCCTGCATTTGAGCCAAACCAAGCTGAGCATGTTCTGGTCCTTGCCTGTCTCTTCATTGCTGTAATTTTTGTTGTTCTCATCTTTTTGAAGCAGCTTTTGTCCAGGTTTAGCTTCCTGAGCTGATTTACCAGTTCCAAAACTGGCAAGGAATATGCTGTACTTTATCTAAAGCTGAAATAACTGTTCTCAGGAATGCTGATATGACACAGTTCAATCACTGAATTACCTCAGATTAAAAAAAACAATCCAAGAAATGATTGCATGTCCTGGCCTTACAGCTGCTCCTCTCAGACCTGTATTGAAAGCAGTGGGGTCTCGCTGGAGGCATCAGGATGCAGATCTTTGCCTTGGGCTGCTTTGCAATCCAGTGGATTACTGAGCTGGGCTTGTTTCAGGGCAATTGCTGTCACGAGCCCTTGGACCTGTACAGTTACCTGCGCAGCCAGGAGATTGGCACCACGCTGGCACTGCTCTACATCACCTGGGCAGAGGCACTGGAGGCCAGGGGAAACTTCAAGAAGGCGGATCTGATATTCCAGGAAGGGCTTCAGCGCAAGGCTGAGCCTTTGGACAAACTCCAGTCCCATCACAGGTGAGGGAACGACTGACTCTGAGGTGCTTCCCTGGGTGCCTGGTGGAAGGTTATGCTGACTTGTCCTGTGTTTTTCTAGGCAGTTTCAGGCCCGTGTTTCTCGGCAGGCACTGCTGGCCCTCGAGCAAAGTCCCGATGGAAAAGATACAGGTCTGCTGGAAATTGCAGAGCCTCAGAGAAGCTCTTTGGCAGATCTCAAAGGCAGGGGGAAGAAAAAAGTGAGAGCGCCCATTAGTCGTGTGGGAGACGCAGTTAGAGGTACATTCAAGAGCTGAGACGACCTGTTATTGGAAGAGTTGTATCTTTGTGCCGTGGAATCTGCAATTGGATATGATCATTAAAGGTTAATTTGCATAAATCTTCTTGTTTATAGCCACGAACCCAAACAGAAGTGTCCAGCCTCAAACTTCCCTGCAGCTTTCAAATACTCCGGGTTTTGCTGTGTTTGATGAAAATTCAGCGTCTGTAGCCGAGATTCCCACACTTACAGCACAGTCATGGGCAGCACCTCCAGCTCCCAGGGCCAAGGAGAATGAACTCAGTGCGGGACCTTGGAACTCTGGCAGGGTAAGGAGTCTCAAAATGGACTGGGAAAAGAGAGGAAGGTGTGTGTAAGCTGATGACTTCTGATCCCTGAGACAAAGCTTGTGTCTCTTGCCCTTACCTGGGGTTTGTGTCTGTCAGTAAATACAGATCTTATCATGGAATCACAGCATCCCAGAACAGTTTGGGTTGGAAGGGACCTTAGAGCTCAGCCAGACCCACCCTCTGCCATGGGCAGGGACACCTTCCACCAGCCCAGATTGCTCCAAGCCCTGTCCAGCCTGGCCTTGGACACTTCCAGGGATGAGGCAGCCACAGCTTCTCTGGGCAACCTGTGCCAGAGCCTCCCCACCCTCACAGGGAGGGATTTCTTCCCAATATCCCATCCAAACCCACCCTTCTTGGGCTTAAAGCCATCCTACCTTGTGAGCAGCCTCTCTCCTTCCAAAGACTCTCTGGCTATGCATGACTTACTCAAGTTTAGCAAGCTGATAGAATAAGTTTAAAAAACTCTGGAATTATTATATCAAGAAATTATATTTCTTGCAAAGCAGAAAATTTGGTAGGGGTGGCCTGCCAAGCTGTGTAGAGAGCAGAAAAGGAATGTAAGAGGGATCCTCTGAAAGGAAGAGTCAAATTATATTGTAAAATACCACCTGAAGGAAGAACTTGTTGCCTGTCTTACAAAAATAAGGCACGTGCAGCGTTCTGCAATCCTGTTTTGAAGTGCCTGTGAGGAAAACAGCAGAGTGGAGATGAAAAGAATTGCAGAACTGCTGTATCAGTGGGATATTTATCCTGACAGTGGGATGACAAAAAGTAGGTTCCAGTGGTTTAAACTAATGCAGGAGACAGGAAAAGAAACAGCCCTGCTCAGGTGTTTTAGCTGTTCTAGGGAAGAGAACCAAGACATTATCTGAAGAGAATTAATTCTGTGAGATGAAGTTTGTTTTAGGTGCTCAGATAACCCCCAGTGCTCCCCTGTTCTTCGTAGCTTTGAGAGGAAGAACAGAAAGTAATCAGGTGATAAAAATATTTTAGACTTCTCAATATAGAAGTTGTTACAAGTGAAGCTTAGGAACAAAAACTAGGATGAGGGGAGGAATGCAAATAGGCTGAAGTTCAGGGGAACTCGAGGAATATTACTCCCAGATACAAAGCAATTTGATTAAATGAATGGAAAAGTTCAGTAAATCACAGGTTTAATTTAGCTTGAGAAGAATGAGGAGGAATTATTAATGTAGAACTTCTTTTATCAGTTGCTTTGGGCTGCTGAACACATTCATTCTGGTCTCCAAATGCTTCTGTATATCTTTTAATGTCTGACCTTAGAATTCTCTCTGTTTTCCTCTTAATGAAATTTGTTAGATTTAATTTAAAAAAACTAAAATATCCTGCTACTAGAAGAGTTGAGGGTGTTTAATTCCCCTTCACTCAAGGGTAGTGAAGGAACAACCTTTGCTGAAGGCTTTGAGATATTAAAACCTGCACAGGGAAAGAAGCTTCTCTAATTGCTGGTGTGAAGATGGCTGAGGAAACAGTTTGGGAAACTTTTTGTGCCTAAGGGTCACAGGGAATTCAAATCAGCAGGTGAGAGGAGTGTGTTGTCAGACTGAACTCTGTTCTCTTAAATAGTGGACTTCAGGAACAGTTAAGTGGTGTTAAAATGGCCTCTGAAATGAAAATTGGAAAAAAAAAAAGTCTGGAGGTCTTTGGTTGACAGGAGAAGGAATATTATCATATAATTGGGACGATCTTAGCTGGAAAATGAGGACTGAAGCATTTGTGGAAAACAGAAAAAGAGCAACTGGAATACACACCTTGACCAGAATAACATTCCCTCTCTCTCTCTATGTATATGTATACATACAATATTCCCTGGGAATAGCAGACACTGGGCTGCTGAGGACACATGGGAGGAGTGTCTTGCTTTTTAGGTGCCCGTGTTCAGCTGATGGGTTGTAACTACTTGTGTGTCAGAATGAAATGAATCTTGGAAAAGTCTGTTAGGTTTAATGTTTTTTTTTTATATAACAAACCCTCCCAATGAGCAGAACACCAGGAAGAGGGAGACCCAGAGCAGAGAGGTGTGGAGTGCCCAGGTGAATGTTAACAGTGCCTTTCCTCCCTCAGCGTCCTCGCAGCGCCGCCAGTCCTGGCGTGGCAGTGCCCGGGCCCCTGCCCAGCTTCACCCCCTACGTGGACGAGTCAGCTCAGCCTCAAATGATGTGAGTCTTGTTGGAGATGGGAATTGCCTTTGGAATTCTAAAAGCTCTTTCCTACAATTCTGACTTGTTTTGCCGAGCAGTCAAGCCTCTAGAGCTCCAGGAATGTAGAAATCTGTCAGCCTGGAAGCAGTCAGTGCTGCAGCTCGATGGCAGCGGCTCTAGCAGAGGTTTCATAAGGCCATGGGAAGTGTTCACCAGCACTGCTCATGATGTGGGAGCCGATGCCATATTTATACGTGCTAATTAGTCCAATAGCTTATCTCGGTGTGTTTGCACAAACCCACAGGTACCTGTCTCAGGGTGCCCTTTGCTGTGGAACAGCCTCAAATCGGGGCAGGCTTAGAGCTGTTTTTCTGCCTTGGGAGCTCTGTGCTCAGCATATCTGGAGTTTTATTCTGAAACAAGCTATCAGAGTTGCCATGACAACAGTGTTGCTTAGGTCGTGGAGGAGTGAGTATGCTGCTTTGCCTGAAATTACCTCCTGCTTGTGCAGTCTCCCTGAAATTCTAATAAATCCCAGGAGGCAGGGTGCTTTTGTTAGAGCAGAGGACTTTTTTTTGCAAAGTTGCTCTACCTTTCTTTGGCTAATGATGGCCAGGGAATACACAGGCTCTTCCTGAGAGAGAAGTGGAAAAGACTGTTTGGTGTTGCAGTTTCCACAGCTCTGAATTGCATGGAACCAAGCACTGCTGAGACCTGGTGAACAGCATGGATTTTTCCTGTGGGTTTTGGATGTTCCCTGTGGACTGCAGAATATCTCTGACTAAGGACATGCCGTGGTTTGGTTGAAAAATCTGTAAAAAAAAAAGAATTCTGTTTAAACTCTTTCTTGCTCCTGAAAGTCAGTGATACCACAGAACTAAATCTCTTGGCACGCTGGTCTCTCAGATGGAGATTTGTTCCTTACTTCAGCTTTTTATAGGAGGGAGAGGGAAGGAGTGGGTGGAACTGAACATTATGTAAATTAGCTGTAAGCAGCTCAGGCAGAGACTTTGGTTGCAGTTTTATACAATGTAGCTGAATGTTTAAAAGTAGATTTTTTTTTTTCCTGCCTTTGAGTCCATTTGGTCGTGATGCCATGGTCACCAGCCAAGTCATGTGTGGAAGTGTTGTGTTGAAACTGTGTAAACATGATGCAAATCATGTAATGAGCCTCCCCTAAAAAGCTTTAAAAACCCAAATATGAGGAGCACCTGTTTGCCTCATGATCTCCCACACCGTGAAAGGGCTGGGAGTCGCTCCACGTGCAAACCAAAATGGATGTCCTGGAGCTGTGCATGGGGCCCCAGACCACAGGTAACCCAGTTTTTAAGGGCAGTTGTTCAGATCATCTTTAACTGAGGCACAGCTGAGTCACTCCAGCTGCAGTCAGCTGGATTGCTGCTGCCTGGAAAGCTGTACCACTGTTGGTTCCTCTCTCCTGACATTAGTGGCTGGTGCTTTCAGAAAGCCCTTTCACACCAAGGAGTTGTGACTGGACCTTATTAACTGTTTGGGATTGGTTGTTGTTTGGTTTGGTTTGTTTATGTATTACCCCGTCTGAGCCGTACGCTGGCCTTTCATCTGCTGTCATTCCAGTTTTCTGGTTTGTTTGCTCTAACAACAGAGCAGAAGGTCTTTACACTGCTCCACAACCAGACTCTGAAATGAGCCCTGTTGTCTCCTGTGCCCGCTTTTCTGTGCTGCAGTGAAATACCACAGAACCCCAGTAACAAATCCATGGTTTTCCAGGACTCCGTGCAAAATCGAGCCCAGCATAAACCGCGTGTTAAGTGCTCGCAAACCTGAGAGGGAGGACCCGCTGCAGCGAGTGCAGCACCATCAGCAGGACACTCAGGAGAGGAAGGAGATGGTGATGTACTGCAAGGACAAGGTTTATGCTGGAGTGGATGAATTCTCCTTGGAAGAGATTCGAGCTGAAATCTACAGGAAGAAAGCAAAAAAGAAAGCCGAAGGTGTGTTTCAAAATGGGCTGAAACAAGTAAGGCTTTCAGAGATGGGACTGTGACATTATATATTTGCTGCTCTCTGTTATTGCAGGGGCTTTTCTTTTCCTACGGGAAGAGTTATTTCACTGCTCTGAGGTACAGAGACAGTGCCGTATCTGGCAGCTTCACATGGGAGCTGTGGAACAGGGAAAGACCCCTTTACAAATAATTTAGGCTTTAGCCACTGACTGTATGTGAAATATGCATTGGGCCTTACAAACTTTTCCTCCTTAGAGGAAATGCAAGCCATAGCACAGAAGAAGGAAGAAATACAAAGGAAAATTGAGGAGCTGGAGAAGAAATTAAAGAAGAAAGAAGATGATAAACAGCAACAACCATGTGAACAGGTACTGTCCTCACTTAACTATTCATTTACAAATAGCTGCTTACATATATCTTTAACAGTTGTAGGATTACTAAAATCCCCTGCAAAGAGTAAAATGATGCGTTCTAACTACACTATGCAATAAAAATGGACTTTGTTTCATGACAGGAAGCTAAGTACAAATAAAAATGGCTAAAGACAACTATTCATCTACCAAGGTTTTAATGACCTACACAGGATTATCATAGTAATAGTTTTGGAACCTTTTTGCCTGGCTTGTGATTCCATCACTGTAGAACCAAAACACCATTTTGTTTCTATAGGCAACAGAGACAAGGGAAGCTCTGGCACCTTTGGGACAGCAAGGATTTACTTCTTCCGCTGCAACAGAAGTTGGGGAGAAGCAGCTCCAGTGGCAAAGGTAATAGAGGGTTTTCTTTGCAGCAACAAGAAGGTTTGTGGGGATAAGTTGGGACTAACATGGATCACTCCCAGCCTGTTTGTGCAGGCAGAGTGGAACAGCCTCTGTCAGCCCACAGCCAGGGTCTGTTCCCATTCTCTCCATATTTTTGATTATGGGATCCCAACTTCCTGCAAGTAGCACATGTTGCCTTTTTTACAGAGTTTACTGCTGGTTCGTGAAGGTCTGTAAAATATAAGAAACAAGTTTATATCTTTTTTTGCAGTGAATTCCAGGTCTGTGAAGATACTCAACTACATAAACCATCTTGTTCTGAGGGTAAGCATTAAATTTTTTTTTACCATTAAGGAGAAGTCTTTGTAAAAAGGGGGAAGTGTTTTTTTATATGAATAACAAGACTGCAGCAAACTAAAACCAAAAGTCTAGGTGGGTTAGAAGAATGAAAATCAGGAGGTTCCAGGAGTGCCTTTAACCATACTCAGCAGATTGAGTACCTGAGGCCTGAGAATGTCATTATTTGAAAGGATATTTGAGCAGAAGAGTTTTTTGCTTCCAGTAGCTGGAGAGCTTTTTTCCAGCTTTTATATTTTGCAGTCTACTGAAACCTCAAAAGAGTTAAATGCTATCATTAGATTGTTACTATCTGAAGTCCTTTTTCCTCAGAGGATTTGCTAGAGGAATACAACCAGAAATTGTGTATTTTTCTCTTGGGGAAGTTTTGTTGTTGGGAAGGATGTGTGCTGAAAAACTTCCTTTTGACCCGAATTAACTCCTGTTGCTGTTGACAGAGGTTATCCCGACTCCTGAGGTACCCCCAGACACCCACAGTGGAAATGTGTTTTTAGACCCTGAGGAGGAACAGAGAGATGAGGCCAGCCTTCCAAAAGAAGGTACCAATTCTGAGGCAGCCTAAAAAGAGCAAGCCAGCTCACATAATACGGTGCTAAAGGTGTGGTTCAGTAATGGGACAAAACCAAGCCTTTTTAATGGGGTTCTTCAAATGCCAGTTCTGTAACTTCCTGCTAGGACCAGTATTTTTAAAACTGTGTATTAAACATTTTAAGTCATGTTGGATACAGTGTTGTGGGAAAACTGTTGATATGATAGAGCCTCTTGGTTTTCCTTTACAGATGTAGGTCTGCTTCCCTCGCTGGCTCCTGCTCCGTTCTTCTCTATATTTGATGAATCCTCTACTTTAACAAATCAGAATATAAGGTAGAAATATTCAAGACATAGATTTCAGAGGGAGGGAACACTGAAATATCAAACCACTTCCTGTAGCTTCTGAAATAACTGTTTCTTGCACTTCTTGCGTGGGGTGGCATTTTGTTTTGTTTATATTGGTATTTTTTATTTCCTTACTCAGAGTCCATGATGAGGAAATACTTTTTTTGTTGTTCTTCCTCAGCCTAGGACTGTTTAAGCTGCTATATAAACTTTCTTTGTTTTGGGGAGTTGTGTATATTGCAGTTTACTGGTAGTTCTGTACTAACAAATGATAGATTGAAATTGTCAGTAGACAGAAACTCTTGAGAAACCTGTTGAAGCCTGGAAGCTGCTCTAATAAATATTTAATTGAGTGTAACTTTTTCTTAGTTGTTCTGCAGACCATACCCAGAGAAGCGGCCGCCGGCCCCTCGCTGCTCGTAAACCTTTGGCGTCTCTGGCAGCGAAGGAGAACCTGTCCCCAGGAGCCTGTGTAAGGTCACAGCCCCTGCCCGGGGGGGCCTGTCCTGCCCCACTGACCCCAGGGGCCACGAGCAGGATTCGAAACTGCTGCCTGGCACCGCAGGAGTTGAACTGGGGCATGTTAAGATTACACTGGAAATTCATGTTTTTGTTAGGCTTTAGGGTGGGCAGGATGGAGGTGATGGTAGGGAGTCCTCCAAAATTCAGGCAAGTCGTTAGTGGACAGAGTGTCAGATACATTTTGGAAGACAGTGGGGTGGAACAAAGGGGAGAGAGAAATGTTCACCTTTTAAATAAATTAAAGAACAAAATTTCATAAAATGCACAGGTTTTTCACTGTCTCTTCCTGCTTCTTTTCAGGATGAGCTGAATGGAATTGAAGCTTTGACTGAGGATGCAATTGTGACAGGCTCCTACAAGAACAAACCCCTCTGTGCCAACCCAGAAGACACATGTGACTTCAACAGGGCTGCCCACCTGGCCTCGACGCCCTTTCACGGGCCGGGAGCTCAGAGAGTCCCAGCTCCTGCTTTCTCCAAGAGTGACCTGAAGGAGGATAGTCCAGAATCCAAGAGTGCACCTCCGGATCAGGAAACGCTGGTGTGTGAGGGAGCGTACAGCGAAGCTCTCTGTGTGAATAAACTGAGGTAATGAACAGCAAAGTACCTTAAGCCCCTGATCCCGTGTGTCTTTCACAGTTGTGGGTTTATTGTTCTGTTGCTGAAGGAACAGTTTTCCGAATAGACCAGGATATTCCAAAGCCATTTCTCTAGCTCAGGGTCACTTTGCCTAGAGCAGATTCAAGGGGTGAAACCAAGCCCACTTGGCTTTTCAGCATTACTGCTCTGGACCTTAACTCCGTGCTTCTACCAAATAACTTGCAAAGAAATTAATAAATGCATTCTGTCTCGGTTATCAGACATGAAAAGCAGAATCATCCGTTCCTTTCATACTTGTAGGCTTCTGCAGTTATTTTAAGTATGTAAGATGCATCTGGTGACTATAATTTAGTTCTTCTACAGAGGAGAGAAGCTGGAGAGAAGAAAAGACTGGCAAACAAGCTCCTTTTTTATTGTTGTAAAGAAAAAAAAGCATCTTTATGGGGGTTTCTTAATTTAGAGCTGAGTTTGGTTTGCTGGCTGTTAGTATGTAAACATGTATAACATGCCAAAGGTGTTGGTTTACTTGGGAAGCTCCCTGGAAACCAAGCTGATTATAATCAGGCAGAGTTATTTCCCACCCAACCCTTCACTGCTTTAAAAGCACTGAGAGGAGGAATAAATATTCAGTATGTCTTCTGTGGTAGCAGTCACATTTAGTGGAAGAGGAGATAAAAAGTCATGTGTAGACTAAGATGCCAAGTATAAACAATCATCAAAGCCAGAATGAAGCTCTGACATGACTTTTGGTTTTCCACTAAGGATGGGAAAGGATTTCTGTGTTAATTGAACGTGGAAGTGCACAGTATCCTCTCCTAGTCACTGGATGGCATTATCTAGAACCTGCATGTTCTGGAAGTCTGAACAGCTGATGACTTTATTTCCAGCCCAATCATGGAAGCAAGCCTGGAAGACACTCGCTCGTCAGGTTCTTCAGTCTCAGGAGGTTCTCTGTCCTCTGTTACCCAAACATCTTCTATTAAATACCTGCGTATCCCTGACAAACTGGAGCTGGCCCAGAGCTTGCCTGCTGAAACGGGGCCTGATCCTGGAGGTGTCTGTGGAAATGCTCCTGGTTAGTACTAAACTGAGTTTCACTCACAACAAATAACCTGCAGCTGTCACTCAACGTGTTTCTCCTTGTCCTGCCCATATCCCACTGTGCTTCCTGCGTGTGTCCCATTACTGTGACTTGTGCCTGAACTCGTGTCCCTTGTGAGAAGCAGCAGAGAGGTGCAGTACAGAAAGCTCCTCAGCATCCAAAACGTGTAAATATTAAGGGCACAGGAGTTATTAAGGTAGTAAAACTGGGAGTGTGTAGGAATAATGAAGTCAAGTTCTGAAATGAAACATTTGGACTGGAGGGCAGTGAGAACTTCTAAGACAGCTTTGTTTTGGTCTGTCTTGGTTTTTGCTCTGTATGATGCCACTTCTCTCCTGATGTGCTGATAACTGCTACTTTGAAACAGGGGAATATGAATTTGAAATCCAGTGAAAGTTGCAGAATTTTGGTGTAAATTTGCACTTTTAACTGTGCTGTATAATGTGGTGTTGTTTCACAGTACATTTCTTATTCCTACTGAAAGAAAACAATACTGGTACGTAAATAGTCAAATTCTTTATTTTTCTGGCTAAAGGCTCTTGTTTCTCTCTGTTCTAACTGTAATATAAATATTTAGAACAGGAATGGCCGCAATAGGCCTTTGAAGTCTGGCCTGTAGAATTAGGTGTATGTGGAATGATGGGTTTTCAAGGTGTTTAACCTGCTTTAAATCCTTTCATTTTGGCTTATGATATTTAAATTAGAATTGTGTATGTGAAAATTCTCAGTGTATCTACTCTGGAGAAGACTTCTTGTGTGCCTGCAGACTATTTTGTGATGAAGCGTGCTTGGGACCTGGAATGAAAATACAATTCCTACATGGAATTATCTTATGTGCCTTCCAGGAGGTAAAAGCCACAAGATTCTTAATATTGCAATGAGCAGCAGAGTTGGAGTCCAACTTTCTTTTCCTTTTCTTACATAAAACCCCTGCTATAATCAAAGGACTGAATTTCACTAAACCCCTTCATTTTAAAATCCTAAGCTGATGGCTTACTCTGGGCATAGATTTAAAACAAGGAGTGTTGATTTGCAGAGTGAGTTTGACTTCTGCTGTGGCTGAATTAATTCAGAGCTTTGTCTCTTGTGGAAGATGTATTTTGCATGATGCTACAGGAGGCTCCTTGAGATGTGAGTGTGTGAGGTGGTTGTAAAGAGGAGTGTCACATTCACTTCACAGACTGTTGGAAAGAGATGAATTGACTTCTGGAAGGTGAACAGTAAATGAGAATGTGGACAGAAAGCTCCCAGTATCAGGGTACTTTTTCTGACAGGTGTGATCCAACGGCAGAGACTCGTTGCTGAGTCTCAGCTCCCCTTGCTGTTGCTTCCCTTCACAGGGGCTGATGTGGCTCAGTTCCTGTGGAGTGCTGAACAGCGTAAAAAGCTCTTGGAGCCCGTGCTGGAATCACTGGCTGCTTCTCCCGACTTTTACTTGGAGCCTGGAGCTCTGCCTGGCATGGAGGTTGAGAAGGAGATTGAGCTGGGTAGGTGAGCCAGAGCCTCTGCAGTGCAGGGGATCTGTTTGTGTCCTTGTTGGGTTGAATCGTGGTTCATGTTCACCCTCAGAGTTGGATGTGGTGCAGGTGGGGAATAACTTGGGAATGTCTGTTTGCTGGGACAGCTTATGAATGTAAACTTTCATCCCAGGGCATGAGACTTACTGCATCAAATGGGAATACTGGAGCAATGAAGAGTACAAGATGTTTTTTGCCATTCCAGCTAACCTTTTCCAGTTGGATGCAAAGGGATTTGCAATAAAGGTAACACAAATGATGGTTATTGTACAAGAATTGTGAAATGGTAAAGTCTCATCCATTAATACATAAAATGTAGTAAGTTTGGCCTTCATTTCTGAATTCCATACATGAAGTTTGCTACTTCAAGTCCTATTTCTAATTGTGGATATAGATTAAAAGCTTCTGGCTGTGGAAAATGTCTTCCTTAGTAAAGTGGGAGGGGAAAAAAAAGGATGAGCAGAATATGAAGATGAATAATTTTAATTTTATTCCAAAAATAAATGTTCTTCTTATGTACCTCGTTGTAGGTGTATTCTCAGCCTGTGCCTTGGGATTTTTATATCACCCTTGAGCTGCAGAGGCGTTTGGGGGCCGACTTTGAGCAGAGCTTCAGCGAGAGCTGCAGCTGTTACCTGTTCCGGGACGGCTGTGCCGTGGTGCACAGGGACATCAATCGCTTCACGCTCGGGGTCAGTACAGGCAAAGGACACAGGGGCCCTGCTGAAGGGCTTCACCTGGCTGATCCTGCAGTCTGGATCCTCGGGGTTTTATCCGTATACAAACCAGGGCTGTCTGTTACAGTTGGGTTTGGTTTCCCATCCATAGATCAGGTGCTTCTCAGAAGGTGATCTGGAACAAATTTTTCACATTTCTTCTCTTTGTGAATGATAAAGGACCTGAGCCAAGAACTACATGTTACTCCAAACAAGATTTGCATCTAAAACTGTTATTTAACTTCACCTGTTCCCATCTGCTACAGCAAGGTCATAGCGTTGCATGTCTTGCTGAAGGATTTATATTTTAAATAAAGTCTTGTAAGTGCATTTTGGGTTGTTGTGTATAAATAGGATAGAAATTAAATAGTGATTTCAGTCTTCAGTTCAATTTTGTCCTCCTGATCTTTTGTCCACTTTTGAATAATAATAATGTCTCCTAGGAGCTCGTGGCTCTTGTAATTCTGCCTGGGCTGATCATGGGTAAAATCTGATTATACTGAATTTAGGGTGGGACTGTTATCTCTGTACACATGAGTAGTGAAAAAAAAAAAGGTGAACTATAAATACTTGACCTAATCTAAGGGAGAATGGCACAGAGTTTATGACACATGTTTACTGTCTCTTCCCAGGATGTTATCTGTGGCCGCAAGTCCATCACAGAAGAAATCATCTTCCTGGTTGTTTATAACCTCCTGGGTGTGGTAGAGAAGCTGCACAAGGCTGAGATTGTCCATGGAGATCTGAGGCCAGAGGTGTTCTTTCTGGGAGACAGGTTTGTGTGTGTGTGTGAACGTGGGGGGTACAGAACACTCACTGCAGCTCCAGCTCTCAAGCTGCTCTCATTTCCCCTCCTTAGCTGGGGTACTGGGTTTGCACTCCAGGTATTTTAGGCTCCAGCATATTCTGGAAAGAGTGGAAACACTTTGTTTAGGAATAAACCTTTCTATAGAAGGTTTACACAATGATAATGTAAAACCTGTGCTAAGCAAGGTGGTGTTACTATTGCCTGTGTTTTCAGGCTTCTACCTTGTCAGTGCACTGCACCTCTAACTGGATATGGTAACTTGCCTTTGGTTTTACATATCTGAAAACCAGGAAATTAGAAGACAAAGGACAGGTGGGACTGGAATATCCAGACACCCTTAAACAGATTGCTCAGCTTCTTCTGCAGTCCAGCTTGTACCTTGATGCACAGATCTAGTTTTCTTCTTGAAGCTCTTTCCCATATTATGTTCACAAAGTCTCATATCCCATGGAATGTGATCTGTGAACTAAGTGTGGGAAGCCAGTAACCAGAATGTCTAATGAATCAGATAGAATTCCATTACATACATTCACTGAGGCTGTTCTTTGTTATCCTTGATACATCAGAAATACCTATTAACTTTAAATTTACTTAAAACCTGCAGTCCCCTAACATGCACACCCCCAAGATTTTTTATTTAGAATTTCTTTGTGATTATCTTATTAAATAACTTACTTGTATTATTTACTTAATTATAAATTACATACATACACACTGATGTTCTTATATTTTCTTCAAACCCCGCAATGGGTTGTCTTGCACATTCCTTAGGGTGCTGCATCCTATTTTGGAAGTCACTGATGTAACAGTGACTTGATGGAGTTGGAGATCTTCTGCTGGGTTTCTCTGTGGCAAATACGAAAAGAACAGCTGGCAAAAGTTAGGATAGTGGTTTGTGTTTTTTGAGATAAGTAAAGGACAAGTGCACAGTCTGAATTAAAAATATGCTCAGCACACACGTCTGTCTGGCGAGCAGTGAGAGCTGTGGCCTGTGGGTATTGCTGGCTTGGCAGATACTCCTCCCTGCCCTTCCTGTTGGTCCTCCCTCACCTCTAGGCCAGGAAAGGTTTCTTAAAGCATTATCAAGCTTAATTATGTTTTGTATGAAGCACTCTGAGATCTTGAAGGAGAGGGAATAGCACTAAGCACTGCACTATTGTCCAATTGCATAAACTGTGTTTGGATAACTGTGACCAATATTAAAACAGCAGCATCCTCAGCTCTTTGGCCTTTCCCATGGCTCACTGTGGAGGCTCCAGTGCCAGCCCTGGCTCCCGTTGCCAGCTGCTGCCCAGGGGCAGCCCTTGCAGCAGTAGTTCTGAAGGCAGCCATCAGAGGGGAGCATTGGCATGGCTAAGGCTCACCTTCACTGCACTGTTACATTAATTACAGAAGAAAAAGTTTGTTGCATTGTCTTGTGCTTGATGTGCTTCCTCTGCTCAGGATCTGTGATGCCTTTGCTAACGAGGACATGGCAAGTGCTCTGAAGGTGGTGGATTTCTCTCACAGTCTGGATTTGAGGTTGCAGCCTCAAGTGAACTTGTGCAACAGCTTCCCCATATCTCAGACCCCTCATGGGCAGCAGCTCCTGGCAGCAAGTTCTCTTCCTTATCAGGTGAGTCTCTGTTTAGCAGGACATCTTAGTTTCTGTGTTTCCTTTACAAAATCTGTTTTCTTAAGTTGCAATTTGCATGTGCTGTGGAAAGCTCTGACCAAAAACTACTGAATTTGACATCTGATGGAATCTTTGGCTTTAAGTGAAGGGGACTGGCAGCACTGCTGAGTATCTGTGACTCCTGTATTTATAGAGAAACCTACAATAAAAACAGAATTTTACTTCTTGAAGTTTTCTTGCTTAACAGTCCCTGGAAGGTTCCGGCGCAAATACCAATCCAGAGTTAAATGTGTGAAAGCACCAAAAGCAGAAAGCTGTGGTGGATTGCAGAAAGTGGCAGGCATTGAGCTTTGTGATGTTTGTTCTGATTACAGGCAGACTTGGTTGGCATTGCAGATATAGTCCATTTGATGCTGTTTGGGGATCATATCCAGGTCTATCAGGAGAATTCCATCTGGAAAATCAGCCAAAACTTACCAAAGTAAGTCCTTTTGCAGAGGAGGCTGCTGGGAAAGAACAGACCTCTACCTTCATTTTCCTTACAGTGGTGCCATCCTCAGAGCTTGGGACACAGAACCTGGGGCTGTTGTTGCCAAGAAGTTTTAGTTCTGTGGGGACTGGAACTGTGACGCTGTTGGACTTGTCACCTGGTGGCCTTAATGCTTAGGAGACGATTTATAAGCTGAAGATGAACAGTCCAGTGAAGATGATTTTGCTTTTTCCATCCTTTCAGACCACACTGCATTGGTCTCTGTTTGCACCTCACAGACCAAGCTTGGAAAAGTTGATAAGTGGGTGGGTGGTGAGGGGAAAGAAAAGATCCCATGAACATATTGCTCTAGGAGTGGATTAGTTTGGTTTGCTCTTCTTTCATTCTGCTGAGACACTGAGGCCAGGGTTGTCTGTCACAGTTGCAGAAACAATGTCTGTGCAAAGAATTTACAATTGTCATTTAAGATGCAAGTGCAAATAGCTTCTTTTTGGGAGCTGCTGTTTGTCCTCAGGTACTAATTGCTACTGCTCTCTTTTAGCCAGGTGTTTTGGCTGTAAGATTGCTCTGCCTTCCTCTGCCCTGTGTTGGTTCTTAGACTAGTTCATGTTCTCAGTCACCTCCTGCAGCATTCTGTGCCTTGGCATGTCATAAGGATTTTGCAGAGCTCTCCCCCATGACAGCAGTTGCTGTTCAGGCTCATGGACAGTGGCTGCAGTGCAGTGTGGCCACCCTGCTGCCAGCACTGCTTTAGGGAACCTCGTGCCCGTGTGGAGCTGTCCAGTTCCCTGGCAACTGCACTGCTCTCACCTCTGAGCCAGCTCTGGTCAGCCTTGGGAAAAGCCTCATCTGCTGCTGTGTGCAGGGCAGGAAATGCCTTTGTTTTTCTTTACTGGGCAGATACCTGGGTTTCTACTGCTGAGTCTTTTTTAATTCTGCAAGAGATTCAGTTGAGCTACTGCAGATGAAGCCACACAAGGCCTGAGTTGAGAAGGTTGGAACACGGTGGTGGGGACCTGATCAGGATGTGGGTATGGGCAAAACAGCAATAACTGTCCAGATAACTGGAGCAGGAGGAATAGTAAGTCTGAATTTGGAAGGATAGGGCTGGCTGTTGTTGGAGTTTGGATGGGAGGGGTCAACTGGAGAGGAATTGCAGTAAAAGCTGGTGACACGGGATCAAAAAAGTTAGGGTTCTGATAGAGGTAGAACTTGAAGGGAAACTTGGGCAGAAGAGGAGTGAGACCTGGGAAGGGCTAGAGGAGATGAAGGGCATGAGTTCTGTGGAGCTGGAACCAGGCTGGAACGGCTCATTGCTCACCTGGGTGCATCAGTTCATAACTTGGGAGTTCAGAATAGAAATAAGGAATTCCTTTTCCATCCTGTCTTGTGCTTTGCTTCTGAAAGTGATAGAGACTTAGGGAAAGGTGAGTGTGAATTCTGATCAAGTTGCTTTTTTCATCTCCTAAAATACTGGAGGGCTGACAGCCTGGTTTTCAGGGGAGGAGTTTTACCATTATTAAAGAGTGGATTTGGGGATGTTTCAGTTCCCAGAGTCTTTTCAGTTTTTCTATTTTTGCTATACTGTTTTAGGGAACTTCATCTGTGCAAGTTGGTGAGGTAGGATGTAGAAGCTGTGTTTGACTTTTTAGGACTCTTTTTGTTACTCAGAACTCCTTAGACCTCCTTACCAACACTTAATCTCTTCTGCTCTGTCTCTTACTCATCTAAGCCCACAAAGAAAATGGCTTAAGTCTTGCATATTTTTTGCTGGGGTAGGTTCTGCATGACTTAATTATTTTAGCAAATATAAGAGTTACTATTGTAATTGTACAGGCTGGGTTCCTTCTGAGACTCCAGCTCCTGCTGTTTGATGAGTCACTTATATAAAGCAAAGGCACATAGTTTGTTCCCAAGCCACTGCACCTCCTGGCTCGGGGAGACAGTGCTGCAGGAGTCAGTAGCAGTGCAGGACTGAGGAACAAAGGGTTAGCTCTGAGATCAGTTTGCTGAGACTTAAATGAGTCACTTAACCTTTTTGTTTGTGTTGTGTGGGTACATTTGGGAGAGAGGGGATTTATTACTGTGAATTGTCTCTGAAATGTTATTTATACAGAAATCTGGCAGAGGAAAGGCAGGGGAAAAGACAAAGTAAAACTGGCTGTAAAACACCTTTTGAAAAATTATTTTATTTCTCTTGTAGCTTTCCTTTAATATTGCCCCGTTAACTTGGCTTGCAAGTGGGGAAACAACATTTACCTTTGCCCACATCTTTGTGAAAGGTGTTTGCCAAGTTTTGTTTGTTCAGAACTGTTCTTGGGAACTCCTTTAAATGACAAGTGCTGTGGCTCAGTGGGAATGGGGATAGTGCTCAGGTGCCCCAGAAGAGGTAACAGTACAAACAGGGGGGTTGAGAGGTGTGTAGCTCCTGTCCAGAAGCCGACTGGAGCAAGAGCAAGGGGCCAATGCATATGAAATGAACCACACATTGCTGGTTTGCATGGATTGGAAGGGCTATTTCAGGGTGGATGTTCAGTGCTGAATATAAATGCAGACCCTGACAGATGTGTGTGTGCTGTGTGTGTGCACTGTTCCACTGAACACTGCTCTGTTTGTTTTAGGACCGTTGACAGTGATTTCTGGAGTAAACTTTTTGGGAGAATTCTGAATGCAGATGGTAAGTGCACAGCGCCTCTGCTGCAGGAGTTGAGAGAGGAAATCGGTGACATGTTCGACAGCAGTTTCCAAGAACGACTTTGTGAGTCCTTAGCTGCCCTGGGAGTAACCTTCCTCCTCTAGAGCTTCCTGTGACTTCATAGAGGACAAACACACTTTGTATTATAGAGAACAATTTGTTGTTGATTTCTTATTTATTTTTTTCCAATGTAAGTGACAGTGAGTGCAGCTGTGTCTGCAGTGCTTCACCTGGGACTTGCTAAAGGATGTTTCTGTTGCATCAGTGCCCAGATCTCTTAAGAGGCTTAGGAGGTTAACCTGTGTCTGAGCAGTGTGCCAGAGAAAATTGCTTGCCTTGTCTGCCCCCTGCCCTTGTACAGCTCCCTCAAGATGTGTTTCATACCTGGTTCACACCGTGCCCTTTGGAACAGCTCAATTAGTGCTTGATCAATAAAGTTGTCTTTTGATAGCAACTCAGTCACGTTAAACACTGCTGGTTTTGGAAGAGTTGGTTTAGTGCCGGAGTGCTGGTGCTGGGAATTGTTTGTGGCTGCTGGATACAAGAGCCCCTCATTTGGTGGCATTTGAGCATCCTCCAGAAATCTCCCTGAAGTCTCAATTTGCCATAAGTGAAGTGTTTGCAGGTTTTTGTGGGAGGATTTGTGGATAGATATTTGTGTTAACCTTTTATACATTGTATTACTGAAACCAATACAAAGGCTTCATTTTATTCAAGACAACAGAATTTACAGAATCCAAACCCAAGGTACTATGTACTTAAGTGTAGAGAAACTCGTCAGACTTAGGATTTACTTCCTCACAGCTTCTGCCATGCATGAAAGTGAGAGCACACAACTGCATCACCAGGACTTTCATCTCCCTGGAAAGCCAAACTGGCTGGGTTCTTTCATTTGGTTCAGTTGTCTGGCTGTGGTTCTCTTGATTCTCCTGTTTGTGTTGTCTCCAAATTCTGTTCTGGTTTTTTCACATGGCTACAAGCCACCTTCTTTCCTGGTTTCTCTGTGTATTCCAGCACTACTCCTCTTGCTTTGGCCTGTGTTCTTTTTCCTCTCCCAGCTTCCTAATGCCTTTTTTATGTGCTCTTGTAATCCAGGAATGAGACCTAAATGCCCTGATAGACCAGCTTTAATATCTAATGTAAACTGCTGCAGAAGAATTTATTTTGGCCCATTAATGCCTTAAATAATGCTTCTCATAGTACAAGTCGTTGATAAGTCATGTACTGAGCAAGCAGAGGAATAATGATTTATCTCTAGCCAGAGTTTAGAGCCGAGATCACTGGTAGGGCAACTAGGAGTCCAGTGCATAGCTAAGTTCTGCCAGCTCTGAAAAGATTGCATGTTTGTTCTTCAGTTGAAATTTATTTTCTTTTGCTGATCTTCTAACTTTTGCCTTTTAGACAAGATCTGGGGGGGTCTCAATCCCTCCTGTTTGAGTTTACATCCTGCAGCACAGGTCTGAAAACCAGGTAGCTTAGGAAGAGAGCATTGCTAACCAAGTACCGCTCATCCCAAGGACTCCTCAGGCAAGAGACATTTCCAGCCAGTACAGAGCAACTTCCCCGTGTCTAATTCAGACAGGAAGCTTTCAAGAACAGCCTGAACACACAGATAGAGCTCTCAGCAGAAGTTCAGCAAAGGTCTTTAAAATCTGTAAGTGAACCTATTTGTCTATAAGGAGATCTATTTCCAAGCTGCAATCCTCCACTAATAGTTTGATGCTGACCTGGCACCTGTTTTCTTTCTGAACAAATGTGTGCTAAATCCTTCTCCATGTCATAATGCCCCGATCAGTTACTCTTCATGTGTGTCCTGGACAACACAAAACTGCCCTGAGTACTGTAAAACAACCACAGCAGTGGCTCTGTAACCCAGCCATAACAAACACACACAAATAACAGAGGAAGGAGCAGGGCTAACAAAGAGCACTCACCTCTTGTGCTACTTGTTCCAAGTTCTACTGCAGTGAAACTCCTCCTCTCCTCCACACAGGTCAGGCTCTGCTCCCCCAGCCCACGAGCTCATTGCACCAACACGTACCAGGAGGGCAGAGGGTCTTCTTTTGGACATCCCTGGTGTATGTTCAATCACTCTGCCTCCAACCTTCAAAGCTTTTCCTGAGCATCCCTTTTGAGTCATTGTGTAACACACAGATGCTCTCCCAGGCTGGGATTGTCATAGACTTGTCACAAAACAGGAGATTGCCCACGAGAAATGTGGAGATGAAAATTGTCCAAGGAAAAGAGGCAACTACAGACCCTGGGATGACAGGAAGGGCCACAAGGGGTGGCTGGCAGTGTGAAGGGTGTACAAGTCCTAGGCAGGTTATCACAAAACAATATGGTGATGGAACCTGAGCTCTTAATACACTATTATAGAAATAAAAGGAAAGTAAATCCAAGGAGGTAATGGATCATGGTTGTACCAGGTTGTTTGAGAATAAAACTTGACCAGAGATACAACAGGGATGTCTGGAAGATCTCTGCACTCTTGAACTGCTTTGATTCAGAAACAGTGAGAGAATCAAGTTGTTAATGTCCACTCTGTTGTGTTAAGTGGAAAGGGGTCTAGAAATAATGGCAGGAAGTCACTAAGCCCCAAAAATATGCTACCAATAAAAAAATGGAGTCTGATCAAATGTGCTCGAGCTGTGGGTGGGGCAAACCCCAGTGGTGTGAGCCATTTTCTGCCCCTAAGCTCTGGCAGCTGGGGTTGCAGCAGTTGGTTCCACTGTCTCCAGGGCTCCTGGAGATCAGAGCCTGTGCACAGGTGTTCCTGGTGAACCCTGAGTGTCTGGGACTGGAAGCACCAATGGTGGGACAGAACCTAACGACTTTCCAAGGTGCACCTGCACATAGTTCAATATATTGTGAGCCCAGACCCACCTTGCCCCTGAAGAGATCGTTGTGAGGGAGCTCCAGGAAGCCTGAGAAGCACTCCTGATCTGCTGGTCTCAAAAGGTATGTGATTTTCAGATTTAAAATCCTAAATGTGAGATAATTGATACAATTTATCAGCTGTATTCTGAGGGCAGTTATCTGAGACTTTTCCAGCCTGGGGGACTGTGTTACATAGGTTAGGAGGTGTAAGCTTGGCCTTGTGCTAGCAGGTAGCACTTGGCTTTTTGTTTTTCCAGAATGAACTAGAAGGGGTAGGAAACTCAGCAGGGCTACAAGGATCTTGTGTGGTTATGCAGGGAGAAAACTAGAAGGGCCAGAGCCCAACTAAAACTTAACCTGGTTACTGCTGTAAAAACATAAAACCAATTGAACAAACACCAAAAGGAGGGCTGAGGAGAATCTATAAAGGGTGTTGGGGCACCCTCAGTAAGAAGTGGTTGAGTCACTATTCCTGGAAGGATTTAAAGGATATACAGGGGTGGCACTTGAGGATATGGTTTGGTGGTGGGCTCAGCAGTGCTGGTTGGGTTCTTAGTGGTCTTTTCCAGCCTTAATGATTCTGTTATTCAAAGTAGACAAATCACACTTCTGTGTGTGTATCAGCTAGTAATTCTAAACCTTGTGGTCTTTTCCAGCGATTTCCCACTTAATAAATATTCCAGATGACCTGGGGCTGAAGTGCAGCTCCTGAGGTGCTGTGCTCCAGGCTGTGCCCGGTGATTTCCCCAGAGGAAATCTTCTGTGTGCAGAAGATGAGAGTTCTTATTCTAAGAGAGTTATTTGGCTGTGGGCTGCAGAGCTGCTGGTTAGAGTCTCTGCTTTAGCCTGGGGCTATGGGCACTGCATTTACATTAACTGTGCTTACACAGACTGCCCTTAAAGCTGGGTAAAGAACACTTTACCAGCTTCATTCTCTCGCTTCTTACTGTTATACACTCACTGCCCCTCTGCTTGGTTAATCCAGTGGAATGCCATGGTTGGAAACTCAGAAATACAGAGGTTTCATTTTCACAGCATTTTAAATTATTCAACAACATGTAGATATTGAGGTCACTAAGTAAGACTGGGGGAAAATGTTCCTTTTGTTGGTTCTAGGAATGGTTGTTCCCTACTCTCCTTTTGCAGTAATTACCATCCTGAGCTATTTAATTATTGGCCACAGCTGGTGTGGCAGTGTGATTTACAAAGCAGGAGCAGCACCTGAGTGACACAAAGGCAAATGTTAGTGTTCAGTTCTGGGCCTCAGCTGATGGTTGTTTTCCCAGTGCTCTGGGATTCTCTTTCAGGGTCTTGAGCTATGTGGTTCCTTGAAGCTAAACTGCTCATGTACTTTGATGTAGAGTGGTGCTCCTGTGTAATCATTCACTCCAGAATCATTTTGTAGGGGAAAAAAAAGTTGGAATAGTGCAAAATGGAGTGGTGAAAGTGGCTCGTTGGTGTGTTTCCTTAGTACCCAGTCAAACCAGCACCAGTAACAGCACTGGGCCGTTGTGCCCCATCTGCAGCTGCTGCTGAAGGGCCGGCCCGGGTCAGTGCTTCACCTGGGTGTGACCTGAGCTGGCTGCAACTTGTCCTCCCTGAGCCTGTTCCTTGGTGCTCAGCCCCCTCCTGCTGATACCCTTTGAGGAGACAGTGGCAGGGGGCAGCCCTGGTTCTAGAGGCACATCCCCTGCTCCTGCTGTTTGTAGGGGACTGGGCATGGCTTTTCCTCCTACAGCTTTACTGGAGCCAGTTTCTTATCTTAGAAACTATGGCTTAGGTCCTGTCTAAAAGCAGCAGGTTTTTATCAAGATGTAAAACAAGTGTCAGCTGGGAGGAGTCCTGACTAGGCTGAACCAGAAACATTGCTCTCAGCTGTGAAGGCAGTCTCTGATTTGCTTAACGAGGGTAATGTGTAACAGGAGAGGTCCATTTGTATGCAATTAGAAAAGTTATTCTTCCTCCTTATGTCCTGGAAAAGCACGTTTTTCACTTGGGGAGTTGGGCAAGAATGGAAAACTCTGTGGTCCCATTCTCAGCTCTTTGAACAGGTAATTCCCACACAGCTGAACATGGATCTCTGAGCATCCCTTTCTGCTCCACATGTGCTCCGTACACCGAGTCCTAAATGGTGCTTTCCTTCCTATCAGCTGAACTGAGGAGGCTTTTATCCAAGTCAGCACTACATATGTGCACACATCAGAACATTCTCAATTACAGGCTAAAGTTTCTGAGGGCTTTCACTGTATGGCACATTCTTCACTGTCTTAAACTTTATTGTGGTTTCCACGGTGATCTTTCCTGATGTATCCCCAGCCTTTCCTACAGCATGCTCAGCAGTGTGGGTGGAGTGGGAAAGGCAGAACAACTGCTGTGTGAGGAGGAACACACTGGTGCATTGGATGAAGCTTATGGAGAAGAGTTAGTTTTCCTGTTTCCCTAATAAGTACACACTGGTCCTCTTGAAATGGGAGACAGCAAGTTAGGAAATGCTGTTTGGGTAGTTGGCCTTGTTGAAAAGGAGAGGTGAGAGCCCTGTTTCTCCTGACTTTTCCTGCCATTTCAGTACAGTAAAAGCCAACCTGTTGGGTGCTGAGCTGTGGATGCTCTGCCAGAGCCCTTGTAATGCTTTTGTGGTTTTGTTAAACTTGTGTTACCGAGACAAAGAGGGTACCAGTCTGAGGACACACCTTCCCCTGCCCACTGCTCCTGGCTCTGCATGGGAGACTGGACAGCTCATGGGAGTTTGGGGTTTGCTCATTTATAAAACTGGTATTATACTTTTATGTATATTTTCTTAGCTTCATATGCATATTTATAAATGTTTCACTTCTGTGGAGGGGAAATGGCTCATAAAACCAAGGTAACACTACACTTTGTTGCTGCTTTTCCTCACCTGCTTTGGGGTTGGAAACTTGTGTGGCTCCCTACCACAGCAGAGCTTTTGGGCAGTTGAAAGGCACGATGCAACCAATAATATGGCACCAAAATAATGGCTTGGTATCGATTAGTGTCTAGAGAGTAAAACAGGGGAACCATTGCTCTGCCTGGTGCCGCTCTTTAAGCTGGAGTGTAGCTGTTCCACCAGCTGCCAAGATCCAAGCTGTTTTCTTTGTAAACCTAAGGGGGCTTTTAACTTTTAAATAGAATTTTGGACCTTGACCTGTATCTTGGTGAATAATTCTGAGCATCCAGCTTCTAGGATGTGACTCTCCTGTCAGATTTCAGTGCGATAGACGGTTGCATGGTTGGTTTGGGTGCCATACATATAAATAATACTCCTTTGATGTCTATGGTAGCTTTCCCATACTGGTCTTAAACCACCCTTTTATTCCAAGTGCATTCTAAAATTATTATTTTTGTCCCTGTCTAAGCTTATAATCCTCCATTTCTCCTCTCTTCTGTGTTGTGCAATTTTCCCGAGTGCGAAGTGTTTCCTTCCCTGAGGGTTGTGTTGATGTGCAGTGGCACCCCCATAGCCAGGGCAGCCAGGCATTCTCGCTGCACTCTGCCCCTCGGGGCCCCTCCAGCTCCACATGGTCTGTGATCCCAGGAGCTGGTGCAGAGCTCCCACAAGTGTATCTCAGTGATGCTGCAGCTTTTTTGGGGGTAGAAGGCACTACACAGACACAGTTATTTGCCCAAAAGCAGTGAGGAGCTGGAAAGCTGGATCCAGCCCTAATGAATGAAGTCCCAAAGCTGGCAGCATTCCGCAGTTTCATGGGCTGGGGATATTATCTAGCAAGAAAATTAATTTCTGAGACTTGTTGACAGAAACATCAGGAATGGATCTGCTGCCTTTGCCTCCACCCACCCCAGCCAAGAGTGGGGAGAGAGAAGCAGCTCTTTATAAATAGCTCCGTTCCTGTTGTATTTGTAAATTCGGTGCTTTTTGTGTCAGTGACATCACCCTCTTCTCCATGGCAACCCCCTCCGATGGCAAAACTGCAGGGCACTGCCAGAGGAACTCAAACCAGCACATGAACAGGTTGAATCGAGATGATTTAATTGAGAAATAGTGCAGGGGCAACAGGAGGGGGTGGGAAGCAGCAGCAAGGGGGTTACTGCCAGCTCTGCTGCCCTGGAAAACTGTCCCCTGGAATGGCCGGATCCCAAAGCTCTGCCCCATCTCCTCTTTGTGCAAGTCCCTATTGGGAGGAGGTGGGTGGAAGGCAGGCAGGCATCTTATTCCCCATCTCCTGTGTGTCTGGAGAGCAGCACTACAGGTGACTAAGCAGGAGGAGCATGACTGACTCACTCCTGAGTTATTTTCTCGCTCCTCTTCTCTTCCCCCTCCCTTCTTTTCTGTTTGTTTTTTAGCTTTCACCCGACAGTTTGCATTTTTCCCCAGGCCCTGATGTGAAAGAATTAGCAGCAGGCTTTCTTGTTACCTAATGTTCACAAAAATGTGCTTGTGGTTATCCACGGGGGAAATGGAAGCCAACTCCAAAAGCAAGAAAAAAGAATTCTCTTGGATAAAACACCTTCATGTTAAAAGAAAAAAAAAAAAAGGCATCTCCTTCCTGAATGTTGTTCAGGAAACACTGAAGTAACTGACATGCCAGAAAGCTGTAAATAACTGGCTTCTTTATCAAGATACCAGTGGAAAATACCTGATTGCCTCACTGGCTGCCCTGCTGGTCTTGACTTGATTTCTGAAGCAGCTGCCGTGGGGGAAACCATTGCACTCGCTGCCTTCACTCCAGCAGTGGGTTCTGCTGCGTTCCACTTGGGACTGAGGAGCAGGAACATAATGGTTCCAGCTGCTTCAATCAGCTTAATGAGTCTGTCCTCATTTACATCCCTATGAAGTCTGAAGCCTTAGAACAGTTTCCCTTCCTTCTGCTGGGTGCCAGGAGATCCGGTGCTGAAATTCAGCCTGCAGAGGTGTCAACCTTGTATTAGAGCTGGGTTTTGTGGCACAGTGGGACATGTGCTGGCCTTGTGTGACTTGTCCAGTGCTCCCAGAGTCCTGACACCCAGAGAGGGGCACAGCAACACTCCCCACACAGGGAGGGACTCTGTGCTGGGATAGCACTGCACCTGCCACTCATGGCCTGCTCTTTGTAGGGCCCAGGAGCCTTGAACCACAGACTGTCCAAGCGTGAGGCTCTGTCACTGCAGCTCCCTCCCCACCCCGGTGTGAAGCCAAGCCTGTGATTTCCAGGCTTGGTTGAGGGGAAACGCACGGAGTCTTTACACACCGGAATCTTGATGAGTATCTGGCTCTTGCCTTTTGTGCAAAATGCCACTCGAGGCACTGTGCCATCCTCTCTGCTGAGCTCACAGCAGCAGCCCACGACAAGAAAGGTCCCAGAAAACATTGACTCACTGCATCCCAGCATCCTGCCAGGGGATGTGTCTGCAGTGAGATCTCAGCTGGAGCGAGGGTTTGATGGAACTGATCACTGTGAGGCTGTTTGACCTTCCCTGCGTGTGCTGCTGCCAGGACAAGGGCTGGGGGCACTGCGGGCACTGCCAGTGCCGGGCAGCACCGAGCTGGAGCGGGGGCTTCACGTGTGCAGGAGAGGCTTTCTGGAAAGGCTTCCCGATGAAAGTGCTGAGAATTTTTGCCTGAAGCAAGGGATGTTTCCTGTGTCTAAGACAAGCAGCAACCTGCAGTTAGGAGGAAGAAGGGACTGAATTCACTCCAGGAGTATTTCTCCAGATCTCTTTATAACAAGGTAAGCTTGCTCTTGTGAGAGGTAGGTGGGGCAACAGGGTCCAGCGTTCTGAACTCTAAAACTGAGGTGATTTCTACATTTTTGTTACCTTCCCAAGCTGTAGAAATGAGATGAATCTGTCTTTGGCACTCTCTTTTTAGGCTGAAAATTTAAATCAGCCAGTAAGAACTAATTTTCTGAGGTCTGAAGCCATAAGAAAGGGGTGATGGAGAATGTTTTTAACACTGTCTTGTGCCTGCCTGTGTTTTAGCGGTGAATGAATGCTTGACTGTGCCTCTAAACCATATATTTAAATAGCAGAGTAATAGGTGTTGTACAGCAGCAGGTGAATGAAAGTAAAATTTAGTAAATAGACATCAGCTTATGGTTTATTAATTTTATTTAGTGGTTTTAAACATTTATAGAGTATTTGTTGTCCTATAGGAGGCAAAATGATGGTTCCTGCCTTGAGAACTTGAACTGGAAGGTTTTTAATTGGCATGGTTTGAAGAAATGTTGGTGAAAGCAAGAGAAAGGAGATAGGAGAGGTTTTTTAAGCATCTATTTGAATGACAGCAGAATATCCAGTGTATTACTGTTGAAAACTAATTGTGGAGAGACCAGAGGAGAGGTCCTTGTCCTAACTGCAAGAAAAACCTTATTTAAGGTAGGAAAAAAATACCTTGAATGTACAGATATGGTTCTGAAAAATACCTGGTAACCTAAAGAATGTGTAATCATCAGTATCTCCTCCTGCCCAGTATAAACCATAAACTGAAACTCTTCCTAGCTGGGAACCCTCCAGACTGAGAGTTGTGTGCTTATGTTGTGGGGGATAAATCACAGTGTTGGATGGAAGTCCAGCAGAGGTGCTGGAGCCTTGGAGGAATGCACTTGCTGAGCCTGGGAGCGCAAGGCAGTGTCCACATCTTCCCTTTGCACACTAATGGATCTGATACTTGTATGCAGTTCTATTTTACCCATGAAAAAGGAATAGTATGTGTGCCCATAAAAGCAAATCCACCTTCTGTTTAGGGAAGTAACTGTAGTCTGTAAACTCTTGGGAAAAGCGTTGCCGTGTCTGTGAGGAGTGAAATGGAAATGCTTTCTGGCTGCTGCCTCCTCCTTTCCCCGGGCGGGGGAGGGCTGGAGCGGTGCCTTCAGGGAGCTCTGTGCTCTGGGAGGGCACCTGTGCCCGTGTGGAGCCAGGGGGCTGTGCCAGGAGGGGCCGGTGCCCGCAGCCATTGCGCAACCCGGCGCTCCACAGCTGCTGCCGGACGCTGGGGCAGCACACGCGCTTGGATGCTGTGCTGCACTTGGATTCCGCCGTGTGGAAATAGCTGAGGGTGTTCCTGCCAACTTCCCAGGCAGGAGTCATCAGTTCTGCCTCTGTCACTTGGGGAGCATGAATGAATGACTCTTGAAACATTCATGTAGAGCAGCTTCCAAGAATGCTGTGTGCTGAAGTCTGGGATACATTGTGATCTGACTCATGATCCAGGGTCAGCACAGGCTTTGAAGAGGTGTTTACCCAGCGGGTGGACACACTGCACTTCAAACTGCCCAAGAAAACCACAACATCAGAGGGCAGGGGAGCAGGGGAAGTGTGAGCAGCGGAACCCAAGAGGGACAGTAGGAGCCACATGCCTTGGGCTGGTGGATGGGACAGCACAGCAGCCTGGAGGTCTGGGGGGCTATGGAAGGTGCTGTTGCTCTTGGCAGTGTCACCTGACATCATTTTAATTTGGAATTCTGCACAACCAGTGTTCAGCACCAAATCTTGCCTGGGATGGTTCTTTACATGGGTGAAACCTTGTGTTTTGGCTGATAGGATTTCATGGGACAGGGGGGCTTTCTGCAGCTCCAGAGAGGGGTCAACAGAGGGAAACAAGTGATGCTGCTGTGATGCAAAGTAGAGCAAGTTAGATAAAGGTGATCCTAATTGAGGAGGAGGGTTGGTATTTAATTAAAACTACTCCTAAAACCCAGGCTCTTAGCAGTAAAATAAATAATAGCAGGACATGAGTAATTCCTCTTGGGGGAATGTCAGAGACAAAATTACACTAATGTAATAATGAGGGGCCTGTGTGCAATTGCTCAGAGGAATAGGAACAGGCTAGAAGGATTTTTCACTGCTAAGAAGTTCAAATGTGGTTCAAGTCAAAAGGGACTGAAGCCTGTTAAAGCACAAGCTGTTTTTGGGGCTCTTGGGCTGCATCCGAAGGCTGGGCTGGCTCAGCTCCTGAGCTGGACTTGGCAATCCCAGCACAGAGCTGGAGGTTGAGCTCCTCTGCTGTAGTGAATGATGGCACAGTCAGTGTGGCTCTTGTGCTCCTGCTGCTCAGTCAGGCTGGTTGCAGTGGATTAAAAATAGGTACTTCAGGCCAGACTTGGGACAACTGAGCCATGTGTCATCCATGTGGAGGCAAGAAAGGACATTAAACCATCTTCCTTATTTCCCTCCCACTCCTCGTTTCTGATTGTGAAATCATCTCAGAGCTCTGCCTGCATTCCTCAAGCTGTGATGCCCGTTCTGATGAGGTGGTTAAATAGCATCAACTCCTTAACCACTCCTGACTAATACCCAGTGACATAACAGCATCTCTTCTCGATTGCTGGCTTGCATAATGCTGCATTTCAGTTTGGGTTACCCTCTCCATGTCATGCTTCTCATTTCTGTGGTGTCCATCTGTTTCCCAGACAAGGGTTTTTTTCGGGGGGGAGGAGGGAGGGAGGGAATAGTCTCAGAATGCAAAAAGAACAAGCCCCACAAGTGAGGCCAGACGGAGCTTGGAGCAGCCTGGTCCTGAGCAGTGAGTGCAGCCCCGCTCCAGCTCTCAGTGGGGTCACTGGTGCAGCCCCAGCTGAGGCCCTGCAGCAGCATCCCCTGGCCAGGCTCGTGTCCTGCTGCTGTGGTGTGCAGAGGTGAACCACCACGTGTAGGAAAGATGGCTTAGTTGTTAAAATGAAACATGTAATTTCAAACTAGATAACAAATGTACCCAGCAGCTTCAGCCAGTGACTGTGAACGGATCGTGTCAAATTGATGTCTGTGAGCTTGATTGGTTTTCCCCTGAGAACAGGTTCAGTTGGGCTGTCTGTGGTGTCAGGGCTGCCTTAGTGATGCCTTCCTGGCCTTCTGACTCTCCTTTCTGCCACATGTTCTGGATACTTTTTTGCACCCAGCTGTGTCAGCCTTGGAGTTTTCTTTTAAATCTCTGACTTCTCAAGGCACAGCAGAAAATCTTTCCTTAATCTGGGCCAGGAACAGAGGAGTTAATATGTGTGGTGGCCAGAAGGCTCTACACAGATCTTTAAATAACCAAGAACAGGATAATTTGGCTTAAAAAACCATCTGGGTCTTGATTCAGTGCTCATTAAAATGCATAGTAGCCTTATGACTGGCTTGTGGAAGAATTAAGCGGGGTGTTACACTTCATAATGAGTACTTTGGGCCCTGGCCAAGAGAGTACATCACTGCCTATAACAAAGCTAGAAATTAACTTCTTTCCTGTAGCATACAGCTCAGAATCAGGATCCTTGGAGCACTTGTGGAAGTCAGTGAAAAAGCTCTGCTTTCAAGGGATTTGGGATTGCACCCCCAGAGCAGCTGTTGGGGCTGACTCTGGGAAGAAGTCTCTGGGGAGTGGCCTCTGAGCTGTTGCTGCTGCAGCAAGCTGTCCACTCTGGGCACACTCACAGGGACGGGGGGAAATCAGGCTGCAAACCCAGCAGCTGCTCTGCAATATATGGGCCATAAAATGAAACGTGTGCTGTTCATTTCATTAGAAACTGAAATGTAATAACTCATGTCACGTGTGGTTCAGGTCTTGTAGCACCTCATCGGCCATAAGATGCTCCTGTCTGTGACTGCTACTGAGGGAACCTCCTGGTTTCTGACCCTTTCTTACAAAATACTGGCTGGTGTTGATAGGGAAAAAAATACCAGCTCTGCTGCTCACTCCCAACCCGGGTGTTTGCAAAGCTCTGGGCTTTTGTGTTCTCTTCCAAGTTCTAAATATGTTCTCCCGAAGCGCCTCCGAACAGCAGCTGAGTGACGTAAGGCTGAGCCAGGGACTCATTTAGGGAGTGTTGCCTTTTATTGCTGCAGTGTTTAAAGGTATGTTTTTAAAATTTAAATTCAGGGGCACCTGAACTGTCTGGCTACTCCTGACTGGTGGCCTGGGATCACCTTCGGTGGCTGTGGCTGTACCTTCAACCAATGGCAGTCCCAGTTTAAAGAAGGAAATGTAGGAATTTTCCGAATAACTACTCAAGTATTTCTGTAGCAAATCTTTATTCACCACCCTACCCCAGGCTTTCAGTTTTCATCAAAGTTCTGAGGACCTAAAAACAAAATGCTCATTTTGAGTGTTAACAAGAATTTGTTTTCAAAGGTCACATGCAAATGAACTAAGTTAATACTTATTGTATTTGAACATACTTTTTTCTGAATTCATTTACTTGTAAAATTTATTTGGCACTTCAGAGAGCACATGAGCAAGAAATGTGGTTTTGAGTTAGTAGTTTGAGGAATGATGAAGTAGATGATGAACTGAAGTTTTTCAGATATTTTTACAATGCCGTCTTCAGAATCTCTAAATGTGCAGAATGGGAAACATTACATTTTATTTACAGCTTTAAATGATTGTTCTATGTCGCTCCTTTCTTCTTGAATTATTATAATTCAGAATGTGGAGATTTCCTTTAATGTTTATATAGGTATAAATAGATATGTCTCAGTGGATTATTTTCTGGTGTCACGTGGAAGAGGATTCCAGTTGAGTTGTTCCCCTCTCCCAGCAGCCAGCAGGGCCCAGGCTCATTCCCAAGGAAGGCTGTTTGCTCTGCCAGGACACAGCAGGTCCATGTGCTCAGGAGGCTGTGGCTGGGCCCAGTTTGGCCTCCATTAATCACAGGGATGTGAATGCATGTTTCAGTTCCTTAGTGTGGGATCTGACAGTGTTGATAGTTGCACACGTGCCTTGGGTAGTTCTGAAACTTGTTTTTAACGGAGAAAATGTCAGCTGCAGCTTTACTGTGTGTGCTGCTGAAACTGTGTCCCAGAGCAACCAGCACCTCACGCTGTCTTAGGCTGGGATTGAGGCTGTTATAAATTCCAGCCCAAATGAAGGCTGGAGGAGACTGCTGAAGATAAAGAAAATAAGAGGCTTCTGTAACTGCTGTCAGGAAAGACCAAAAATCACTCTTATGGGAGGTAGAAGTGAACTGTTCCTCTCCCCTCTATTGTAGCAGTTAGAGCACCAGACAAGGATGTCACAGCTACCATTTTTCTATATTATATCAATAAATCTCTGAGTGGGGATTATAACCATTTAATCCTTTCCAACTCCTCCTTAGGACTCCAGAGCATTCACAGCTTGTGGAGCCAAGGGAAACTGAGGGTACAATATTGGGACATGCTGCTTTTAGTGGCAGAACAAGAAGGTCCAGTTCCTGCACTGCAGGTTTGTGGCTGCTGAACTGTAGACCAGGCTGCTGAGAAAAACAGCTTGAAAATAAATAATAGTAATAATAATACCTTCCCCCTCCCCCCTGGTTTAACCCTCCACCCATCTCCTTCCCAGTGAGAGGAAAGCAAAGGCTTGGTCCAGCCTCAGCTGCTGGAGTGGGCTGAAGTAAGTTTTGAACACTCATCCCCTGGAAGGGGGTTGAGATGCACTTTGGATACTCATCCCTATGGCAATAGTCAACACTTCCCTTCTTCCTTTCCTCTGATTCTATTCCAACAGCCCTGCCCCTATCAGCCTTCCCCCAAATAAGCTCCCACACACCTCTGTAGGGCAAAGGCCCCTCCTGCCCCGCTGTCCAGGGGAGCTGCTGCTGGGACGGGATGTGACACCCGTGTCCTGGCACAGGATGAGCCGTGCAGCTTCCCGATTTTCCTGAGGTGGGCTGAATGCCTTGAGCTGCCTAAGGCTGACTTGTTCCCTGCCTCCACGAGCAAGTGGGATGGGAAACCTGTGCTGCATGGAGCCACGTGCCTGGATTTTGACAAGCATAAGCTCCAAGCCTCCAATTATTCTAAGCTCTTGAGAGCTGGTTTTGAACGTACCCAGAGGTAGAGGGTGAGTAATGACAGCACAGGGTGTTAGACTTTGCTGCCGTTATTTTGGCCACTAGGAATCTGCAGGGTTCTGGTTAATTCTGGAGCGATAGCTGACTGACCTAGTTACTGGGGACAGAGGCTGTGCTCCTCTGCTGCCAGCCAGGGATTTCAATCTGCATTTCTATAGCATCCTCAAGGATCGCAGCTTGCTTGGAAAAACAACAGATTAAGCCGCCTCTGTTGTGGGGGAGTTGAGCATTGTCACAGTCATTTTACCAGCGTGCAGAATGACTTTCCCAAGGTGACCTGGGAATCTGTAGGCAACGCTGGCTTTCTGCTGGGATGCTGCCATTGCAGGACTGATCGTCCTGACTTCTGTGGGAAGCAGCAGATGCACGTTTTGTAGAGGGTGGCACAGGCTTGTCTGGTGGAGCATGACGTTAATTCTGTTATAACCAAATGAGTGTGTGCAGTTTTTGCAAGTAAAAGATCTGGAAGAAGTGTGAGGTGGCTGTGATCCAAGCTGTATTGATTTTATCTGCAGGGAACGTCTACCAAGCCACAGGAATTGCCAGTAGCAAAATAGCCTGTGCTGTGTTCAGGTGATCTTCTTGAGATTTACCTTCAACTTCTCACCAGAGTGGGAGTTGAAATTTTTCAAGTCTGCTGTTTTCTTACGCTCTTTAAGCTTAACCTGCTTTCTCCACTCAATGGAGAGGGTGGTCAGGCATTGGAAGGGGCTGGAGGTGGCGGAGTCCCCAGCCCTGGAGGTGTGCAAGGAACAGCTGGACGTGGCACTCAGTGCCCTGGGTTGGGTGACAAGGTGGTGCTGGGTCAAAGGTTGGATGATCTTGCAGGTCTTCTCCAACCCTTAGGATTCCATGATTCTTGCCTCTGGTCTTCTCCGTTTGGCAGAATTTCCTTGTGCTGTTCCCTTGCTGGCTGTGCTTTGTTCCACCACTGGAGTTGCCCTGGCCCAGGAGAACCTGGCTGTAACCCAAGCAGAGCCTGAAGCAGCACAGATTTCCTTCTTCCATGTGACCCAGGCTGATTGTGTTTGGAATGTGCATACGGTGAAGAGGGACTCCAAGCTCCCCACTGCCTTGGCAGATTTGAGTGTGCTCTGGCTAAACCAACTTCCAGCTCTTCAGCTCCGGTGCATTTGTGTTTTGTTTGGAACTGGAAAAAAATACCACCTGGTTTAGACTGTAAACTTTGGAGAGTTTACAAGCACACGGGGTGAGCTCGTGTGGTGGGAATGCTGGAAGGGCTTTGTCCTGCTGGGATCTCTGGACACTCCCTGGGCAAGGGCAGCAATGCAGAGTGAGCAGGAGGATAACCCCAGCCTTGGCCACGCAGGCAGCTCTCCTGGCACCTCCTGCCCCCTCTGAACCGACAGCCCCGGGGGAAGGTGGCTGAGCTGCAAGCACTCAGTTAAAGCGAAACTGCCTCTGGATTGCTCCCTCCTTATCTCCAGCCCTGGCTAATGTCATGTGGTGATTATGAGACTCCCAGACTTGATTCCTATCTCCAGCTTCCTCCCACCAGTTGGTGGTGATGTGTGAATTTGCAACACAGCTCTTCTCCTAGTGACCCCTCTGGCCCCACTCTTGGTGTACTTTGTTCACTTCCCTGACCACCTTACTCTGGACTTGCAGAGCCATGAAAGAGAGAAGGGAAGGGGTTCTTTGTGGAAGAACATTTGTGCCACCTGTCAAATCCCTGAACTCAGTGGAGCCCAGCTGTAAGTCACAGTCTGGCTCTGTGGAGGGAATTGCTGTAGTTCTTATTGGGACTTCCTGAACATATCAGGTTTCTCGTTTCTTGGTGTTAGGCTTCTCCTGGAAGCTTTTTTGAATAAAAATAAATTTTCCTTTATTAAGTTTTCCCAGTTCCCACAGGCTCCAGACAGGTAGGCAGGTACATTTCTCCTGGCTGAGGTAGAAGAAAGACATGGTACCTGGTAGAGTTGGCCTGGGTGTTTCTGACTTTTTACTTTTGAAGTTTAGAAGTGCCCAGTCTTGCCTGTAGGAATAGGCAAACATTGAATAGTGTTTTTTTCCTCCCCAAAGCGTGTTCTAGTAGAGATGGACAGGGATTCAATGGAACCTGTTGCAGCACTGCAGGACGTGAGGTCCTGGCGCAGTGACGTGACTGGGCAGGGTGAGGAGCTGAGATCAGCACTTGGGATCTGAGACCGGCTTTGCTTTGTGTCTGGGGAGGGGACAGGGAGCACGGAAAGGCCTTTGCTGGCAGATAAATCAGGCAGGCTGCAGCGCAAGCCTTTAGTCAGCGTGGCCTGCAGCACTTGTGCTGCCAGGCCTGGAGCAGCAGCACAGGGCAGCTGTAGGAGGAGTGGGGCGTGGAGGCCTGTGTTTATAGACATGGACCAGTATAATTATTTATATTGTCTTGTGCAATTCTCTGGGTAAGAAGGGAGCAGTGGGCAGGCAAGGAGCAGTGAAATGTGTAATAAAGGAACAGTTGCTACAGGGGGAAATTAGAGGTGCGTCGCTTTCACTGGGAAATTTTTCTTCCAAGTGTGTAGGACTGCTGGGACCAAAGTTGTGAATAGAAAGACTGGAGAGTGTCCTAGTTTTTCATTAAGATTGTAGGCAGCAGAGGTTCACACCGACTCAGAGCTGCCTTGGTTTCATCTAAGCTTGTGTCTTGACAAGTAAAATCAGGCTCTTCCATTTATAAAGAATTTCTCTTGTTCTCGAAGACTGTCTCAGCACATGACCCAGGAAATACAATCCTCATGCAAATCTGGAGCCAGCTCCAAGCCCGTGTGACTCCTTGTAGCCTGTAAATGCCATTTGTCTGTGGTGCTCCCAAGGCCCTGGTGCTGTGGGTGACTCCTGTGTGCCTGGCACGGCAGCAAAGCCCTGGTGCACAGATGACAGGGACGGTTTGTGCTCCTCATGGCATTCCCTCCACACCTCAGCTTCCTCCCCTCTGATCCTCCGCCGTGCTGCTCTGCCGTGGAGTTCCTTCCAGCCTTTTGGGAAAGAATGCTGTCCCCTCTGGTAGTCACTCTTCTTCAGTACTATTAACATGAACTTTCATTTTTTGATTACATCTGGGTTACAGGGCCTGCCCTGGAGGAGAGACAAGCTAGTCCCCAGACAGAAAGGAACCTGGCTAAGTATTTCCTGTATCCTAGGGAGGGAGCAGGCAGGAAACCCAGTGTGGCAGGCTGTGGCAGGCAGGGACCTGCAGTGGAACATGGAGGTGGTGACTGCACGCTCAGGAAACAGCCTTCCACAACTTAGCTGGCAGGTCTGGAAACAAGGATTAGGAACCTCAGACCATCAGCTCCACTGGCAGGATTTCCTTTAGGTTCTCTCTATGAACCCAAATTCTTTTCTCCATTATAGTCCCGTAGAGCTGGTGAATCCCAACTACCTCTGTGATCCTGGTTGTTGTACAAACATACTGCAGCCTTTTGAGGTGGGATGAAGAGGTAGGAAGGGAATGAGGGAACAAGGCTAAAAGGTCACTGGGCTGGCCCAGCTCTGCTGGACAAGCCACTCTCAACAATAATGATGACAACCTAATAATTGTGCCCTGATAGTTATTTATTTTAAGGGCAGTTCAAAAAACAAACAAACCAACTCCCACCCTCCCCAAAAAACCAAACAAACAAAAAACCCACCAAAAAACAACCCCCTAAAAAGTCATGGGAGTGGATTTTTATGGCTTTTATCTCTGGTCTTTGGACCTAAAACCACCTGAGGGTTAATCCAGGATTGTTAGTGGTTTGGAGAAGCCAAGAATCCTCTCGATTTGCAGTGGAGCAAGAGCAGCTGATGGGTTTGCTGGCAGGAACTCGGATTTCTCCTGGGCTGTAATCCCCAAAGTGTCCTCTGCCCCTTTCACCTATGTGTCCGACGCTGCTGGTGGTGGAGTCATTTGGGGAAAGTATTTCCAGGAGTCAGGAAACCCAGAGCACGGCACAGGCAGCACACCGGGGTGGGAGGGCGATCCCAGACTCCAGAGCCGGCAGCACTGACTCACTCACAGTAGGACAGGGCAAGAGGAAAAGCACCTGGTCATGTGCTGCTCATCTGCAATGCAAATCAATGAGGTGAATTCTTCTCCAGCCAGCCACAGAGCCAGCGATCCAAGCTTTCCTGCCGGGAATGACACGGGATTGGTGGCAGGTCCTGAAACACAGGGCGAGGTGGCGGGTTCTTTAGGAGCTGTAGCAGCTCCTGGCCCCGAGGCTGCGGAGCCGGGAGAGAAGAGCCGAGGAGCGGAGCTTTAATAAGTCACAGTGGAGTGGGGAGATGAAGAAGGGTGGAGGGGAATGGGAAAGGATCTCCCCGAGGTTCTTGCCCAAGACCCAGCACACCTTGGTGCCCAGGTGTGATTCTGAGCTCTTTCTCTCTCATCCCCTCTAGGGACCAAGAAAGAAGACAATGAGGAGAAGGTGAGATGGTCCCAGCAGGCTCTGCTTTAAGCAAATGTCGTTTTCCGAGGCTTCTCTGTGCCGAGTGCTGCTGTGTCCCATCTGCTACCACACCCTGAAATCAAACTCGGCAGCTTAGGTGCACCAGGCACTGTACAAACATGTCAGACTTGCCTCCACCCCTTTTTCTACTCCCGCTGTCTCCTGCCGTCTTCCTCTCTCAAGTTTATCGGCGTGTCAGCGGATTCCCGTGGCGGAGCATTCCCACCTCACCTCTGGGCACAGAGCAATGAGGAGTCAGGGGTAAGTGCCCTCCCGCAGGTTTGGGGGTGGACATTGACTTGCTTGCTTGCTTTAAAGCCCTAACAGCCATCCTAATGGCCGCTGTTCTGTGGGATTTGTGCCCTGTGTTTACAGAGGACTGGGTTTGTCAGTTTGAACTAATGTCTCCACTCCCCAGTGGCGGTGCTGCCTTGGCTTAACCCCTTCCCTCCGGAGCTGAGCCGTGTCAAGGATCAGTGTAACGATCCCACGTGTGCTGGCAGTGCCAGCCTGAGGCGAAGGGGTCACACAGTTTTTTCTCTCAAGGGATGGTTCTGGATGGGAAGAAAAACCGGGAGCTGGATTCCTTTGTGAAGGAGTTTACTTCATCTTTGCTCCTATAGCCCAGCAACACTGTCCTCCAATCGGCTTTGCTGCATGACAGTGGGAGAGTTTGCCTCCAGACCCTTCTTGCTCCCCTCCCTTGGAATTGTCCACCACCAGCATTGTTGCAGCAGGACTGCCAGTAAGATCTTGTGGTTTTTGCTTCCCAGGGTCTTTTAGGTGGGACAAGGTGTGGGGCTGTGGTGTTGGGGTCTGGTGATTCACCCGACTGACACTCAAGAGGATGGGGAGTGCAACAGGGAAAATGCCTTGTTGAATCTGAGAAAGGTGATGCTCTTAAAACCTTGGGATGAAGAAGGGGTTAAGAATTGCTCTGGATGATGCTCGAGAGAGCAGACAGCATGTCAGGAACATGCAGCTCATTGCCTTTACGGGAGACAGAGCAGCGTCTGCTCTGAAGTCTCTGGTATCTGCGAGGACCCTCAGTGTTACCTTACAGAGAGGTCCAGTTAAACCCTCCTGTGTGCACTCCCAACCTCGGGCTGCTGTGCTGGCCAGGATCCTTTCAGCACTCCTGCTGAAGCCACGCTGTAGTACTCGTGTGGGGCTGGGTGTGTGTGTTTTGGCTGGCTGGAACCTGGGTAATCTCCTCCTATTTAAGTTCCAACTATGATTCTATTGGGCATTTGTACTTAATTATTTTTGTCAGGTGGTAACCAACTGTACAGCCAGGTATTTGCAGCGAGAGAAACCCGTCCTGTCCATTAATCTTTGCTTTCTTCTTTGCCAGGACACTAGTGCTTTAATGTATTTGGGGACAGAGCACTGAAAAACAGAAGAGAAACTTGGGGTGAGTGCAAGCTCTTGGGTGAGGCTGGGGGATGTGTGTAGAGCACAAGACATTTGCTGAGTCTTCTTCTGCATTTCTGGGTTCTGTGCTTGGGTAAAACCTGAGTCAGCCCTTACACAGCTGCTGGGGAAGGGAACCTGCTGCCTGACTCTCCCTGCAGCCCTGTCCCACCGGAAAGTCTCATTCCTGGAGTGTGATGAAGCTGTATATTGGTGGTGATATTCCGTGCTGCCTTGGTGTGTGCTGTGGGAGCAATGGTGCTTGTGCCCAGCAGCAAAGCTGACCAAACATGGCCAAGCTGATAGCTGGCTGGATTAGCAACTGTGCTCCCAGATGGAAAGCCTGCTCCCTGCACAGGGGGTTTTCTGTCTAGATGGGTGTGAGCAGGGATGTACCTGGGAAGGACACTCCGGGTCCTGCTGCTTGCAAAAGTGAGAAACGTAACTCTTGTTTAGTCACAAAATGGTTTTCATTCCCAAGGAGAATGAAATTAATTAAGGAGGATTCCTTAAAAGTTTGGCTGTCCTGTATCCAGTGAGGAAAAAAGAGCTCTTTTTAACCTACTTCCCTAATGTGCTTAGGGAAATTCTCAAGGAGAGAAAAGAGCTGGATGTTTGTGCAAGTTGCTTTAAAGAAAACTGGGTAAAACAGCTTGGACCAGCTTTGCCCAACTGCAAGTGAAAGCTCAGCCAGGCCCTGAGCTCTGTATCACACAGACTGTGTTCCCAGGTACCAGCAGGGGTGTGGTGCTCAGTCTCCAGCCCATTGGGAGCAGCACGTGGGTTCTGTACCTGCACAGGACTTTTCTGTGGTACCGACTCTGCCTTTGGGTTATACTGCACAGTGCAATGGAGACTGGGATGTTTTTAAGGAATTTCTCAATGTGGTTTAAAGTTGTAGGATTACCCTGTAGCTTGAGGACTAATCCTTGGAGATGGGGTCATTAGTGACAATACTGTTGTTCTGAGATTGATCTTCCATTCAGCTGCAAAAGAGAGCAAGGGGGAGGGAGGGTGCACAAAGACTAAAAACTGAACTCTATTTCCCTCAGAAATATCTCAGGAAATTACATTTTCCCCAGGGCTGAGCCATTTAACTGGTAGTGTTAGTAAATGGATTATTTTGTAATTAATTGATGAACAGAGGATAGCTGTAGCCAATACTAGTTATTTGTGTTGTGTTCTCAGGGCACCTCAGGTTTTAACCTGGTTACGCTGAGGCTGCGTGAGCACTCACACTCATGGCAGATCTGCCCTTTGCAAACAGAGCAGGAGAACCGATATTCCCTGGGAGAAGACTTGTCTGTTACAATTTGTTTCCATCTCGGTGTTGGCAGCAGCGAGCAGGAAGGCACTGAGAGTCAGACAGGTTGAGGGGTTCAAGCTACTCTGTCTCCTCTGTGTTTTGGGGCACACTGCCTGGGCTGCACTTTTCCCACAGTTGTCCTGTGGGATTAACACAGGCAAAACTGCCTTGCAGGCTGCTGACAGCAATTAAATATATTTGTACCTCACTTTGGGAGAACATGATTAGCATAAACAGGGACTAAGATGGTTTAGTGTTGGTTGGAATGAGGTTTAACTTTTGCATCTCTGTATTTGGGTGACTGGGACATGGATGTGCTGGGCGATCTCTGCCAGCCCCTGGCTGTGCTGCTGCAGGACTGTGAGCAGCAGTGCCTCTGCCTGGGAGCACTCAGTGCCGCTCAGAGCGTGACCCTCCCTGCACACAGTGAGATCTGTCGGTGCCCACGGGCAGCACAGAGCTGCGGTTCCCTCCCGTAAGCCAGAGGCAGCGGGCTCTGGGCGGGCAGGGCGAGGGCCCCGCGCTGTGGCACCGCCAGACACAGCCCAGCGCCTTGGCTCCGTCCCCTGCCATGTGACCCTGCCTGCCAGATGTGGCCCCTTGTGCTTGTCCCAGCGTAACCTCTTGTCTGGCAGAGAGGATGCTGCTCTCCGTGCGGATTTCTGGAGACAGAACCTTAAATGTTCTTACTCTAATCTCGGTAGTGTTTTTATGCTGATTTTGAAGGGATTTGTCACACAAGACAGTGGAAACTGAAGCCCTGAATCTTTCAAGCCCTTTCTAGAACCTCTTTGGTGTTTTGCAGGAACAGCAAAATATAGCCAGTTGTTTTTAACCCAGATGAGTCCTTTGTGGCAAATAATGGCATTAAATGCCTGTGGAACAACGCAGATGCTCTTGGGACAGGGATCAGTGAGGTGTGCAGGTATGAGGCACTGCGTGGTTTGGTATAGCCCCAGCAGGACACAGCCCACATTAAGTGGGGGAAAAAGAGTCATAGCTGGTGTCGTGGCTTTGGGCTCAGCCCAGTGACCTGCAGCACATGTCCTGCTGGCTCTGGGTGGACACGAGTTGCCACTTCCTCTGGTGCTGCAGCAGGGTTTGGTGGCTGTACCCTCTCACACACCCAACCCAGGGGCAAAGGCTGGTCTTCCAGTGAAGGCCCTGGACTGCAGCTGAGGTTTGGGTGTGGTTTCTGTCTGTGCTCCTGGCCTCTGTCACAGTGTCTGCACCTACGTGCTGGTGTCAAGACCAAACCTGTGGTCAGAGTGTGTCTTGGCTGCCCCTGGGGCTGTGCACCTGTGTTTTCTCTCTGTAGCCAGGGTGTGTTGGGCCTGGGTCTGGCCTTGACAGAAAGTTAAACAGTGTCCAGGAGACATACCTGGGAGCTCTTTTAGATTTGCTGTTCTAGACATGGCTGGGAAGAAACCGGGCTAGTAATTTTTTTTCTGTCTCGTCTGCAAATGAGGATAATAATTCCTTTTCCTCACCTTTTGTCTGTTTAGATGAAACCTCTGGAGGGTGGGGCCTGACTTCAGAGACTGGCCCGATGGGACAGTGACTTCAGCTGGGATTCCTAGGGGCCTGTAAATAAGGGAAAACTTCATTATTGTCAAGGGAAAGCCCATCAGCAATTAGAACATGCCAGCACTGGGTTTGGAAAGTTCAAGAGGTCTTTTCTTTGCAAGTGCTTTGATAGGTCCCAGAATGAATTTGGTGTGGTATAGCTAAAACACACCTAAAAATATCTCACCCAGCAGCGTCCAAAACAAGCTGAGCAAATAGGTGTTCACTGGCTTTTAGGTTTTAGCCCTAATTTATGAGCAAGGAAATGGAGCAGGGGAGGAGGGGGCAGCACTGGAGCCTTCAGACCCAGCTCAGGGGAGGCATGGCAAAAAATCTCAAACAGCTGAGTTGTTCTTCTCATTCATCAGAAATAACCCCGCCAATGTAACAAATATGTCTCTCCCTAAGCTTATTTCTAATGTAATATTAATCTGTGCTCTCATGTGTGTGTTTGGGCAGGATTTAGAGCATTACATCAGTTTGCTGTGCTTCTGCTTCGCTCCCACACGCAGCTCTGCCATGGGGGGCTGGGGAGGGAGAGGAGTGCAAGGAAAGGGCTTGGAACGGGGGAAGGGATGCACAGCAAGCAAATAGCCACTCTCCCTTAGGAGGAAAAAAGTGCCTCAACCAGTATTTCTAAAACTAGAATTGCAGCCAACTGAGTAAGGTGTTGTGGTGTCAGAGCTGTGCTCTTAGATCCCATTTCAGATTTTGGACCATTTTGCTTTCCACTGACCCTTGTTGCCATTCCTTGCTGAGTGAAGTCACATTTGGGTTTTTGAGCTCCTCAGGGACCTAACCTGTCATTTCTCTGTGCCTGCAAACTGCTGTGAATGTTGATGGCCTGTTATAAATGAAAAGGATGTGGGAAAGCTCAGGAGGGCAACCGGGGAGGATCGTAGGTCTGGGCTGAGGTGGAACTCCCTGTGTGCACCCTCCCACCTCCCTCGGTGTGAGCACACGTGTGCATGTGCCACGCATGGCTAATGGCCTGCTTGATCTGGGAGCCGTTCCCAAGGCAGCACATGGCACTGACCTGCGGAGCAGAGCATGGAAACAGGCTTTTCCTTTTCATTGGCGGGTTCTCTGTGATCTTCATCTTCCTACTGCAAACTCCATCTGCATATTGCAGTTCCTCCGGTCCTGTAGGAAGAGTTCTCCTCCTCTCCCTCTCCTCTCGGAGCTGGCCAGAGCAGTTTGGCGGATGAGCTCCGGGAGGACTTGGAAATGATGGGACTGGCTTTGCTGAGCCCGGGGCCGGAGCGTTCCCTCTGGTCCGGGCGGGAGGGATGTAGGGAGCCGCGTCCAGATCCGCGATAGCGGCGCGAGGAGCCGAGGAGTGAGTTGGGTGCTGCAGCGGGGAGGGAAGGGAAGGCAAGGCAAGGCTTATTTGGATCGGGAAGCTGCCCGAGTGAGGCTGAACGAGCTCCGCGCTGCCCTGCGATCATCAAGTGCCTGTGTGAGGGAGGGAGGGCACGAGCCTGCATCCTGAGAGCGTGGGGCTGGCCGGGAGCAGGGGGAGGCAGGTCGGGTGAAGTGCCAGTGCCTGCTGCTGCCTTTGTCTGGGCGTTGGAAGGAGCCATTTCTCATAACATTTAGCTACTTGTATTTATCAGTGGGGTTGGTTCATTTCTGTGCCCTGCTCCTCGGCTTGCCTGGCTCCCACCCATTCCTCTCTGCTTCCCAACTCTCATTCCCTCTCCATCCTTAATCTTCCCACCCCTTCCTCTCATCTGAGCCTGACCCTTCTCTCTTCTTGCCCCTCCTTCCCAGCCGATCCCTCCCCCTGCTCTGGATCCGCTGGCTGTGGGATTTTTTTCCCGTGCTCGCTGGCAGATGTGACAGCTTTGGGAACTGTATCATCCAGGAACAGCTATATCTGGAGTTGAAAAACCTTACGTGGTTTCCCAGGCAGCAGGAATGGATCGCTGAGAGAATTTCAATCTCCGACTGCTTTTGTCTTGTGGTAGTGACTTTTATTATTTATGTTTGTGACATTTCTTACAGTACAGTTGTCAGCACTGAATGAAAGACTAAAGTCTAGTAGATTATTATAAAATCGGTGTCACAGTATTTGTGTTGTTATATTAAAGGGATGCTGTCTACGTTTAAATAAGGCTTGGCTTGATTTACAAAATTTTATATGCATAAAATGTTCTTATGAATTTCTTACTGACTGAGAAAAGGCCTGTTTTTATGTATTTTATTTAAACATTCTTTAGCTGGGTATTGGAAATAAAAATAAATAGCTCTTGCATGAAAACCACAAAGTGAAAGGAGGCTGGTTAAATACAGAGCTCCTCAATGAAATGCAAAACCTACCCAGATTATTACAATCCATATTTCAAATAACTATTTTTAGTGTATGGTTTCATTTGCTCTTAATGCAGTTTACCTTTAAACCACCTGTCTGATCTCTTTCTAATCAGATGTAAAGCAAATGCCACCGGGTGCCCAGGGGTGTGTTGTGTGTGGAGCTGATTACATTGTGTTGTTTTTGAGCTGTCTGTTTTGAGCCAATAAGGGACTTGCAGGCCATGTCAGCCACTCACCTAAACCCACCAGGAACTCTGGAGGTGCTGCTTGCAGGGTCTTGGGGGGCTTTGGGCTCTGGGATGGCAGTGCAGGGTGACAGCCATGGGGATTTATGGCACTGTACAAATGCAGTGTTTATGCCTCTGCAAGCCGAGATGCTGACAGAGCCACTGTTCTGGTTGGGGCCAAAAAAGGCTTTAAACATTTGCATTTTGAAGCAGTTCAGCCTGAATCACTCTCCTTCTGGGGAAATGCCTGACATGTTCAGAAAACCATTGATGCTACAAGTGCTAATGGTTATGGCATTTGGAACACCCCATTTTACAGGACTCTTTGCCACCTGAAGCAGTTAAAGAGCAAACTTGGAAGAGACTGTGCTGTGCCCTGAGTTTCTTTTCGTTATGAAGCCATGAGAAAAGGAAAAAGGCTGGTTGGAATAGTAATATCTCTGTGTCTGGAGATAGCCCTGAGCTGGTGGATCAAGGAGCAGTCATGACTGATATGTGTTACAGATTCAGAACTGAACCACCTCCAGTAATAGTACAGAGATACTCCCTGCTCTCCTTGGAGCCTGGGCAGCTCCTCAGCAGCTCCAGCTGTTGGTTTGAGCAGTACTAACACCATGAGCATCTTCCCTTTCTGGGATTGACTGCACTTTTCTTTTCCTTAAAAAATTGCCCTCTGACCTCAGTCTTGATTCTTAGTTAATAAGTGGCACCAAAGGGGCCTGAGAGATGAATCACTGTTTGAGGAGCTGCAATCCAGACCTGGAGCACAGACACCCTTCCCATTAGGTCTCCACTGAGATGGATTTGAGTTTTCATTGGAGCTTGTTCTAAGCAAGGATTGTTCTGGCTGTGAAACCTCTTCCAAGCAGAACAGTTACTTCCAGCCTCTCTTGTGTTTTTGTTTTTTTTTTTGTTTGTTTTTTTCCTAACCTTTTGTTTCCTTTTTCAGCTGTGAGGTATCTGTAGTGGGCTTCTGGCCAGTGTCAGTGTGAGTGTTTCACTAGGGGTGGGGGCATGACTGGGGTGTTAGACAGAGTAAAGGTCCTTCTGTGCCACACAAACACTTCCCACCCCTGTGGCTGCATGATCACAGGGACCAGACTGGGAGCCAGTATGGATTGGATTTCAGGACCTCTGTCTGGCACCAGGGATCAAAGTCATTGTTCAGCTGGTGGCTGCCCTTTGCTCCCTAAACAAGTTTAGAGTGGGACAACCTGGAAAATGTTTGCCCTAGATTTCCCTGTGATGTGCTGATTTTGGAGATGGGTGTCCTCTTGAAGTGTGTTCTTGTCTCCAGTGCAGAAGGTTATCTCTCTGTGGTCTGTGTTTCTGACCCTTGCAAATATTGGTTCAGCACAAAGAGTTGGAGGCTGAGGTCCTGTACAGGGCAAGAGTGATCTGCTCCAAAGTTGAAGTGGCAAAAATGCTCTGCCTGATGTCAAGGAAGGGGAGGCATTCACTGTGTGAGCAGCGTTAGTGAGAGGCAAATGCCAGCATTACAGCTGTCAGTGGAAGGGGAAGAGCATATAAACGATTTAATTTTTTTACTGGTGGATTTTAATTGCTTTAATAAAGCTGTGGAGCTTTTTCCCAAACCAGTCAATGGAATCATGGAACATGTCAGGGGAGAAGGGGCCTCGAGAGTTTGTGTCCATCCCTTGCAGTCCTGCAGCTTTCCTACCTCTGGCACACAGAGCTCCGGTTCTTCCTTTTCCTTCACATCTTCCCAATTTCAGAGAGCTCTGATCTTGGCTTTCTATTTATCTAACTACCTTTTTTTGGCTATAAAATCTAGATTCAGATTTTGAATGTCTCTTGTGTTTGGGAATATTTCAGTGTTAGCTGCTTCTGGCTTGTTGCACTTTCACTGGCTGTTCACACAAGCTGTCTCTCTCAGCCCTCAAGGGAAGGAGCCTTAGTTTTTAATTTTAGCTTCTTCAGCTACCTGCTGACAGAGTTTGATTTCCACCTCCCACCTTCTCTTTCCCTCACGGGCCCTCTAAGCAAGAAAAACTGAGATCCAAAGTCGGTGTTGGGCAGATCTTCCTTTGGCAACAGCTCTGTTGTCTTTAAATTGGAACCAAGTGGATATTAATTATTTGCAGTAACCAGTGAGAAGTCAACCTGAGCCCTGTTCATAACCCCCTTTAATTCCAGGCTTGTAGTGGTATCAACACTCTCACTGGCTGGACTCCAAGAGCCATTTAACGTAGGGATGAGCTGTAAGATATAAATACGCATCTCTAATATATTTTTGAATGTTTATATCAGGTAATGTGAATTTGTAGAAATAAAGGAAGTCAGTAGAAATCCCATGGGACCTGCCAGGTGGTGTTGGGCAAGTCTTTGCTGTGTTGGTGCCTCTGTTTCCTCACGTGATGATCAGTGCCTGCTCAAGTGCTTTTCCCCAGGGAGAGCTGTTGGTGCAGTGCACTGAGCTGCTAGAACTGGCAGGGCTGGGCACTGTGGGCACAGGCACCACTGACGGCCCTGCCCTCCCTCCTCCAGGCGACATGTTCCGCAAGAAGAAGAAGAAACGCCCCGAGATCTCGGCTCCGCAGAACTTCGAGCACCGTGTCCACACCTCGTTTGACCCAAAGGAGGGCAAATTTGTGGGCCTGCCCCCCCAATGGCAGAACATTCTGGACACGCTGAGGCGCCCCAAGCCAGTGGTAGATCCTTCGAGGATCACGAGGATGCAGCTCCAGCCCATGAAGGTAAGAGAGGGAGACAGCTCTTCGCTGTTGCAGCGTTTCCATTGCCCCAGAAACGGGGCTGAGGGTGGGATCCGTGTGGGATTGAGGGGAGAGCAGGGGCCAGGCTTTGCCAGAACCTTCGTGAGCAATAAGCACTGCAGTGTCCTGAACTGCAGTAGTGCCACTGTTGGAGTAAACAGCTGGCTGCCTGTCACTCTGCCAGGACCTGGAAAGCTCTTGTGGAGCTGACAGGACCCAGGATGTGCTCAGCTGTGTACAGGGAAGGGAGCAGGAGAACTCAGGGACAGACCTGTTTTCACAGGTTTGTCATTCTCATGGGTGAGCAAACTGGGCTGGTAATGAAGCTGCCAGGGAAGCCTGAGTGGGGGAGAGAGGGGTAACTGGCTTGCTGTTCATGGGCAAGTGAGGACAGCAAGGACTGAAGGAGGGTTTGGGCTAAAAGGGTTTCTGAACCAGCATTTTAATGGAAAGTAGGACATGAAACAGGAGCATGTCCTTAGAACAAGTCCTTCAGTAAGGAGAAACAGGTGATTCTGGTGGATGGGTGGCTTCACTTGGCTGCTGGAACTGGCTTTGGAGACTGTAAGTGACAGCAGGGACCTGATGTGGGAAAAGGAAATCAAAGATGGTGACAGAATGATTGTGTTTAAAAGTCTTGGGAGCTTGTGTGAAGTTTTTGTTCTTTGTTAAAAAAAACCCCAAAAAAATGCTACAGGGGCCTAAAAGCTGAAAGGTGAGTTGTAAAATAGAGATGTTACTACTTGGGTTTTAGGAGGGATATAAAAAAGAGTTGGCCATTGAATGAATATATTTAGCTTTTTGTGTATAGGTGTTAAAAACATGGGGACTAAATGGAACTATATTTGGTATAATGTAAGTTTTATACATAATCAGACCTGCAGTTGAAATGGCACATCATACTGGAGCAGAATGCTGATTTGTAAAGGAGAGACTTGCTCAGGAAGAACAGGTCAAAGAAAAAGGCAGGAGGGATTGCCTGGTGTACTGAATGTGCTTTGAGGCTCAAAATATAGTAGGGGATAGGAGCACAGTCCAGAGCAGAGATGAAATGTGTAATAAGAGACCAACTTGGTTAGATCAGGAGCTCTTTAATGAGCTTAAACTGCAGGAGGATTGCTCAGAAGGGTGGAAACTAGGTCAAGTTATAAAGGGCAAAGAGAAAAGAAATTTATGTAGGAGCAAAACTGGAAGGCCAAGGCACAAAAAGAGATGTGATTCTCAAAGAACATAAAGGCCACTAAGGAGACATCATAAGTGCACTGAGGAGAAGGAGGATGAAGGAAAGAATTTGCTCACTGCTGATCTTGGAAGAAAGTTAATAACAGATGACACCAGGAATTCTTAAGTGTTTAATGATTTTTCTGCAGCCTTTATTAAGTGTGTTCAGTGGGCTGACACAATTAGCACGAGCATGAAGGGATGGGAATGCAAGCTGGAATAAGGAAAGAACATGAACAGAAATGAGACTTGGTTAAGAAGTTGCATATTTTCCAGTCAGCTGGGCCTAGTGAGATTCAAGGAATTGCAGATCAGTCAGAATAATTTCTATTCCCAGAAAGAGGGTGGAACAAATAAGCAAGAAATCTATTTGCAGCCACTTCCAAGGAGATAGCAGGGTAATAGCTGGCAGCCAGTGTGGATTTATCAAGAACAAATCACGTCAAGCAGCCCAGTTTCCACCAATCCCAGGGTGTGGGGCCATGGGTCAGGGGGAAATAACAACACTCCCCTGTAGCTTGACTTGAGTGAGTCTTCTGACACTGCACCAATGGCATTTCCAGAGCAAACTGAGCCATTCTCTCGAGTATTAGGCAAAGGATACTCCAAAAATAGTGTGAGGCATCACTGTCAAAGCAGGACTGTGCATGAAGAGATTTCCGGGAGTTTGCCCTGAGCCTAATGCTGCTTGGTACTTTCATGTGTGACTTATTAAAGCTGAGCATGGCAAAAGCTGAAAGGAGGTGCAAAGCCTTTAGAGAACAAGGACAGAATACCCAACAGGCTTTAAGAACTAGAGGAGAATCTTAAACTAACACTGGTTTTTTTCCCAGTAAGTCCAAGTGCAAATACTCTATGAGACTGCATCACATAGTTGAGTATTTCAGGTAAACTCCATTTGAATTCATTCCTGTTCAATTATACCAATCAATAAGATTTTTTTTAAGTGCTAATTGGCCAAGCCCTTATACTTAGTTCTGCATTCAGCTGTCAGAGTTGTTCCTTTGTTGTGTGTAGCTTATAAATAGGGGCTTTTCTTGTTAAAATGATGATTTCTCAATTCTGCTCAGTAAGCATGATCTGTGTAAGAGTACTCCAGATAGATTTGGCTCAAATTTGGATGTTCCTTCATTAATCTGATGCAGACTTTATACACAGCAGCAAAGCAAGGCTAAGTCCCAACTTCCCTGTCCACTGAGGGTAGGTAGGACTGTCTTAATGGGAGTGACCTGAGTCTAATTTTAGGGATTTTCTAAGCAGCAGGTGAGCACTGAAATGGATTTTCCGGACAGGCCGCAGCGTGTTCTTGGAGCCTTCTTATTTTGAGAACACACAAGTCTTTCTGGAATGACTTTTGTCCATTTTGGTCAAACAAGTCCGTGTCCCCAGCGCGCTGTTACGTGGCTGTGGCTGGGCCAGGGAGGAATGTGTGTGTGGGGAGGGAGTCGAGTGAAGACCAGAATTTCCAGCTGCAGCTGATGTGTGAGCCATGGAATGAGTGGGGCTGTCCTTTCTTCACCTTGTTTGACAGAAATGTTGTGTTGTGCCTTTCATTCTCAGACGCTGAGCAAACCAGGCGTTCGTTGGAGCGCGGTGGTGGCGTTCTGCTGAAATTACTGGAGCTGCTGTGTTGCACCAGCTAAATATTAGGCTTGGTGTAATTAATACAGCATGTTTAGAAGATCCCTGGAGCTCAGTTAGCAAACAGGAGATTGCTGTCACTCCAGGGAAGGACTTTCCTTCAGGCAGAGATTCATGAAAGTGTAGGAGTGATCCTACGCTGCGAATTTCTGCGGAGAAATGGAACCTTTTGGTTCCCAGCACTAAAAAAGCTTCTGTAAGCTTTTCAGTTCCAGAAAAAAACAGGGTAGAGCACTAGATAATATATTGACAGCTTTGAGTGTCCTACTTGTCCAGAGCTGGTGCCTGTTTGGATGGGAGCCTTGTTCTGCAGCCGGTGCTTACACGGCAGTTGTGAGCTGTGGTGACCCTGTGTGCAGGGTTTAATTAGAGTGACTTGGCAGAGCAGAGGGGGATGCAGAGCTGAACAGTGTGCTCTGCACTGCTCAGGATGGACATGCATTAGCAGAAACTGGGGAGAAGCAGGCTGGGGGAGGCTGGTTCCCACACTGAGAGTGCTTCAGGGGAGAGATGAACCTTGCGTTGGAACAGCGAGGTGGGTTCTGCAGACAGAGCTTGCAGCATGCTGCAACTTCTTCTGAGAACCAATATTTCAGGAGCTTGTTGAGCCATTAGTGAGGTAGTGTCACACAGGTTCAGCACAAGAGCCAGGAGAGATGAAATATCCCAGGTTGGCTCTAATATTGCCTTTTAGAGCCCGAGCACAGCAGCAGATTTGACTGTTGTGGCTGACAGCACTTCTGCTCTGACAGAGCACGGTGTGCCCCAAAGATTCCTTCTTTCCCCCTTGGTAAAGGATGATGAGAAAAAGGCAGGAAAAATTATTTTTCCCTAAATTCCTTGAGTCTACCTTGGCTATATAAACAAAATCTAACTTTTGGCAAGATAAACTGAGCCTGAATTGTTGCAACTGTGCCTTTCTTACTCGTTTCCCACCTTCCCCTTGTTTCCCAGACCGTGGTACGGGGCAGCACTGTGGAAGTGGAAGGCTACATCTCGGGGCTGCTCAACGACATCCAGAAGCTCTCTGCCATCAGCTCGAACACCCTGAGGGGCAGGAGCCCCACCAGCAGGAGGAGAGCCCAGTCCCTGGGGCTCCTGGGGGACGAGAGGCCCCCGGACATGTATCTCCAGAGTCCTGAAGCAGACTGGGCAGACAAGTATGGGAACTACCTCAGCTGCAATGGTGGGTCCAAGGTGGCCCGCAGACAGACCATGTGGCCGGACTACAAAGCCCGGCTGGAAGGCCAGTCCCATCCCAACGGGATGGTGACCAAGGCACAGTCCCTGGGCCCGGCGGAGTTCCAGGGCTCCGACGGCAGCTGCCTCCAGCGCACCCCTGCGCTGCAGCACGCGCCACCGGCTGGGCAGGGGGACAGCGACACCGGGCTCAGGAGCCCCGAGGAGGGCTGGCCCCAGCGAGCAGCCAGCTCCAGGCCCTCGGGGGAGGGCAGCCCCAGCTCCAAATCCCGGGAGAACAGCCTCAAGAGGAGGCTGTTGCGCAGCGTGTTCCCCTCATCCAGCACCTCAAACAAGGCGGGCTCTTCCCTGCAGATCAAGGTAAGAGCTGTTCTCTGCTTGTGAGTGGGTGCAGTGTTGACTTTACAGTTGCAGAGGTTATGTACACAGCTGAACCAATTTAATTGCAAACATCGTGCAGCCATCTGTTATTGTTATGATTAATGTTGGAATCCACATGGGCCTGGGCTGGGGAAATGTGTGGTCCGTCGGTGCTTCACAGGATGCACTGTGAGGCACAGCTCAGGCCGGCAGCCAGATCTCTGGGAGAAGGGTTGGTTGGCAGAGCTGTGCTTGCAGGAGCGTGGGCTGGCAAGGATGAGGGGACTTACTCACTTGTGCCCTTCTGTGAGGTAAAGGCATAACTGCAGCGCCGTTCCACTGGCATCGGGGAGCCTTTGCCATTTGGGAAGTGGCTGTGGCTTCCATTAGTAATGTGTTCTTCTGCCTGTGCAAACCAGAGCTGCCTTGGAGAGTGGGCTGAGTGTCGCTGTATCTGCCAGGGTTTGCGTTGGCACCCACGGTGCTGTCACACAGGAAATGTGACTGCTGGCTGCTGGAAAGGGTGGGACAACTCATGGCTACAGCTCCCCCAGGAAAGCTGTCCTGAATGAATGACTCACTTTGTGCTGAGCTGGGAGAAGATCTCTGGTTCCTGTACTGGATAGGAAATGCAGCCACTGCTGCTCTTCCACCCAGGCTGACCCAGCACCCACCAACGTCCCATGGCTTGTTCCGCTGCCTTCAAAGTCTGCGTTGGGCTGGGGCTGGGCCAGGCTGGTTTGCAGCAGCTCTGGAGTCCCTGGGAGGATAATGACAGGAACCACCATCCCAACCAAACTGACTGTTCTGCAGTGTCTTGCAGGGACAGGGGGATGTCTCCAAGCTGCTTCCTGCAGTTTGCTTAAGGATCAGGCTCAGGGTTTCGGGCACAGTGGATTTCCTTTCCAAGGCAGTGGGATTTTCAAGGAATGCAGGTCTTGTGTAGCACAAGGTGCCCTTATTGCTGTCTCAGTGACTCTGGGCTCATCTACACTGGCTGGAGTACCTAGAACTGGCCACTTGTGTCTTCCCCAGCCAGAGTGTCTTTGCCATCCTCAGCAGGAGCAGAGGTTCCCAGACAAATGGATGTGCTTGGGTGCATTTGAACTCCAGGTATTTGTCAGAGGAGAGGAGCAGGGATGACCCTGGGGCTATCCAGTCCATCTCCCGGCTCCAGGGAGGGATCTGTGCCATAGCTGGGAGTTGTTTATCTGATGTGTTCTTAGCAGCCTCCAGTGGTGACAGCGAGTCTCCCTCTCAGGTGGAGGTGATGATGTATGAGAAATGTGTAATTGCAGCTGAAGGGGACAGGGATACAACTGAATTGTGGAATCCCAGAATGGTTTGGGTTCAAAGGGACCTTAAAGCTCATCTTGTTCCACCCCCTGCCAAGGGCAGGGACACCTCCCACTAGATCAGGTTGCTCCCTTCCAACCTGGCCTTGGACACGTCCAGGGACGGAGCATCCACCACTTTCCCAGGAGGTGGGTGCCATAACAGGCACATGGGAAGGTTGAGTGAAGCTTCCTTTAAAGCTGATCTGGGGGGCAGGAGTGGGAGAAGCCTCAGAGTGTCCCAGGAGTGAGAACATGCACACGGGGCTGTCAGCTGTGGGAGCAGGAGATAACACACCTGTGTGAGCTGCACGTGTGCTGTGTGCCCCTCCTGCGTGCTCAGGGTTAGAGAAAACCTTCTTGCATTCTCTCTCCTGAGACAAAACAAGATTTGGGAAATAAATGCTGTGTTGCTGTGAGCATGTCAGCACAGGAGTGCAGGGGTGGAGCTGGCACTCAGGGAGGAAAGAGCTCCTGACATCCCCTCGTGTTTGTGCTGTGCCCTGATGCCACTAAACGGTGTTTTCCAGGGCCTGTGTGTGTGTGAAAATGAGCCCTGTGTGTTTGTGAGGCTTATGCAGATCCTGCTCTTGACAAAAATCCTTGATTAAAACCAAAAGTGCATGGAATTAAATCCTATACAATTATTTCCTGTCTGAGACGGGAAAAGGAGTCCTCTTCTAAAAAAGTCTCTGTTGGCAGTTTTTGGCTCCAGTTCTCATATTATTAACTTTATTAATAATCTCTCTGAATTGTGAGAGAGAAAAATGCTTTTGGCTTTGAAGTTATTTTCCCTTTAATACAAACGATTGGCTTGCTCATTCTGAAGCAGCTCCACTATTAATTTGCATGTGTTTGTATACCTATATTATGTATATTTTATATATACACATGTAAGCATATAATGTGTTTTATACCCCACCTGGTAATGTTGTATTTTAATTAATCACCATTTCCAGGGTGAGTATGAGCATGACAAGGTTTATTCTTCTTGGGAGACCCACGTGTAGTGGTCACATGGGAATGTGTATCCCAAAGCCACGTTCCCACCGGCTGTGATGACACGACACTGAGCAGGGGTGGGCCTGGGTGGCCCTGGAGTGGGAGGGCTCCAAAACCCTCCAGATTCACGGTTGGTCACTTTGGAGCCGCCAAGGTGGCAGGTGGCTCTGTGTAGCTGGAGTCTCAGGCTGGCTGCCTCCAGCTGACCTGGATCCCAGTGCTTTTCCCAAAGCAGAGGGCTAGTTCTGTGCCTGACAGACAGGAATGCTCTGCAGGTACCAGTGGAAAGTGCAGAGAGAGTTTTCAATAGGCAGAGTGTAATTACCCCAAGGGAATTAGGCCAAGACATCAAAGTGATTTACAGCCTTGGCATGAATCCTCTTTCCTTTTATACAGAGGAAGATCAGAGGCACTGAGGGATAAAGGATTTTCAAATTCTCTGCAGCACAGGTTGCCCCTGAGTTTTGGTGGCAAGGTTGGAATGCTTTTTAGCAGCTGGTTCTTTTTCTGTGGGTTTTGGGTCTTGGTGGTTCCTTTAAAGCATGTGCTTTATAAGGTTCCTTTCAAACTGCTTCAGTTTGGAGGTCCCTAAAGTGTAGCACCCATTCCTTAAGGGGTTCTTGAAGATCTGCATCCAAGCATGTGTTGGGCAGACCTGGAGCTCTTGACTCTGGTCTACTCCAAGTTGTGCTAGGGCAGAGTGGAATGACACAAAACTGATTCCTGACCTTTCTGCCTGTTCACCCAACCATCCCCATCTCTTTCCTCTTTTTTCCCCTGCAGCCTAACGCTTTCTTCAGGCCCCAGCAGTGGGGCTCCCCGCGCAGCCCCGCAGCCAAAGCCCAGTCTCTCCCGCCAGATCCGCCCGCCTCGGACTTCCCCAGGGGCGTGTCGGAAGCTGGGACCCCGCAGAAGTCCCCGCCCGTGGAGAAGGCGGTGGCAGTGCCCCCGGGCCGGCCCTCGCCCGCCGGGTCCCCCCGCAACCGGCACACCCAGACCAGTTCCAGCAACCTCCACCTGCCCCCGGACTCTGCCGGGAAGGGGCAGCCGGCGGGCGAGGACCCCGTGGTGGTGACCCACGAGCAGTTCAAAGCTGCCCTCAGGATGGTCGTGGACCAGGGGGACCCGCGGGCGATGCTGGAGAACTACGTGAAGATCGGGGAGGGCTCCACGGGCATCGTGTGCATCGCGCGGGAGAAGCACTCGGGGCGCCAGGTGGCCGTCAAAATGATGGACCTGAGGAAGCAGCAGCGCCGGGAGCTCCTCTTCAACGAGGTGAGCGCGGGCACGGCTGGGGGAACGGCCAGCGTGGCCCAAAGGGCGGAGCGGGAGCATCTTCCTTCCAGCAGGATTGTGCTTGTGCCAAGGATTACTGCTGGGGGATGGATGGGGGCTCTGCACTGGACTGGCTGTGAGTCCTGCTGGGCTGGGGAGGGCTGGGTGTCGTGAGTGGTTTTGTGGTGGTCACTTGCTCACTGTGCATTTACAGGTGGTGATAATGAGGGACTACCAGCACGTCAATGTGGTGGAGATGTACAAGAGCTACCTCGTGGGAGAGGAGCTCTGGGTGCTGATGGAGTTCCTGCAGGGGGGAGCCCTCACAGACATTGTGTCTCAAATCAGGTATGAAGCAAAAGCAAAAACATCAACACCTGAGAGCAAGAGCAGAGTGGGGATTTCTGGGAAGAGTAGTTTCCCGCAGAGGTCTTGTGTTTGTTGTGCCCTGAAACTGCTATACTCTGTAACTGTTATCCATTTGAATTAGGTGATAATACCTCTGATGTAGAAGGAACCTCATTCACAGTGCTGAGCCCTTTAGGTACCCCCTGTTCATCTCCTTGATGACCTTCCCTGTAAAACACTGTTTACTATATTTGTTGAGTCCTGGCCAGGAAGTTCATTGAATAAGTATTAAGAGTATGCAGAAAGAAGAGTTTTCAGTGATGCAACTTCAGTCACAAATTGAACCTCACTAACTCCTCTGGAAAAGTGCAGCAGAGCCTTGAGATTTGGACTCCTTCCCAAATTTCCTTGTCTAAAGATAGCAGCTACTGGACACTCTCCTAAATTTGTTTCCTTATCCACATCACTTGATATTCATTAATGCCCAAAGCATTTCTGTAGGGCAGAGAAGTTGTTCTTAGATGGCCCCTGGGGTGCCCCTCATAGGGTGCTCTGGGGATGCATTTGTGGTGGTCCTGCCTTACCCATGGGCTGCAGCACCCTCCTCCTGCTTCCCAGCAGACCTGCGAGGCTGCAAACTGGTGCAGGGAATGCCAGTGGAAACACTGACCAGGAAAGACTGTAGGATGAGCTGTTCTTTTCTGAAGATTCAGGATCTTAGCTGGATTATAATTAGGCAGTATTGCTAACGCTAATTGTATTTAGTTTTTCCAAAATCATAGTATACCCTTGGTTCACTTATGTGCTCGGACTAGATCCTGTGGTGGATTTAAGGCCTACATCTTGCTCTGTTGGGTCCTGTGTTTTGGACCTCAGCCTAGGTTGGTTTTATGAAGCTTCCTTTGAACCTGTTAATGAATGCTTGTTTTTTCACATGGTGGAAACAGGATCTGTTCTAACCATAACATTTATCAGAAGTAAGCCTTTAGCAGTCTTTGCCAGGGAGGAAAATACCCTCATTCCAGTCACTAAACATTTACTGAGGGGGATAAGTGATTTGCATTTCCAGGAGTGAGGTAATTCTCCAGTAATCTGTTTTACACTTGACTGAAACCAAATTCCATCCATGACAAGCTGCAAGTGCACCTCTTGTTATCTAAACCCAAAGGTTTAGAGGTTCTTGATGCTCATATTGCATGTGCTAACAGAGAGTGGTGGAAATCAGGAGGGTCTTCTCTGCTTGTAACCTGTGCTACCTCTCATTAGATGTGAGTGCAGGAAGGCATGTGCAGGAAAACCTAAAGGATCCCTGTATTTGCTACCAAAGAATGTGTTTAGATGTTTTCTGCATATGGTTGCACAATAAGCCTTGTGAACAATGGCTTTACTATATTTGCTTAAAAAAGAGCTGTCTCACCAGTTACTGCAGCACCTTGGCATCGAGCAGCTCTGCTGCCTGTCAGGACTGCCTGAAACAGCGTCTTGCAGAACGAGCTGAGGTACAGGATTTAAAATACAATTTCTCTGTATTAAACCTACAAAAACTTAAAATTGCCAACCATCAAGTCAAAGCTGTTTTCCACAGTAACAGACATGGAAGAAAGGTGAAGGTGAGATAGTGAAGGTCATAGGGAACCCAAATACCTGTGATTTAACTTAGAATTGCTCTGTGCCCTTGTGGCCGAGCCCTGTCGCTGCCCAGTTGAGCTCCCCTGTCCCTGACTGCAGGCTGAACGAGGAGCAGATTGCCACGGTGTGTGAGTCGGTGCTGCAGGCTCTGTCCTACCTCCACGCCCAGGGGGTCATTCACCGGGACATCAAGAGTGACTCCATCCTTCTCACACTGGATGGCAGGGTAGGTGTCCTCAGACAAACTGCTGCTGCAGCCTTCCTCTCCTGCTCCCCTTCTGTCCCCAGTCCCTTGTTTGCAGCTCATCCTCTTACTCCCTTTGATGTCTTTGTCTGTGGTTTTCCCTCTGTGTTGTTTAAGGTTGATTTTTAAGGTTGGTTGCTTTTCTCTTTGTACAGGTCAAACTCTCAGATTTTGGCTTCTGTGCTCAGATCAGTAAAGATGTCCCCAAGAGAAAGTCCCTGGTGGGTACTCCCTACTGGATGGCTCCGGAAGTCATTGCCAGGATACCATACACCACCGAGGTAAGGGACACCTCCCTAATACCAGGAAAGGGAGCAAATAATATTCTCAAGTGTCACAGGAAAATAACTACTGGCTTTTCTAGGAAGAGCCTCTAGACTCTATTTAAAATGAAGCCAACTATGACTACAGATTTGACTGTGATGATGAAAATATTTTCAAAGTCAGTAGAAAAATAGATTGTTCTGCTTCCAGGAACAAGGCATAAACTTATTCTATTCTTACACCTGAAGCTTGGCCTAGAGTTTTACCAGCTGTGGACAGATGTGAGCAAGGAGCAGCCTGTGACATGATTGAGATCAGTAAATGGATGCCAGAAAGGGAGGGGAGGAGATGTGAGCTCTGAGGGGCTCACCTCAGGGAAGACAAGGATGGGAGCTCTGGAATTCCAGGCAGGTGGCAGCCTGGCAGCCAAAATTAATGAGTTTTGTTTACCAAGGAACCAGGTGTAGCACAGGCAGTTACTTGCAGACCTTTACATGTTGCAACACCACTGAGCTCAGTCCTGGGTGCAAAACTGCCTTTGTTCAAGTGCTGTGAGGAGCCCCAGAGCACCAGGGGGTCGGTGTTTGACTCGGTACTGTTTGTCAGGGGTGGAGTGTTGCAGCCTTGGTGAAAGCACCAAAGCAAGGACCTGCTGCTCTGAACTGTGTGTGTTGATGTGCCATTGGCTCCCACAGGTGGATATCTGGTCCCTGGGGATCATGGTCATAGAGATGGTGGATGGAGAACCCCCCTACTTTAGTGATTCTCCAGTCCAGGCAATGAAGAGACTCCGAGACAGTCCTCCTCCCAGACTGAAGAACTTCCACAGGGTGAGAATGCTGGCAAACACTTGTACTGATGGTTATCACAGGGCAACATCTGTATCAGCTGTTCCTGGAACAGCTGGCTGTGGAAATGGCCTTGCTAGGACATTCCTTGGGAAGTGCTTTGGCCCCGGGGCCTCGGTGGCTGCTGCTGACAGGTGGTGGCTGCTTTGGGAAACTGCCCTGACAGTGTGAGGGCACCTGGGCATAAATGGAGAGTGCTAGTCAGAGCTGCCTTGGCTGGACCCAGCAAATGTCCATAGAGTAGCTCATCTTCCAGGGAAGGAAACGGGAGGATCCTTGGGAGTTTCCAGTTTTGTGGCCTTCAGGACTGCAAAGAGTGTGTTGTTGTCAGAGCAGGGAAACTCAGGACAGACAGGAGCTCGTGGAGACACTGCAGCTGCTCTGAGGATGAACTTGGCTTCATGGTTTTTTAGGAAAAAGTAGCAGTAGCATAAGAAACAGTGATCACCTTTCAGTCCCCACTTAAAGCAATCCTTTCATTCCAGGCCCAGCCTGTGAGATCAAACAGCTTCTGCAGCATCCTGAGCTGCCCGGCCTTGCCAGTTAATCAGAGGATCTGCAGCTGCTAAAACTGAATTATTTAACAGAGTAGACTGCTGAACTAACAGCACACACTCCAACATCAACAGCTGCTCTCTCCTCTTTGTCTTTGCAGCACTAATTAAAATGTCACGGTCACGTTCTGGACCCAGTGCTTGCCCTCCTTGGGCAGTGTAAAGCCATCCTGCTCTGGGTCACACCTTACTTGGTGACATGGCCTTGCTGTGACAGCCAGAGCTGACCGTAGTCCCGCTCTGCTCCAGAGTATCCCGGGAAGCAGACTGGCTTCCAGCAGGTCTCTGGGTCTCAGGCCAGGGGCCGTCCTGCCCCGTGTCCCGGGGGAGCTCAGCCCTCTGTTCTGGTGCCAGTCCTTGGTCAGTGACTGCAGTGCTGCTGCACCAGGTTCAAGGGGTGGCACTGGGATGGTCCCTGCTGCTTTGCTAAGGCATGGGCAGACCCCCTGCCAGGGATACAGCCACATCCCAGCACTTGTCCTGAGCAGGCAGTACCTTCTACCTCCAGTGATCCCAGCAAACCCATCCAAAGGGCTCCTGACATAAACACTAGCTCAGTGGGGACAGGATTTCATGTTCTGCTTCTAAGTGAGCCAGAGCTGGGAAAATGCTCCCAACCTAAACTGGATGTTATTAACAGCATTTAAATAAATAAATATAAGCCAAGTTCATTTTTTATTCCGTTTTAACGATGCAGAGGATTAAATCAGCAGGAGATGTGCAGGGCCTGGAAGTGGTGCTTGGGGCTGGCTACTCCAGGCTTTTACAGCTCTTCTGAAGGACAAACCTGGGAGGTCATTCAGCTTTTTGGTACCTGTTCTGCAGCTTCTTCATCTTCTTGCACCAGCACATGAGGGTTCCAGGCTCTCAAAACCTATTTGGGAATCTTATGTAACTACTTTTTCCACAGTCTGGGGCCAGTAACAGAACGAATTGAGGCACCCTTCCCACCTAGGAGATGTGCCCAGGTAGCAGGAATCTTGCTGAATTTTTCAGCTGAACTGCAGAAAACAATGAAATGGGAAACAGGAGTGATCTGGATGGAAGGACACTCCAGGCAGGCTTGTCCTTACTGGCTGTGCCCCACTGGAAAGAAAACAACCTGTGTAAGTGTTGTGCCTCCCAGTGACGAAAGGTTATGTCCCTAAGATGAAAAGTGTGAGATCCATGTCACATTGCTGGGAAAACAGGGACACAGAGGGGGAAGGTGCAGGATCCCTTTAACCAAGCCCACCTGGGCAGCCTGGTGTTGCATGAGCTGTGCCTGGTTCCTTTGCAGGGTTGACTTGGTTGGTTGCTTTTTCACAGACCTCCCCAGTTCTGAGAGACTTCTTGGAAAGGATGTTGACACGGGATCCGTTGGAAAGAGCAACAGCACAAGAACTTCTGGATCATCCCTTTTTGCTCCAGACAGGGCTTCCAGAGTGTTTGGTGCCCCTTATCCAACAGTACAGGAAGCGCACCTCCACCTGCTGACTCTGCCCGAGGGGAAATTGTGGGGAAAAAGGAATGTTTATAAAAAAAGAAATCTAAAAAATGAAGAGCCCGGGTTGTTTCATCCTGTGAATGGTGCTTGGAACTTGTCAGCGATGGCTTTAGAGGATGAGTGTGAATCCTGTCCGTGCATTCGCAGCCTTCTGGGGCTTCTCCTTTGCTGAAGACAATCAATACAGACTAGATCCAGGTGAGACCGAGGATAAAGCGGGTATTCCACGCCTTGGGAATCGCTGCTGCCGGAGGATGGCGTTTGAAGTGGAGTCTGAAGTTGTGTATCTGAATGTCTGTGAGTTTCTGCACACCCTGGCTGCTGAACACTGAGCTGGAATCGTGTTTCCCAGTTGGAAATGTGATCTTGGCTTCCTTCATTCTACACTGGAGTCCTGCGCTGACTCGCTTCGGGGCACAGACCCCTCTAAACTGTCAAACAATGCACAAAGACTTGAATTTTTTTCCCCTGAGACTTTTTCACAGGCGATTTTAATTTCCTTGGGTTAAATGTGGACATGGAAACCTGCCCGCACTTCCCTCGGGAGAGATGTGATGTGTATATATGTGTTTCTAAGTGGCTCTCTTGCATCAACAGGCTTCTCTTTTGCTGCAGAATGTGTATGGTTTAGTGGTCAATCTTGAATCCATTTCATGATTTTAAACTTCTGGAAACCCTTGGATACAGGCCTCCAAGTGGGCTGTGTGAAGACTGGGTGCTCCCACCACCAAGTCCTCATGGCTGACAATTCACCACATGCAACAAACTCTGGTGCTGGCTGCAGTGTGAGCAGCCTGTTCCTGTGGCTGCTTTCCAGGCGCCTTTCTTTCCCAGCCCCTTCTCCCAGGAGAGGCTGAGAAATGCTCCCCTGGGGCAGTTGTTGGGGTAGCATTTTGGGGAGCCAGAATGGACAAGTCTGAGCTGTGCTGCACATCCCAGGATTGATTTTGATCTCTGTGTTCGTGTGAGGTGGTTGTCCAACCTCCATCTCCATGTGGCTGCTGCAGGATGTGGGGGGACACCTCTGCTGTCTGGCTGTTGGTCTGCCCTTCCCCACCAGCCCTTGGCATCTGGAAGTTTTCTGGTTGTCTAAACAGCTCTTTGAGTTCTTTCAACATAGTTTTAGGTATTTTGTGTGCTACACTCTCTGGTCAGTGAGATCCTCCAGGGAAATGGACTCTAGGTCAGGATTAACATTGTACAGTGACGGTGTGTGTTGTTGTGAGGTCTCAAGAATATCCTCTTCCGTGTGGAACTGGGATCTTGTTTTGGAACTCCACATGCAAATGTACTGGAATTTAAGTTATTCTCGGGACAGTCCTCCTGTGCCAGAAACTAACCTCAGAATTGCATTTTCTTCAGAAGATGTTCATCAACTCTGTCCTCTGCTATTTGCTCCAGTTACAGATCCTGCTTCAAAATTGAAGCCACAGTTGATTACTTGAAGTAATTTGGGATGGAACTGATCTGCACTGATGCCATCACAGGGTGGGCACCCAGTCAGTGGAGTGTGTAGGTTGGCTCTGTATCTGTGGGGAGAGAACACCTCCAGAGGGTGGATCACTCCCTTGTCTCCGACACCTCCTGAAGGATGAAATCACTCTCTCACCTGTGGCAGGTAGAGGGGTCACAGGGGGTTTGCCTAGACTGGATGTCTAAGTTTGGGGCTGATTGATTTGATTGAAATTAATTCATTTAGCTCCTCCTTAGCTGCACTGGAAAATTTTTGACCTAAAACGTTTCTGTATTTCAGATATATTACTTTTTTTTATGCAAAAGAGCAGGGCTTGGAAAAGATTTATAATTTGAAACAAACACTCCTGCTGGTCTGTAGTTGTGAATCCTTTGCACTTGTGTTTTAAATTAAAGTAGATCTTGATTTATTCATAAGGCTGTTGTGGTGCTGAGATGCTTCACTATGTGTCTGTAGTTCAGAGGTGGGAGTGTGGACCTTAGAGTCTGGTCTTACTTCCCTGTTTTGTGGCTACGTGGCTTTAAAGCAAGAGGAGTCTGGGGCAGGAGCCTGGATCCTGAAACAAGCATTTCTTGGAGACAGGTATGACAGGTTTAACATTCAACACCATTTTTATACTGCAGCCTGACTAAACACGGTGAGGGAGGGCTCTGGAAAAATTGCATTCAAGTATCTTATAAAATTATAAACCCTCATTACCATATTTGAGGGATGCAGAAAGCAATTCCTGCTACTTGTGTTTCTCTCTTTGCAGTTCGTGCACAGCACATCACCAGTTAACTGCTCCATTACTTAGATGAGTGTGGAGTCAAACATAAATCCTAAGATAAACTTAGATTAGCTGAAAGATGGAAGCTCCGTCTCCAGGGCCGACAGCAACTTCCCCAGGAACCAGGCAGGAGCACGAGGATCCAGAGCAGGTTTGGAATTTGCATTGCAGTAGTATTCAGGTCAGGATTTCTTGTGTGCTAAGTGAGATCTGAGTATACAACAATGTGTGGCCTCTTCTCTGATGAGCCCAGAGCCTACTCCGTGGGTAATTATGCTTGGAGATGTTGTTTTCTCTGAGTAGCTTTCCTCTTCTACAAGGTTACACTCGTGTCTCGGGGTTTGCTGTTGTTTTGTGTCATGTTTCCCGTGAATCCTCCCTTTTTATTTTCCCTCCTGTCAGCTTTGTTCATGTTGAGCCTTTTCCATGCTGCCACAGCCCTGGCAATCAGCTTCCAGGAGGCCTTTGAAGATGGTGGGTGGGATTTATAGGAACAATTTGCTGAATCAAACGGATGCTCTGGGAGTGCTGTCATGTCCCAGTTGCATTGGTTTATGTATAGTGGTAGCTGTCCCCCTCAGACAGGCCTCTGCTGTCAGATGCAGCAGCTTATTATCCTGGGACAAACCTTTCTCTGTAGGCCCCTCTCCTTTAACCTGTGGTTAGAGATGGACCCTGGGTCAAACAAAGCTCCCAAAATTTGAGGTTGAGTCTGGTGAGGAGAACCCCATCCTTGCCCCTGCAGCCTGCAGAAAGCCTTTGGCTGTGCCTTGGGTCCTGGGGATAAATAGGCATAACAGCAAATAATAATCTTGATAGTCTTGGCCATGTGGGGCAGGAAGGGTGTCTCTAAAATACAAGAGCTACCGTGCAGTCATTCCTTGTGTAAGTGCAATGGGCACAGCAGCACTGTCTCCACTCTGGAGGCAAAAGATAATTTTGGAGCCTGCAGGTGCAGTGTCTCCTGTTGGTATCCCTTGCAGGAACTGGAGTCCTCCTCTCCTCAGGAATCCCCATTATCTAATTTTTTACTATTATAGTACAAGGGTTGGACTCCTACAAATATTTTGGGCCAGAGAATTTAGTGGTAGAGAATGAGACTTAGCATGTGGCACTTCAAAGGCGGAAATGTGGAAATAAGGTGAGATTGTGCCTAAATGTTCTGCTCCTTGTCAGACTGGTCTTAGTTACCACTGAATTTGGGTTCTGTAACAGCCTCAGCAGTGACCTGTCTGACCCGACCACCACATCACTCTGTGCTCAGCAGGTAAGCTAAACCACAGGCAGGGCTGCATGTGAAGGAATCCCCAAGGGTGTCTGAATTCCGTGGGAAGAAGTAGTGCTGGAAGATGAGGTGACCCTTCTCCTCTGGAGCCTGTGAGTAACCGAACCGGGGTGTGAGTGAGTTGTGCTGCTGGGGGGTGCTCAGGGCTCATGCTGTGCTCAGAAACCTCTGCAGTAACATTTGGTTTAGTGCCTTTATGGAATTGTGCCCATTTCCCATCTTCTCCCCATTTGTGCAGACAGGGACATGTCTGGGGTGCCCCAGCACGTGGGGGCATGGAGGGGCTTCACCTTGGGGGAAAGGGGTGAGGCAGAGTGTGGTCTGTGCTTCTGTGTGCGCTCTGAAAAGTTCTTTTGGAGGCTGTTTTTTAGCACTAAGGTGAAATCTGTGTAAAACATGGCCCGTTTTTCATGAAATCGGGCATCAATCCCTTGTGCCAGTGTTTGGTTCACTAACAGAAGTGCTGCAGAGTGGAAGCTGTGATGGGGTGTAAGGGCACGAGTTGTTGTGTGTTTTCTTCCTGAGGCTTCCAACCTCAGTGCATATTAATGCCGTGGATCCCAAGTGCTGCAGCTGTTTCCTTCCCCTTGTGCCGTTGTCCAGCTGGGCTCTGGTTGTTTTTTGGAATGCCCACACCTTAAAAAGCCTCCTGCAGAGCGTTTTGCTCTGGTGCTGTGTGAGCCTTTGCTTTGGCTGATGGGTTTGTGTTGTTCAGGGCTGCTGGGGCACAGGAGCTCAAGGGGAGAAGGGCAGAGTGCTGTGTCTCACTGGCTCTGTCACTCTTGGAACGCTCCTGGGGGATGTGTTGGCACAAGGCAGGAATTAGAGGTGTCCAGGCTGGAAAGAGAAGAAGTTAGGGAACTGTGGCAGGCTGGAGGGAAGGAGGCTGTAGCCGTGAGTGCTGTGTCCCAGCCTGGTGCTGCTGCTGCTGGTGGGAGCCACCTGTGAGGGGAGATGGAACCTGCCCGACCTGGCTGGGAGCGTTTGTCCTGAGAGCGTGTCCTGCCCTGTCCCTGCCACTGTCCCTGTGCAACATGTTCCCCTTTAGGTTGTGGGGTCAGGGGAGGGAAAACGCCTGTGAGCACAGGCCCTGGGTTTCCGTGCATCTCTCTGACTTGGGTTTTGTCTGTTGGGTTCATTTACTGAGAGGATTTGAAGGGAAAAACTAACCCCTGGAGCCTTGGGCAGTGTGTGTGTGGAGAGAGGGACACCCTGTGCCCACCTTTTGGTCTGATCTGGGTGTCTGAGTTCCCCCCAGGGAGAAATGAAGTGAATTTTCCTTGAAAATAACCATTAAAGTCTTCTCTGGAGGGGTTTGTGTTGCAGAAGCAGGAGTAGGAAACAGGGCTGATGCCTCCGAGCTTCAGGTGGAACTGCTGGCGCTGCGTCTGGGTTAAGGTAAGAGCTCCAGCTGCTCCTGCCTGTGGCTGGACTTGCTGGAATGTTTGGGATCTGCCTTGGGGGGGCCTCAAATGCCACAGGGACACACATGGACACACACAGTCAAGGAGATGGACACACAGAGACAGGCAAACAGACACATCCAGGGACACTGACACATGGACAGACTCCAGTGGATGGACAGAGGGCACACACACAGACCCCCAGGGACACACAGGGACAGCGTCACACAGACACACAGGGACATACAGAGAAAGGGACATGGACAGACCCTGGGACAGACAACCGAGACAGATACACAGAGAGGGACACACACACACATGGACAGACCCACAGACAGCACAGAGACACAAACAGACGCACACAGACACAAACAGACGCACACAGACACATGTGGACAGACATGGACATGTGGATACATGGACACACACCGAGAGACACACGCGGGGACACACGGACAGACAACTGGACACACACACAGCCCCAGGACGGGAACATGGAAAGGCACATTGACACACACAGACAGACACACGGGCACACACTGACAGGGAGACACGGGCACGTGCCGACGGACACACGGACACCGACCGA